>OY804597.1:40753376-41353376 GCA_963680895.1 Fragum sueziense
TATCTACATCGCTCGGACTTCCAATTCAAATTTTTTGACATTTCAAAAATTCTCGTATGCGACCAAGTAGGAGTTTGATCTAGGAACGACTATGTATTTATCGCTTAGAAGATCGATCTAATCGAGAGTCAGTCGTGTCTGAAGGTCAAATGTGATCGAATTGATATCTTTTACCCGGCCTGTACCCAACCTGCATTCGGTCACCACGACTTGTACTCGATCCGCCCTATCAAAATGACTGTAAATGTTATTTTTTGATTGTCTAAAGATCAAGTCATTTATCATAGGTTCCCACTGCCGACCAGATCAACTCGATCAAGCCCAATCAAGCGATCGAGTTTAGATCGATATCGATCGGCATAGGTAATCGGAAATGGTCTGCTAATCGAGTTTGATCTGAATCGCTTCGGCTTCTTTCTTGGTTTTTTTTTTTATTATTTTTTTTTTCATTGTAAAAAAATATTGGTGTGCGATCGAGTGAAAAAGAAAAACGATCGGGAAGCGGCTGTGTATTGATCGGGTAGAAAATCGACCCGCTCGGGAAATGATAGTTGCTGGGAATCGATTGTGGTCGGGTTAATATCTTTGGCTCGACCAGCACCCAACCTACACTCGATAACCTCGACTTGTACTCGAGTGAATCCAGATACTATTAACTCGTCCTCTGCTTCATCTGCCAATCCGACCAAGTCGACTATTGAAGTCGGGTTGATCGGCTAGAGATCGAGAAAAAGTTGTTTTGTCAGGATTGGTCGGGGAATTCAAGCGATCGACTTGATTTGATCGGCAGTGGTAACCTATGATTAGTTGGATTTTGCCAGAACTTAATTCTAGAAACACTGCCGATCAGATCAACAAAATTCCCCGTTAAACCGTACTTAATTATTTCTTCTCAATCTCTAGTCGATCAACTTCGAAGTCTGCAGTCGATTTTATCGATTGGCCTAATGACACAGAGGTCGAGCTGATCGGGAGGTAGTTTTAAAAGTATCAAACACGTACAAGTCGAGGAGATCGACTGCAGGTTTGGTGCAGGTCGTGTAAGATATATTACCTCCATCACACTCAATCTCCAGACACGATTGATTCTTGATCAGATATATCTATATATCTAACCGATCAAAAATCGATTCCCGATCAATTTTCTACGCGATCGCCCACGAATATTTTGAAATGTGAAAAATGAGTGTGACACCTGAGCGGTGCAGATCCAGACACGATTGATTCTTGATCAGCTATATCTTCTAGCCGATTACAAAATCGCTTCCCGATCAATTTTCTACGCGATCTCTATCGAATATTTTAAATTACAAACAACAAAGTAAGAAGCCTGGGCGGTGAAGATCATGCTCGATAAGCCCGACCAATTCTTATTACCCATGTCGTGCAAAATCGATATGTAATAGATCGATTGGTCGGATTTCATCGACTTAATTTGATCGGCAGAGGGAACTTAGCATAAGCCAGCGAGTTGATCTGATTGCTAGTAGGCAACTAGCACCAAGGCAGTCGAACACGACTAGTCTTCACAGTTTACAGAAAATTTAGATATCGAATCAAAGCTTATCATGCTAAAACAGAAAAGTTGTCAAGCAAGCTGGCAAAAAATATGTAAGGATCTTAAAAAAATATCCCAAGTCAGTGCAGGGAGGGGCCCATTTTCCTGTTACTGCTGCTCCCAGTTAAGACTTTGCCCGCAAAGAGTTGCAAGAGTAGCTGATTCTAGCGATATTCAGTACATTTTAACTTCCGCGTCTTACCGCGTCCATAGCACTGCCGGAGCACTGCCTACCGCGTCCATTCCGCGGCCATTCCACGGCCATTCCGCGTCCGTTCCACTGCCTCATTGCGTCTGTCAGCCGTGGTTTGGCCGCGATAACATTTTTGTGCAGTTCAAAAAATTTTACCACGTCTAAAATAATTTCGATTTTATTCCGCGTCTTACCACGTCCATACCACTGCCATAGCACGGCCGTATCACGGCCGTATCGCGTCCAACAGCGTCCATTCCACGGGTGGTTTATTTTAGCCGTGATACGGCCGCGGAACGGCCGCGATATCGTATGTGACCGGGCCTTAAAATTTTTTGAACTGCACAAAAATTTTATCGCGGCCAAACCACGGCTGACAGACGCGATGAGGCAGTGGAACGGACGCGGAATGGCCGTGGAATGGCCGCGGAATGGACGCGGTAGGCAGTGCTCCGGCAGTGCTATGGACGCGGTAAGACGCGAAAGTTAAAATGTACTGAATATCGCTAGAATCAGCTACTCTTGCAACTCTTTGCGGGCAAAGTCTTAACTGGGAGCAACAGTAACAGGAAAATGGGTCCCTTCCTGCACTGACTTGGGATATTTTTTTAAGATCCTTACATCTTTTTTGCCAGCTTGCTTGACAACTTTTCTGTTTTAGCATGATAAGCTTTGATTCAATATCTAAATTTTCTGTAAACTGCGAAGACTAGTCGTGTTCGACTGCCTTGGTGCTAGTTGCCTACTAGCAATCAGATCAACTCGGTGGCTTATGCTAGGTTCCCTCTGCCGATCAAATTAAGTCGATGAAATCCGACCAATCGATCTATTACATATCGATTTTGCACGACATGGGTAATAAGAATTGGTCGGGGTTATCGAGCGTGATCTTCACCGCCAAGGCTTGTTACTTTGTTGTTTGTAATTTAAAATATTCGATAGAGATCGCGTAGAAAATTGATCGGGAAGCGATTTTGTAATCGGCTAGAAGATATAGCTGATCAAGTATCAATCGTGTCTGGATCTGCACCGCTCAGGTGTCACACTCATTTTTCACATTTCAAAATATTCGTGGGCGATCGCGAAGAAAATTGATCGGGAAGCGATTTTTGATCGGTTAGATATATAGATATATCTGATCAAGAATCAATCGTGTCTGGAGATTGAGTGTGATGGAGTTGATATATCTGACACGACCTGCACCAAACCTGCAGTCGATCTCCTCGACTTGTACTTGATTGATACTTTTAAAACTGCATCCCGATCAGCTCGACCTCTGTGTCATTAGGCCAATCGATAAAATCGACTGCAGACTTCGAAGTTGATCGACTAGAGATTGAGAAGAAATAATTAAGTACGGTTTAATGGGGAATTTTGTTGATCTGATGGGCAGTGTTTCTAGAATTAAGTTCTGGCAAAATCCAGCTAATTATAAGTTACCACTGCCGATCAAATCAAGTCGATCGCTTGAATTCCCCGACCAATCCTGACAAAACAACTTTTTCTCGATCTCTAGCCGATCAATCCGACTTCAATAGTCGATTTGGTCGGATTGGCAGTTGAAGCAGAGGACGAGTTAATAGTATCTGGATTCACTCGAGTACAAGTCGAGGTTATCGAGTGTAGGTTGGATGCTGGTCGAACGAAAGATATTAACCCGACCACAATCGATTCCCAGCAACTATCATTTCCCGAGCGGGTCGATTTTCTACCCGATCAACACACAACCGCTTCCCGATCGTTTTTTTTTCACTCGATCGCACACCAATATTTTTTACAATGAAAAAAATAATAATAAAAAAAAAAACCAAGAAAAAAGCCGATGCGATTCAGATCAAACTCGATTAGCAGACCATTTCCGATTACCTATGCCGATCGATATCGATCTAAACTCGATCGCTTGATTGGGCTTGATCGAGTTGATCTGGTCGGCAGTGGGAACCTATGATAAATGACTTGATCTTTAGACAATCAAAAAATAACCTTTACAGTCATTTTGATAGGGTGGATCGAGTACAAGTCGGGGTGACCGAATGCAGGTTGTGTACAGGCCGGGTAAAAGATATCAATTCGATCACACTTGACCTTCTGACACGACTGACTCTCGATTAGATCTTCTTAGCGATAAATACAAAGTCGTTCATAGATCAAACTCCTACTTGGTCGCATACGAGAATTTTTGAAATGTCAAAAAATTTGAATTGGAAGTCCGAGCGATGTAGATAAAGCTGAATCACCTAAACTACTCCCCATTACACATGCCGGCCGAACTCATCTGTGCAAGATCGCTTGATAATTTATGGTTTGTTCAAGTTGATCTGATCTGCAGTGGGACAATAGCATTATATCGTCGGTGTAAATGCAAAACCGCGTATGTCGATTCTTGCAATTTTCAAAGTAGGGCCTACGAACTTAAGTGTCCAGTTTAGACACATTCTTGCAGGTTTTGAGATATTTTTACTGATCAGTATTAATGACACATTATTTGTGAACAATATGTCAAAATTTCATGTAAAACATTTCAGTATGGGAAAAGTTATTACACTTTTTCCCCTCCCCTTTAAAATTTTCCCAAAACGATATACGAGGTTTTGCATTTACAACGACGATATGCGTTTCGGACGGTTTAGCCGCGATTAGGAAGTGGAATGGCAGTGATATGGCCGTGGAATGGCAGTGCTATGGCCGTGCTATGGCAGTGATTCAGACGCGATGTGGACGCGGTATCTTGTCGCGTGTTTTAACACTAGACGCGGTTGGAAGTTGTAGGCCGTGCTACGGCAGTGTTTCGGCAGTGGAACAGCCGCCGGCGGCCGTACCACGTCCATTCCGTGTCCATAGCACGGCTAAAACAAAATTGACCCAAAGTCACCACGTCCAACCACGTCCAAAATATTTTGAGATTTTTTAGCCGTGGTATGGCCGCGGAACGGCCGTGGAATCGTATGTGACCGGGCCTTAAGTCAGGTAGAGTATGTATGGTAGTCTCTGCGCGCATTTGAAAGTTTATTTTTCGTAGAATCTACTATACAGCCTCTATCTAGTACATAACGTGCTTAAATGCAGTCTACAGCTCATAAAACATTTAGTTAGCAACAGGTCATGATAAAGCTGTTAGAAGAGCATGGATCTTGATGATTGAGTGTGTATGCACATGCTAGTCTATGCCGGTACGTTTTAAGGCAGAAGGGGTCGTTAGTTCTACTGTTCGATTTAGGTCTTCTGAAAACGGAAGTGACATGTGACTCCCACTTCCGTTTTAAGCGAAAGGAACTTTTCTGTTTCTGAATGCTCTTCTTTCTCTGTCGAATTTTGAGCAGAAGAAGGATGACAGAAAAGATCAGTCTTAGATCACGCGATTGCGCACTTGACAACTAATAATTAGATAAAAATAGTGTGTGTTTTCACAATTTTTTATAGATTATTTACAGATACCGGCTACTTAACATGAATTACACGACCAAACGAGTACAAACTACATTATATGTGTAAATGTGACGATTTGGAGGCAACCATGTTAATTTTCTCCTTTTTGAAACCATCTGAAAGAGAAATTACCTCCGTTTTCAAGACACATTCGATTGGTGTTTGGTCGTCTGTCTTCTGTATATCTTCTGTCACGTGATTTGGCATCTTCTGTCCCGTGACTTTCTGCTTTATAGAAGACCAAAATGGCATCTTCTCTACAGTCAACACATTAGCTAATTCAAGCTTCCATAGGCCCTTTGTTTCTTTTTTAGAGAAGAGGCAGTAAGTTTTACCTCACTGCTACCCACTCCATACAGCTGGGTAGACTGGGTTGACAATTAAGTGTCTTGCCCAAAGACACACCTTACCCGAGTGGGGCTCGAACTCGTACATGTAACCACCGGACTACAAGTCGAGTGCGCTAACCACTGCGCCACACCGGCTGTCAAAAGATCTCTAGATCTATGGTGGCATGGGACATTTTCATAGCTGGCTCTATCTATATTTTAGACAAAGTGATAGCGATTTCATTTTAAAATGGAAAGATTCGATGAACATGAATAAATGAATATGTTTTCGAGGTGGTTCAAATGAGCACATACAATAAAGAGTTTGGTTCGAATTCACAGACCCAGAATGACATCACACCACTTAATTGTAGTCCAACAGTTATCAAAGCGATTCGGGATCGGTTTAATGTTCTAGCAGGCATTGTAATTATTAAACCTAATGTCTAGTGGAAGCATTGTTATACTGTTAATTTGATAAATGGAAAACACTAGTCTAATTGTTGTGTAATATAATTTATCTGCCCTTTCTACATTTTGTGTTCAATATTACTGCCATTATCTGCCATCAATCATGGACGTTCGGAGTATTTGTTATACCCAGGTCACATTTTATATCGATGAAGTATACAATTATGAGTACACGATGTGTGTTTCTTTCTTTCATACCTCGCTGGCGAAGCAAGAATTAGTTTAGTGGTTGCAAATGAACGGTCGTTGATTTTTCATCAACATGTATCATTGTTTGTCCTCATTGTTTTTATTTGTTGATGTGATCTTTACTTTGATGATCTTTCGTGAAGTCAATGGCTTCTCAAAGACAGAAATAGTTGTTTGCTTTCAAGAGAATGATTTTGAAATACGAATATGCCTAAGTAGTTGTAAGTTGTTCAGTGTGCACAGCGTTGTTTCCGACCGAATACCAAAAGCCAAGGTCAAGGGATAAAATCTGTGGTCGCCACATATAAGTATCTATCCATCACCTACCAATTTTCCCAGTTTTATCATAAAACGTTCAAATCCTCGCAAGGTCACCTTCCAACCATTGTTCATGAAAGTTTATCGGTTATGACCAGTAATTGATGACTTGCCGGTCAAGATATTACATCTATGGAGTCGAGCACCATTGGATTATTGCATAGGACATGCAAAACCTCCGTATGATACGTTCAGGGCTAGATGGCCGATGAGAACCTAAGCAAAGGTATTGCAAAACCCAACGACAACCACCATTTTACGGACACCGGTCGTAAAGGAATCTGAAATACTTTCGATTACAATTTGCACTTTACGTTGAGCATACACCTCATGGCATTCTAGATTCTTATTCGCAGGATCTTCACATAAAAGTGGTGAACTCCACGATGACCAATGTTGATTTGAAATGGCAAATCAGATAGCATTGGATGAAAGTCGTTTAAAGTAATAAAAATGGACTTCCATGGTGATTTTTGAAAAGCAATTAATTTTTGTCGCCACATATCTTTATTTTGGTATGCTGCCGTAAGGGTACAAGGCACTTCTCTTCGCCATGGTAATAGATGGGAGGCAGGGTCAAGGTCATTCAATCGTTTGTAGCTGAAGAAGGCTTTAGAGTAAACCTAATTATGAATTATAATTTGGGGATATTCGTAACTAATACTCTGAGGTTGATAATTAAAGTTCATAATGGGCACGAGAAAACATGTTTGTTGAAATATGCAGCAATATCACAGTTAAATTATGCAATAACTCTGAGCGTAAATTAAAGATCTTATAGTAAAATAAATATGTGGCTTATAATTTACTTTCGATATCATCTATGCAGTCACATATTAGACACATCCAAATGTTTCAATGTTGAGAAATAATGGATTCATTTCAATTATGTAAAATACGTCGTTATTCCATCGATAAAAATAGTTGCACTGACAAAAGTAACAAGAACCAATCAAAGAATACATGTACAGATTTCATCCATGGGGAATCCTAGAAATGTCTACTGGTGTCCTAAAACTGTTTATGTCTTCGGCGTTGAAAACATGTCACTATTGGTGAACAAAAGTCAGCTCATATTATTGCAGCATTGTACATAGGGATCCCGGAGTCAAGATGCTATCTCTAAGCAGTTTAATCCTTTGAATGCCGATCCTTACTAAAAGTGCTAATAAAAACCAATGAAAATCAATAAGTCCTCATTACGCGCTTTTAAGCCTTAATTGGCGCTCATTAAACAGCGCAACAATAAAGAGAAAAAACGCGAGGATTTCCTTATCTAGATGTTTTATTGTTGTTACTGACTTTACATAGGGGATTTTCTGACTCCTTTCAATCAACTGTCTTTATCACCTAACCATTTACCTACTAAAAAGAATAGTGTACATTATGTAAGTCGCATTGGCCAAAATTGTAATAGTGCATCTCTTTACTCTTAACAGGGGACTTTCTGACTCCTTTCAATCAACGGTCTTTATCATTTTAACATTTGCCTACCAAAAATTAAAGTTTACATTCTGTAAGTCGTATTGGCCAAAATTGTAATAGTGCATCTCTTTAATCTAAACAGGGGACTTTCTGACTCCTTTCAATCAACGGTCTTTATCGCTTTACCATTTGCCTACCAAAAAGTAAAGTTATATTATGTAAGTCGCATTGGCCAAAACTGTAATAGTGCATTTCTTATTTCTGAAGTAACTAATATACACGATGTACAAATGACGGCCCGATAGTTCATGTTTGTAATTTACAGCGTCTCCCCACAATAATCCAGACTGACTGATCGAATGTACAAGCATTGATAGATTGTTAAGGGTTCCTTGGTTGGCCTGAAATCGTCATTCATTTGTTAGCAGTGTAAAAATATGTGCAGTCTCAATTTCGCAGACAAACGTTTTGGGAAAAATACGTTTTGGTAAAAAATCATGAAAGGATGTCGTCAATAATTTAAGAAAATAATTCGTCTCTTGTCAGAAATTTGAACTAGTAATTAGATTTTTGAAAAAAAATGGTTTACGCGACAATGCATGCTCCTACATGGTTAAGGAAAATCTTAATGTATGTCTAAAATGAAGCACTACAGTCTTGTCGAGGGTTGCATGTTGTCCGTCGTGAAACCGTCAATCTTTACATGTCTGCGTTCGTAAAGTTTTACCTACCCGACACTCCAGAGGCCACATCAACTTCAATCAACTAGAAAATGGCTTCCTACCATCCCGAATTGGACTTTTAAAAGGCCATGTGAAGTGAAGAACTTGATCACTATGTATGAGGTGATGTCAGAAAATATCCGGACTTTGGACATGTTCTCGAAAACCATTCAACATTGTAACAAAAATCTTTCTACACTATTTCAAGATATTATTCATCAACGTTTAAAAACTTTTACCATCTTCGTGGGAGCTTTTTTTATTCACATTGTTAACCATGACGTAGACCCATGTTTTAGGTACTGTGTTACAGCAGATACATTGTATCAAAGCCGCCCTGGTATTATATTCCTTACCAGAAATCATTTCTTCCATCTGGAAACAAATAATTGTCACGTGGGGCTTTAAGGAGGGTGCAACAACAATTGCCATTTGTATTAGTTGATAATCTCAGCTGTAGCTGCGGCGGTATGGGGGCGTAATCGTGAAGAAGGGGTATTTTCTGTGCTAATCTGGGGCGCATTTGCTTCAGTATTTCTCTTAGATTTATTAGAATTACTTCATAAAAGTACTTGGGTTGACAGTTTGACATTTTGGTATGAAAATGAGTAACTGACGCAATCCCAGTTAAAGTGGACAATTGACTAAATTTTTTCCGAAATTTTTCATTTAACCATTCACTCATTCTGGACAAATTTTCTTCATGGATCACATCTTCTGTGCAAATTGCACTTGTTTTGTCAACTGGGCTTGCTTAGTTTTGGATTTATAGACTGTTAAATGATCAAATGTGTGCATAAAAAACTACGTATTTTAAATAGACCCCTTTGTGAAATGTGTGTCTAATTTCACATTTAGTAATGCATAAAGAATAATAAATCCGATACATTTTGATGAGTATTTGTTTATAAAATGTGAATCAATTGACAATATGGGTGAAAATGTCGAATTGTACCTATGCGAATGAAAATACAAAACGGCAATCCATGTACAATTCCTTTATTTTAGAACGTTGACTACTTCCAACTCTTCTAAAATACACCAAACAACCTTTAGTTTTCTCTCGTATTGTTAAACAAAAGCAATGCGTTATTCCCTTAATCGATATACCGAAATGGAAAGTCAATGATTTGTTACAAATTAACAATAGTTTAAAACTGGTCTGTCCCGAACGTAACTACAGCTTGTCCCGTACGTAATATGCTTTCTTTTCTTTAACATCACAGCCTATGTGTTATTACCTTTTCAATCAAATCATAATATTATCAGGCAATATCCATTTGCCAAACACTTTGTCAAAAAAATGTAATGAAATGAATAAATGAAAATAAATACAACTTTATAAGCCATCTGGGTGTGTTGTTTTACAAATTAAAACTTCCTAGCCAAATTAGTTTCAATTTATAAAAGTTGAGATGTTCGTTTTGTTTTGACACATGAGGTATGTGTAATTACTTCTTAATTAAGTGAAATGTTATCCAAAATTTGCTAGACATCCTTACCTCTGATGGATCCAATATACGAAAACGTACGGGACACTTTTTATAAAGGTAAGAAACGCTGAAATAGTCTATTTTAATGCATCAATCTAGTGTAATGTATATGGGGTTAGAATATATTCCTATATATATCAACAAAAACCGGCATATTTTGTGGAACTTTCTTCAATATTGTAAAAATAGTATCAATTAAGCGTAATTATAATATCATAACGTACGAGACTAGTACGAGTACGTGTACAGTCTATTATGTGCATTAAAAGTCTATTTTGCTTAAACTGGAGTCCTTAAGGAACCCAAAACACATAAAATAAGCACAGGAAACGTTCCATTTCAGAAATTTAAAAACTGAAAACTAAAAATTGCCTCGAACGTTATGGACTCGTACGTCACTTTTTAATGTGTACCCAATTTTATTTGGCCTGTTGTATCAATGCTATTATAGTAATCGCCATAATTCTTTTTGTCATATTTGAAGACACTTCGAATAGTCATGTTACTTGAAACTATTTATAGTTACACATTTTTAACTACAGTTACTTTAGTTCTTGCCTCGTACGTTACGGGGTTAAAATTACGATAAATTGTTTAAGAATGATATCGATTTTTTAAAAATATTGACAAAAGTATATCAAAATACGACTTCATTTTGATTATATATATTTATACTAAAGTACATTACGCTAGATTAATGCATTAAATGAAGATTTATGTCAGTGTTTCTTACCTTTAAAGAAAATGTCCCGTACGTTTTTGAATTTTGGAGACAACGACTCGAGGCTGTTCTACAAATTTTGGATTACATTTTTTATATAAATCTTGGTATTGTTGTGGAGCTCTATGTTTTCTGTACAAGATTGGGACATTTCTATTAGGATAATTTATTGTTGAATTTGACATTTTTGGTTTGAAAGTTAGAATTTATGCCCGGAGACATCGGTTTTTCGTACCCCCTAGTTTGATTGTCACATGATTTTCGTAAGAAATGGAGTTCTTACGAACGTAAATTATAGATACATTTTTTAGTTATAGGTGCTGGATGAAAATAAATGTGGAGGGCATTTATATAATATTGACTATTTGCAGCTAGAACATTTTGAAGGCCGGAGACATCAATTGTCCCCTTTAACTGGGATTGCGTCAACTACCAATGCCCATGAATCCCAAAAGGCAGCAAACATTAGCCCGGCCAAAGGAAACTTTATCATTTCAGTTGGTAGGTAACTGAATCGTTTTCACGAGCTCAAAGCCTTTGTTCGACCAACAGAAATGTTTTGTTGGTGTTACATACTCTTTTTTAATCGCTCATCGTTTTGCCACGTTGTACTACGTATTAGACAGAGGATGTATAGTAGATTCTACGCGAAATAAACTTTCAAATGCGCGCAGCGCATTTAATGTTTATATCGCGTAGAATCTACTATGCAGACTCTGCATGACTAAAATGTTCGCTACCGGTTAATTGGAGACTGGGGCGTGGCTATGTATAGACGTCACATAAACTAGCTGACAGTCTGTTTATGCGAATTATAGTGGCGAAATTTTAAAATTTGCAGCAATTTCATTGGTCCAAAAAGTAGGTCGAACGCTAAGACACGACTGAGATACATGTATGTTAATCTCGTGAATATATAGTTCTAGACCCTGAGCTAGAAACATGTTTGCTCCCCCCCCCCCCCCCCGAGGGAATTTTGTAGACATGTTTTTTCTTAAAGTACATTATCTTTGCTCTCTGGCCGTTGGGGCTTTTGGTTGTAACCCTTATCTAAAACCCTTAACCCTATCATTTTTTTTTTTCATAAAAAAATACATTACTTATTTGGTCATATTTTCATCAAATATTGACCTAGAGATGTCAAAATGGTATCAAATGAAAGCTTATGACTTGCTCTTCATTTTGTAGTTATTTTATGCAAATTAGCTCATTTGCATATGCATGAATAATAATGATTTCCCTTGAAATTTGCATTTTGGGGCGAAAATTTGATAAATAACTTCTGAAACAAGGCATTTCTGTCCAAGGGTAATTTTGTGAACATGGTTTATCTTAAATTATATTTTACTAGAAACATTTTGAGCCTTGTTTGCATTCTGGCGGTTGTGGCTTTTCGCCGTTACCCTTATCCAAACCCTTAACCCTACCAAATTGTTCATTTAAATTTTGAAAATGAATTTGGTCATATCTTGATTGAATATTGACACACAGGTGTCAGAATGGTATCAAATGAAAGCTTTCGACTTGCTCTTTCATTTTCAGTCATGTTATGCAAATTAGCTCATTTGCATATTCATGAATATTAATGATTTTTTCCTAAAATTGTGATTTTCGACAAAAATGTGGTAATTACTTTCCAAAACAGAGCATTTTTGTGCAGGGGAATTATGTAAATATAGTAAATCTTCAAGAAAATTATATAAGAAACATTTTGAGCGATGTTTGCACTTTGACCATTTGGGCTTTTGGCCAAATTCCTTATCTAAACCCTTAACCCTATAAAATTGTTCATTCATTTCAAAATGTTTTTGGTCATATCTTGGTTGAATATTGACCTACAGATGTTAGAATGGTATCAAATGAAAGCTTATGAATTGCTTAATAATGTGCTATAAATTTTATGCAAGTTAGCATATTTATGAATATTAATGACATTACTTAAAACTGTGACCTTTTTTCCGAATATTTGGTAAACACTTTCAAAAACATTGTGTTTCTTCTCAGGGGGAATCATGTGAACATAGTTTGAATTAAAGAACAGTTTATAAGAAACATTTTGAACAATGTTTGCACTCTGGCGATGGGGGCTTATGGCGGTGACCCTTATCTAAACCCTTAACCCCTTCAAATTGTTCATTCAAATTTTCAAAACGTTTTTGGTCATATCTTGATTAGGTATTGACCTACAGATATCTGAATGGTATCAAATTAAAGCTTAAGGCTGGCTCTTCCATGTGCTTTTACTTTTCATGCATATTAGTTCAGTTGCATTGCCATATATATTAATGATTTTCCTTAAAATTGTGATTTTTCAGCGAAAAGGATAAGGGTTACGGCGAAAAGCCCCAACCGCCAGAGTGCAAACAAGGCTCAAAATGTTTCTAATAAAATATACTTTAAGATAAACCATGTTTACAAAATTCCCCCTGGACAGAAACGCCTTCATTTGGAAAGCATTAACCAAATTTTCATCAAAAATTAGTATTTTAAAGGAAAATCATTAATATTCACGAATATGCAAATTAGCTTAAAATAACTACAAATTGAAGAGCAAGTCATAAGCTTTCATTTGATACCATTTTGACTTATGTAAATTAAAATTCAATCAAGATATGACCAAATAATTGTCTGTATATTTAAATGAAAAATTTGAAAGGGTTAAGGGTTTTAGATAAGGGTTACAGCCAAAAGCCCCAACGGCCAAAGTGCAAACAACGCTCATCTTGTAACATTTGTTATAAGCTTTCAGAAAATCATACCCTTCAAAATTCCCTCGGGGGGGGGGGGGGGAGCAGGGGTTATTGGTGGCTCAAGGTCTATTCCAATGGTAGCGTTCCGACCAAGTTTAAATCGATCAATACGAGCGATAAACTGGTGCCCGTTGTATAAGATGTATAACTTACAGCGTAGTGTATCAGAGACAGGAACCAGTATATACGAGCGATAAACCCTGTTCAGTGAGCATGTGTTCTGTGGCACATAAACACGGAAAGGATACATTTGCTCAACTTTATGGCAAAGCAATATTATACTTATTTGGGTGGGTGAAGGTAAACTATTGCATTTTGGAGATTGTTCTACTATCAGTCACCACACAAATTCCCTGTACTACAGAATTAATTAGTAAAGGAATCTTTCATGTACAATTTTCAGGTTAGTAGTGCCGACTTGTTGGCGTGAAAATGACTAACAACAGTTCAACTAGTACCTTGAGTAGAAACCCTTCTCTGGGTAAGTCAATGAACTTGAAATATACGTTCGTACGTTGCACATAACCTTATCAATAGGCGTAGTAACCCGTACGCAAAAACGCAATTGCGTACACATCGCAATAAATAAATAAAAATGTGGATTTTTGTTTTTGTTTCCCTTGAAATAAACACCTGAATCGCCATTAAAATACATATCAAATACCCACCAGGAGCCACGAATGACCATGGTCATTCGTGGCTCCAGGTGGGCATTTGGTATGTTTTTCATAAGCAGCTACATTAAATTTTTACAAGAATTCTGGGAGGTGCCCACAAGACCCATCCCCAGCAGTATGGAGCCCGCCATCAAACATCCCCTGATACATTAGGCATACGTTTTTCGTATACTTTATTTTCGGCTATCTACGCCAATGTTATCAGGCGGGTATATTGCACGAAGGACATCTTGACCTGGGCGCCGTTTTACTTACAAACTGAATATTTTTGGGTGATTTAGTAAGAAGACAACTGATTTCCAATTCTACCTATACTAACACGCTGAGGTCGAAGATGCGCGCGCAACAACGGGGAAAACCCAACACTCTCTGTTAAGCGCCGCGAAAGACTACAAATCTATTTTTTCTAAAATGTAGCCAGGAGCATCGACTAATGACAGTGAAATGTCTCAATAGTAAAATGACTGCCACCCGGTTGCGGTAATGGTTATTAGTCATTTCGTACCACAACCATTTCGTACCATAGTTTCGACCTGAGTGTGTTAGTATTTAGTCTCTACAATGGGACATAGTTACATGTAATGTCTGGGACAATCAGTGTCATTTCCGATACATGTAGGTTGTGTTAAAAAACGTTTTCATTTACGCAGAAAATGCCCGCATGTTCGTTTACTAAAGTAACTCGGGGCCCAGTTAGTCTGGTTTATCTGCGTACTTAAATACATAGTCCGACAGGGAACAAAGCTAGGGGGTCCAGTATGCTGAGAGACGAAAAATGAGACCTATCTCATAGTGAGGAATCCATGACATAGCAATTGCTGAAATTCTTCAGTAACTTGTTAGTAACACGGCGTCCAGAATGCTGAGAGACGAAAATGAGGAATCACGTGACATAGAAATTGCAAACATTCTTTAGTTGGCCTAACTTGTTTTATATGTGACCAATTTGAAAATGAACCGACTGTGAATGTTTCTGTGCGAATTTGTTCGGTTGAACATTTTGTCGATTTTAATTCACATGCCTCGTTAGTCCCGCACTTGATATTTAACACAATCTGACGGACCGGGATTGTTTTAACTCTTTCACAGACAAAAACCTGGATTTGACGTCAGCATTTATGAGGGCGTTGGGAAATATAGAGGTTAGAAGAAAATGCTTGTGGCACCAATATTTTGTCCTTATGTCTTAATATTTTCTCTGTTACATTGTAAATAATTCATGTTTTTTTTCAACACCAACAATATCATCTGCAACAGCTGTCCAAATCGAGCAGTCTAGAAATGTGTCAATCCCTTCCGCGCAACTGTCTCTGAGCTTAAAGGCAACCTTTGGCAATACATGCCTCAAAACTCTATAAATTGATGTATGAAAACAATTTATATGTTGGGGCAAGGAAGAAAATGGTTGATACCACAGTTTCCTTCTTTTATCTCATGGTCCACTCTCTCAAACGACGAGATTTACGGCTATGAATTTTTAAAAAAATATTGCCGATGCCATTACTAATTATGTAAATAAAAAGTATACAAGTTGACGCATAGAAACCATTGAGGAAAAAGAAGAAATTGTTGGTTATTGGCGTTGTCTTAACTTCTACCAAAGATTTCTACACCAACGACATCACTACCATGCATGACTTCTTTAGGAAAGGGTTAAAGTTGATGGAGTGAATCGATTCTGTATTGTGTTTTGATTTGTCTTGTTAGGGGAGAATTGGCTCCCATTTTACAAACGTAATTACCTCTAATGAAAACATCAAACTTTTTTGTTAACTCAAATCATGCATTTCGATTTTTTGTAACTTCATTTTCATGATATTTTGAAACGATAGAACTCATTTAATTCAAGAATTGATGGGATAATTCTTTTTGCATTTGATACAGTTCTCTGAGATTTTGAATTGTTTGCATTGTAATGTGCACTAGTTAAATATTTACTAAACTTTTTTTTTCGTTTTATACATTTCATGATATGCCCCTAGTAGTTGAAAACGGCGTAAAACACCAATAAACCATCATGCATTTCGGTTTTTTGTAACTCCATTTCATGAATTTCAAAGAACAAGACTCATCTATTTCCGATTTTATGACATTGTAATAATAACGATATGTTTTTACATTGAAGATTTTGAATTTTATCCACCGGCTCGTGCATGTACTTATATCTTTCAAAATACGTTTTTCATCATTCATTTCGATCTTTTGGCACTTAGTTTATATCATCACGCTACAGACAAATTATATAGTCGACCCAAATTAACTCGGGACAATTAAATTTTCGTATGCAGTGTCAGTTATTTGAACGACATAAGGAAACATTGCCGAAGTAGGGTCATTGCATATGTAGATGTCCCTGGTTAATGTTGGTGGACTAAAATAATTATTTCAATGTCGTCAAAAGATTTATCTTTTTCCGCGACATCAAAACAAGGGTTCGTTTGGGTTTTTCTTCAATGCGTAATCATTCATGAATACCAATCTATCAAATTCTATGTGAGAGAGCAGCTGGATGCTCAGATTGCATAGTAGCCTACTAGTCAGAGAAATACCAGAAATTTATGATAAGGCGCTCAAACTCCTGCGAGGTGACCATAGCAGTTGAAAGGGGCCTTAAACCAAGCACGGGTATTGCAGAACCCAACGGCAACCACCGTTTTACGGACACTAATCGTAAAGGAATCTGAAGTATTTTCGATTACTATTTGCACTTTCCGTTCATCTTACGCCTCATGGCATACTAGATGCTTATTCACATGATCTTCACATATAAGTGGTGAACTCCGTGATGACCAATGCTTATTTTAAATGGCAAATCAGATAGATTTGGATGAAAGTCGTTTACTGTAATAAAAATGGCCTTTCAGTGTGATTTTTGAAAAGCAATTAATTTTTGTCGCCACATATCTTTGTTGGGCATGCTGCCGTGAGGGTAAAAGACAATCCTCTACGTCATTGTCATAGATTGGGGGCAGTATCAATATCATTCAATCGTATGTACCTACAGAAGCCATGAAGTCATTTATGTAAACCAACTCGAGTATTTTATTGGGGGGAAATTCGTAACAATTATTCTCAAGTTGGTATTGAAGTTCATAATCGGCTAGAGAAAACACACCGTATGGAAACTGATGTATGTTAGATTTATTGGATGCATCGAAGTCGAATTCAAAATGGCGTACGGGATTTCTTTACAAGGTAAGTGTCATGTATTTTTGGTCTCAAACTGTTAAATATGCTCTTTCATACAACTTGAAGGATATCAGCATGAAGACAATTTGTTGGAGGACCAATGAATATAGCCCCCCTTTGATGAACTTGCTTCGTTTGACTGTAATATTTGACGGAGCACGGTGTCGTGTTGACCTTGAAATCCGAAGCGATATATTTTATGTGTCCTAAACCCTGTAAGTCTTCGGTTTTGAAAACCTGTCACTATTTGTGAACGAAAAGTCAGCTCATATTATTGCAGCTTTGTACATAGGAATCCCGGAGTCAAGATGCTATCTCTAAGCAGTTTAATCCTTTGAATGCCGATCCTTACTAAAAGTGCTAATAAAAACCAATGAAAATCAATAAGTCCTCATTACGCGCTTTTAAGCCTTAATTGGCGCTCATTAAACAGCGCAACAATAAAGAGAAAAAACGCGAGGAGTTCCTTATCTAGATGTTTTATTGTTGTTACTGACTTTACATAGGGGATTTTCTGGCTCCTTTCAATCAACTGTCTTTATCACCTAACCATTTACCTACTAAAAAGTATAGTGTACATTATGTAAGTCGCATTGGCCAAAATTGTAATAGTGCACCTCTTTAATCTTAACAGGGGACTTTCTGACTTCTTTGAATCAACGGTCTTTATCATTTACCATTTGCCTACCAAAAAGTAAAGTTTACATTCTGTAAGTCGCATTGGCCAAAATTGTAACAGTGCATTTCTTTCATCTGAAGTAACCAATATACACGGTGCACAATGAAATTTCTTGCTCACAGTCTACCAAAATCCAGACTGACTGATTGAGTGTACAAGCATTGATAGATTGGTAAGAGTTTCCTTGGTTGGCCTGAAATCGCCATTCATTTGTTAGCAGTGTAAAAACAATATGTCTGCACATACGTGCAGTCTCATCTTCGCATACAAATGTTTTGTGAAAAAAAAAACGTTTTCGTAAAAAATCATGAAAGGATGTCGTTAATATTTTAAGAAAATATCTTGTTTCGGACACATCGTTCCTTATCAGAAATATATTTGAACCTGTAATTAGATTTTGGTGAATGAATGCTTTATGCAACAATATATGTTCAAATGGTTGGTTAAGGAAAGTCTTAACGTATGTCTAAAATGAAGCACTACGTGTCGAGGGTTGCATGTCAGAGGCCTCAGAGGCCACAAGAACTCCAATCAACTAGAAAGTAAACATATGATTACATGGCTTCCTGTCATCCCGAAATGGACTTTTAAAATGCCGAGTAAAATGAAGATTTAGATCACCATGTACGAGGGGAGGTCAGAAAATATCCGGACGTTTGACATGTTCTCGAAAACCATTCAACAGTGAAGAAATCTTTTTATGCTTTTCAAGATATTATTCATCAACGTTTATACAAATTTCCATCGTTTTTTTATTCCCATTGTTAACCATAACCATGTTTTAGGTACTGTGTTACAGCAGATACGTTGTATCAAAGCCACCCTGGTATTATATTCCTTACCAGAAATCATTTCTTCTATCTGAAAACAAATAATAGTCATGTGGGGGTATAAGGAGGGTGCAACAACAATTGCATGTTGTAATAGTTGACCATCTCTACTGTAGCTGCGGTGGTATGGGGGCGTAATCGTGAAGAAGGGGTATTTTCTGTGGAAACCTGGGACGCATTTGCTTCAGTATTTCTCTTAGATTTATCAGAATTACTTCATAACAGTACTTGGGTTGACAGTTTGGCCTTTTGATATGAAAACAAGTTACTACCAATGCCCATGAATCCCAAAAGACAACGACCATTAGTCCAGCCAAAGGAAATTTTATCATTTCAGTTGTTGGGTAACTGGCTCGTTTTCATGAGCTCAAAGCCTTTGTTCGATCGACAGAAATGTTTTGTTAGTGTTACATACTCTTTCTTCATCGCTCACCGTTTTGTCACGTTGTACTACGTATTAGATAGAGGCTGTATAGTAGATTCTACGCGAAATAAACTTTCAAATGCGTGCAGCGCATTGGATGTTTATATCGCGCATAATCTACTATACAGACTCTATATGACTAAAATGTTCGCTACCGGTTCATTGGAGTCGGGGCGTGGCTATGTATAGACGTCACATAAACTAGCCGGTAGTCTGTTTATGCGAAATATGGTGGCGAAATTTTAAAATTTGCTGCAATTTCATTGGTCCAAAAAGTAATAACACTAAGAAACGATTGAGATTTGTTCCGACAGAGTTTAAATCGATAAATACGAACGATAAACAGGTACCCATTGTATAAGATGTATAACTTACAACGTAGTGTTTCAGAGACGGGAACCAGTCTATACGAGCATAAGCCCTGTTTAGAGTGTATTTTGTTACATTACACATAAATACGGAAAGGACACACATTGGTTCAACATAATGGCAAAACAATAAATACATATTTATGTGGGGAAGGTTAAATATTACATTTTGGAGATTGCTCTACTATCAGTCACCACACAATTTCCTAATCCGAGTCTTCTCTGATGTAAATACGCTCTTTGATATTTTGGTTTTTTCGCTATTTACATCAGAGAGCGTTGCTCTTTGAAAACAGCGGAAAGTTCGGTAACGTTACAAGTAGTGAAGCTTTGTTTTTTGTGTATCATATCGAATCACTCGGTAAAACACTGTAGGGTATAGATCAATAAATAATTTTTTTGTCGTTCCTGACCAAAAATATAATTTCAAATCGGCCTGCTGGAAGAGTATAACCTTTGGTTTTGAATGGAAGGTCAAGGTAAACAAAGGCTGCTCAGGTGAGGGTTGTTGCAAAACATTGCCTATAAACCTTTTAGAAATACTTTTTGGCCGTACATTTTTCAACATGTATGACAATAAATGGTTCATTGATCGAAATCATCAGGGGTTTTAACGATAGCGTTTAAGATCGGACGGTGAACGATGCGCAATAATTTGTTGAGAACTTCTTGATTTTTTCAAAGAGCAACGCTCTCTGATGTAAATAGCGAAAAATCAAAATATCAAAGAGCGTATTTACATCAGAGAAGACTCAGATTAACAATTTCCCTGTACTACAGAATTAATTAGTAAAGGAATCTTTCATGTACAATTTTCAGGTTAGTAGTGTCGACTTGTTGGCGTGAAAGATGACTAACAATGGTTCAACTAGTACCTTGAGTAAAATCCATTCTCTGTGTAAGACAATGAACTTGAAATATACGTTCGTATGTTGCACATTACCTTATCCATAGGCGTAGCAACCCGTACGCAAAAACGCAATTGCGCACACATCGCAATTTGTTTTTAAAGGGGTGGATTTTTGTTTTGTTTCCTTTGAAATAAACACATGAATCGCCATTAAAATACGTACCAAATATCAACCAGGAGCCACGAATGACCATGGTCATTCGTGGCTCCAGGTAGGCATTTGGTATGTTTTTCATAAGCATCTACATTAAATATTCAAAAGAAGACCCACCCCCAGCAGTATGGAACCCACCATCAAACATTCCCTGATACATTAGGCATACGTTTTTCGTACACTTTATTTTCGGCTATCTACGCCAATGTTATCAGGTGGGGTTTTTTTGCACGAAGAACCTCTTACCTGGGCCCCGTTTTACTTACAAACTTGAATACTTTTGCGTGTTTAAGATTGTAACGAGACGACTTATTGAATGGGACATACTGTCTGGGCCAATCAGGGCCAATCAGATACATGCAGGTTGTGTGAAAAAAAAGTTTGTAAACATTTACGCAGAAAATGACCACATGTTCGTTTACTGAAGTAACAAGGGGTCCAGTTAGTCTGGTTTACCTGCGCCCCTAAAACTGCGTACTAAAATACATAGTCCGACAGGGAACCAGACTATGGGTCCAGAATGCTGAGAGACGAAACTGAGACCTATCTCATAGTGAATAATCACGTGACATAGCTATTGCAAACATTCTTTAGTTGGCCTAACTTGTTAATATGTGACAAATTCGAAAATGAACCGTCAGTGAATCACTGGTGGTGAACTCGGCCAAAGGGATAAACGTTTTTCGCTACAACAAGGTACAGATATTTTGCGTTTAAATGTGAGTTTAAAGATCTGATTGGATTGTTTTTCTAATAACAATGAGTTTGTTCTAAAAATAGACCGGGTTTACCGATATGTATTGACAAACCGTCGGTGTTGTTATGAAATATCCTAACTACGGCTTTACCGAAGCTGTAGTTACGATATTTTATAACAACACCGACGGAATACATAGATCGCGAAAAAAACGTCCCTCGCTTTGGCCGAGTTCACCACCAGTGTGAATGTTTCTGTGCGAATTTGTTCGGTGGAACATTTCGTCGATTTTAATTCACATGCCTCGTTAGTCCCGCACTTTAGATTTAACACAATCTGACGGACCGGGATTGTTTTAAACCCTTTTCTAAACAAGACATGGATTTGACGTCCGCATTGATGGAGACCTGGGAAGCATAGATGTTAAAGAAGAAAATATTGGTGACACAAGTATTATATCATCTTGTTTCAATATTAATATTTCTCCATGCTACATTACAAATAAGTCCTAGTTTTGTCAATATCAACACTTTTATCTGCAGCAGTTTTCTGATTCGAACAGCCCAAATGTTCATCATTTGGAAAAGGGTAAACCCTTTCCGTGGAACTGTTTCTGAGATTTATACGCCTAAATTCAAGGGCACTACAGACTTTAAAAATCAGTATTAATGAATGAAATGACTTAGATCTATATGTTTGAGCATCAAATCGAATGGTTCATAATTGGTAGGCCTACCACAGTTTCTCCTCTATTATCTCGCTGTCCAAAAGACAGGATTGACGACTTGGAATTTGAAACATATTGTAAATAAAGATGGATACAACTTGTAGCATAGAAATCATTGAGGAAAATACTGGTTGTCGGCGTTTTCTTATTTTCTCCCAATGATTTGTAAGCCAACAATTACAACATCAATATCATGGCTTTCCTAGGAAAGAGTTAAAATGTTGATGGAGTGAATCGATTCTGTATTGTGTTTTGATTTGTCTTGTTAGGGGAGAATTTTGGCTCCCATTTTACAAACGTAATTACTTCTAATGAAAACATCAAACTTTTTTGTTAACTCAAATCATGCATTTCGATTTTTTGTAACTTCATTTTCATGATATTTTGAAACGATAGAGCTCATTTAATTCAAGAAACGGTGGGATAATTCTTTTTGCATTTGATACAGTTCTCTGAGATTTTGAATTGTTTGCATTGTAATGTGCACTAGTTAAATATTTACTAAACTTTTTTTTTCGTTTTAAACATTTCATGATATGCCCCTAGTAGTTGAAAACGGCGTAAAACACCAATAAACCATCATGCATTTCGGTTTTTTGTAACTCCATTTCATGATTTTCAAAGAACAAGACTCATCTAATTTCCGATTTAATGACATTGTAACAATAACGATATTGTATTTACATTTCAGATTATGAATTTTATCCACCGGCTTGTACATGTACTTAATGTGTTTCACAATACGTTTTTTTTTTTTTTTTTTTTCATGCATTTCGATCTTTTGGCACTTACTTTATATTATCACGCTACAGACTTATTATATAGTCGACCCAAATTAACCCCGGACAATTAAATTTTCGTATGCACTGTCTGTTTATTGAGCGTCTTAAGAAAACATTGCCGGAGTGGGGTAATTGGATATGTAGTTGTCCATGATTAATGTTGGTGGACTATACATAATTATTTCAATGTCGTCAAAAGATTTATCTTTTTCCGCGACATCAAAACAAGGGTTCGTTTGGGTTTTTCTTCAATGCGTAATCAATCATGAATACCAATCTATCAAATCCTATGTTAGAGAGCAGCTGGATGCTCAGATTGCATAGTGTGGTAGTACTAGTCAGAGAAATACCAGGCCCCGGTTTCTCGAAAAAAAACTTAAGTATATTCTCATGAGAACATGCTGAACTTCAAAGGGATACTCTCCAACGTTGAAGGGAATTCGATTGAAGTTCACGTGGATTTCGTGCGATTTGAGCACGGTGTTCAGATTTGAGCATGTGAACATACTTAAGTTTTTTCGAGGAACCGGGGCCAGGAATTTATGATAAGGCGCTCAAAGTCCTGCGCGGTGACCATAGCAGTTGAAAGGGACCTTAAACCACAATCTCTGTATCAATCTACCAAATCGGTCAAAAGATGACCATAAAAATCGATTGTTTTAATGTCATGACTGTAAGACAACCTGACTTTATGTAATAAAGTAAATGGGAGAAGACTAATCCTTTCCAACGCAAGGCCTGGTTTTGACATCTCTAAAACAACAACAAAAAACATTGAGACAAAAGAAGAAAGAACAGCATTGTCTCCCTTTTCTGAGCTATTTCGTACACGAATCCTACCTTCATTAACATCCAATATGTTGTCTGTTGAAGCTTTTTAAATTAGAAAAATCCAATTTTAGCCGTCTAGGAAAGGGTTAATTCAAGATTTAAAAAAAATCTTACGTTTGCTGATCTACTATAGCTCACGATAAATGACCTGGCAGAGCACCACTAGCTATAAGCTAGGGGTGCTATGTCAGGTCATTTATCGCGAGCTATAAATCGGTCAAAAGATGACCAGAAAAAAATCTATTTTTCTATTACCATGACTGTAAGGTAACTTGACTTTAAGCAATCAAGTAAATGAGCGAAGATTAATCATCTAAGGAATTGTTTCACGATCAATCATCGATCTGTACGCTTCTACTGTTTCTAATGATTACTGGTGCCAGTTTAGTAGCAGACCTGATTTCGTCGGTGTTATTGCAAGACCTAGTAACTCCAGTTTAAATAAACATGTGGTTACGAGGTTTTGCAATAAAACCGACGATTTCTTAGTATTGTTCTACCATATTTACCACCATTATTTGTTGCGAAAGGGTTTATCCTTTCCCAAACAAGCTACTATTCAAGTCTTCTTATATGCAATTCCTATGAGTCTACATTTTTCCTAACCTCTTTACAACTATTTCATTTTTGGGGTACTCAGCTATTTCATTAATTCTATATTATGTTGTCCCACAAATGTCCTACTCGACGGTAAGAACAAAATTCGCATTTCATAGGTCTTATGAATTTGGTGATACTCAAAAAATGGAATGGAATAGATACGATAAAAGAAAATGCTAATGGTCAGCATTTTCTCCTTTTGCGTCATTACTTTACGCTACATGTATAATTGTAATTTACATTATATTTCATCTTCATTTATACATAACGTCTCCTGCATCATCTTTAAAAGATCTGCAAAACAGTTTTGTTTGTAAAAGGGTCAGAGTGCCAATGATATAGCTCATGATAAATGACCTTGCAGAGCATCTCTAGCTAATGGCTAGAGATGCTCTGCCAGGTCATCTATCGTGAGCTATACGTGCAATACACGACAAGAAAAGCCACGAACTGTGCTGTTAATATTTTACTTGCTCATGAATTTGTCTGCGAGCGTTCGATACAGATTACCACTTTAATTTCTCGTTCTCACGATAAAACTACATTATTCTTCATACGCTTTGACCCTTTTCCAAACAAACCCTGGTTTTGACCTCACTAAATGGAATGCAGCATTTTGTCATTTTCTCTCAAAACGTTCCATAATATAATTGGCACGTTTAAAATAAATGAATGTACTAAGTTTATCATAAGCAGCTCGGACCAGTCTATTTTGTCTTTTTGGAAAACTGTCATCTACATATAAGCAAAAATCTGGACATTTCATAACCAAGATCTAGTTTTGACGTTCTTTTAAGGAAAGGCTTGGAAAATATTGAGGCAAAAGAAACAATATTGATTACCAACATTTACGTCGTCGATGTCACCAACGCATTGTGAAAATGGGAAAAATATATGCGATTAAAGGTCAGTTGGGGATGTTAGGGCTTAGCAAGCGGACTAGAATCGACATTTTTCGTCAGCCCTTTTTATTGTTACGCGACCAAGGCAGCCAGATTGCAAAAATGCAACAGATCTAGACACTACTAAATAATTCAGAAGTGGTCATTTGTATGTAAATATACATAAAACAGACGTTTTTGGACGAACTGCCTTTTTTACGCTGGCGTCTGGAAAAAGGACAATTCAAGTCTTTTGAGACCAACATGGATCATGATCAGCCTGAGCATAAGCTCAGTCTGATCAAGAACCATATCATTCTCTATTTACTGAGATCCTACCGAACTTTAACATAACAGCTTGGATCTTGATCGTGCTGCATGTTTATCTAGGCTGATTCCAGTTGGTGTTGGTATATTAAAGGGACATTTCATTCCCATTTCATTTTTTCAAAGAATGTCTTGATGCCAAGATTTGTTATTCTAATGAGAATAAATACTATTAGTTTTTTGAAGTTGTTACTGATAAGCGAGAAACACGCATTTAAAGTTGACACAGAATCGATAAATTCCATATAAATCCGAACTGTTGTCCACACAATTTGTTTATCAATTTTAACACAGAAATATAAATTTCTCGTAAACGGCACAATATTTTGACTTGAACTTTTCAGAATTTTCATAAGGGAATAATCTTTCGGATAAAAATAAAAGTAAAATTTATGACAAAAAACTCTGAAATGTCACTTTAAGCTATAAGAACCCTTTTTCCAGATCCCAAATTATTCGTCTGCATCAAACCAAAATTAGATTTACTATCTGAAGACCACTGACCATTGGCCGAATGGATATTCCCAATTGATAAAAGAGGAATATAATAGGGAACGATTTTATCCAGTTAATCGTGACGTAAATTCGTACAAACAAAATATTATTTCGAATGCGTTGTTATAAAATCTCGTAACTACGGCTTGATTTAAGCCGTAGTTACGAAATTTTATAACAACATCGACGGTTTATCAAAACAGAACAGTAAACCTAGTCTATTGTTAGCACAAAATTCTTTGCCATTGTGTTGTTGTGTTATCTACTATAAAAACGTGTACATTAGGCCTAATTGTTTGAATTTTAGCCAACTATACTGATTAGCTACATGGTCGATTGTGAAAATCGAACAACAAATGCATGTCATTTTACAAGCGTTTGTTCGAACATTGCCGGAGTCAGACACCTACAAGATTGGAACCAGAGCATGCAAATTTCAGGTGCTCGGACAAACACGCTTTGTATCGTTGCAAGGACTTGGGCATTCGGCTCCACCTTTATGTTTGAAAACCAAGTATCGGTCCCACTACAAGACATAACAGGGCATCTTTAGTTATAAGCAAGAGATACTCTGCCATGTAATTTATCGGGACCTACAAGCATTTTCACATATTTGAGCCAGGATCTAGAAAAACGTCCTTTATGACATTTGGGAACAACATGGATCCAGATCAGCCTGTGCATACGCACAGTCTGATCAGGATCCATGCTGTCCTCAAATAGCTTATTCATGGTTTGTAGCAACTGTGAGGTAGCACCATTGATCCTGATAAGACTGTTCTTATGTAAAAGCTGATCTTGAAACATAGCTGTCTCAAATGCCATAAGAGACGTTTTTCCAGATCCCGGCTCATTTGTATAAGGCTCGGTCACACACAACTCCGTGTCCATATTACAAGATATGAGTCTCTGGCGTCCCTTTTCAGAAATGTCTCTGCGTGGCCTGGACCCAATATTATATGTGGCCCGTCGCGCTAAAAGGGACCTTATCCGAACTTCAAAAATCCAAATTGTGACAAACTTGTCAGCTTCAGCACAGTTGAACCAGATATTGTATGCGAAAAATGAACATATAGTACGCTCGTAAGATAGGGAAATCATTCTAGATTTCGAAAATTACCTAAAAGTGAAAAGTGTCGGCCCTAGTCTGGCTGCGCGGACTGCGCAGACTGACTAGGGTCGATATTTTTCACACATCTGATAAGGTCCCTTTTAGCGCGATGGGTCACATGTATGAAAATATGTAAACCATGTGCCATAATATCGTACCCGATCTATATTTTCATACAGACGGAGTCAATCGTTGTGTGATTTAACCCTCTTCCAAACGAAAAAGAATTAGGTTGCGCCAATTCAAAAGTTACTGCAGATAACAAAATCTGTGTTGGTAAGATTGGCGTACCATAATATAGCAGAAATTATTGAGACAACGGGAGAAAATGCTGGTTATTTTAACCTTTTCCCAAAACAAGACCTGGGCCGCGTTTTACTAACATAGATTTTTGCAAAAACCTTGTAACAACACATCTGATTGAAAGAGAAATCATAACAGTAATTATTCGGCCAATCATATATGTGTTGTTGTTTCAAAAATGTTCGTAAGTTCGTTAGTAAAACGCGGCCCTGATTTTGACGTCCCTTATAGAAAAGGGTTTGGAAAACATTGAAACAAAAGAAGAAACTGCTGATGACCAGCAGTTTCTCCTTTTGTCTCAATATTTTCTATGCCATTTTTTACACAAATTATATCTTTAATAACATCTATTTTGTCATTTGTGGCAGGTTTTGAAGTGGATCACCCTAAAAATTTCGTCGTTTGGGAAAGGGTTAAGGTAAAATGACGGTCCCTATGACTTCGACACAAAGAGTTTAAACTGTACGCATAATTTTGTCTGTCTGCTCCAGCTTACATATTGAACTAGTCCATTTATTAACGTTTAGGGTAAAGATTAATATGGGTCATAGGCTAGACGCAGTTATTGGTTTTGGTATCAAATCTAGGCGACTGATTGTGATTAAATTGGAGCGCTCACCATCATTTAGGTCAATTTGTACATTAACAATATAGAGACAGACTGATACAAAACGTTTAGCGTTTTTACATAGGCATATGGTACATGGTTTTGACGTCCCTTATACAAAAGGCTAGAGAAAACATTGAGACAAAAGAAGAAAATGCTGGTAGTAAGCATATCTAGGCGGCTGATTGTGATTAAATTGGAGCACTCACCATCATTTAGGTAAATTGATACATTAACAACATAGAGACAGACTGCTGCAAAACGTATAACGTTTTGACAGTTTTAACGTTCCTTATATAATGGGCCAGGGGAATAACATAGAAACAAAAGAAGAAAAGCATTACATTCGATTAGCATGGGTTGCTCTGCCAGGTCATTTATCGTGAGGTATAACACTTAGACAAACGAGAAAAACATTGATGGTCTTTTCGGGGTCCTGGCTCAATTCTTATAAATAATAAAATGATATAAAAAAAATTAGACGTGTCCCGAAAAGTGCATAACTGCAGAAATGAGACACAGCACGTAGGTAGAATGCGTCTTCGAGCATAAAACTGTCAAAAGTAGGTTAAGAATTCGGGGTTTAGTGCTTAATCATCGAAGTTAATATACATCACATAAACACTTAAAACGGTCCTGCATCGAACCCTAAACAGTCCTGCATCGAACCCTTTCCCAAAAAAAGACCTGGTTAAGACGCCCATAAAAGTAAATCAAAAGCATTGATACAAAAGAAGAAAATGTTAATCATCATCATTTTCTTCTTTTGTCTCGATATTTTCTGTCCTGTATTATACACCAATACTATCTATGTCAATATTCCTTTCGAAAACAGAAACTACATTCAAATTGGGTCATCCTAAAATATGCAGCCAGCTTTTGCCGTTTGGAAGAGGGTCTAACCCGCCCATCCACACTTTTTCGTAGACAATTGAACACCGTTTTAGAAGACGGCAACGCCATATAATCGCGGTAAAAGTCAATGTTATGGCCGTTTTACCTTCTTTCTGGTTTAGTTTCCTTGTAGATCAGTAGAAGCTTTAACCCTTTCCCAAACAAAACTTTGTTCTTACGACCCAAATTCAAAGCAAATGGGAAAATATTGAGACAAAAGAAGAAAATGCTGTTTAAATCAGCATTTTCTTCTTTTGTCTCAATATTTTCTTTACTGTTTTGTGTACAATTACGGACTTTTTGAACAACAATTTTGTCGTCTGCACCAGCTCTCAAGTTGGAAAAGTCCAAATTGTGCCGTTTGGAAAAGTATTAATTACGTCGATTCCCACCCAAGCCATTCATAATTAATTTTAACGGTATATGCCGCTGCTATTAAAACCTCGCGGGTCTAACTTCTAACTCGACCAGTTTTTTCATTCACTGTATATAGCGGACGAGAATTGACCTGGCAGTTGCATTCCATTCGATTAGCATGGGCAGCTCTGCCAGGTCATTTATCGCGAGGTATACCATTCATTGATATATTGTGTACATGCTGCTTTGACTTTTTCTTAGCAATCAGTCCGTTGGTCAAGCTCTATCTTAAGAAAATAAGCATAGCCATTCACTGGTAATGGTACAATTTCACTATTTTTCGCTAATACGAGTAGTAGTAGAAATTATATTTTATTATCAACAGAGAAAAGAAATAGAAATGAATGGTCGTCGATCTTATTTCAATATTATTAGCAATCGTATGCTATACCCATACAGAGTAAAAATTCCCAATGTCTTGCACCTGTCAAAGAGATTTTGATTGGTATATATCAGCACGAGATGATCTGCTGATGTTTTTCGTGACTTTAGTTTCACTGGTGGTGAACTCGGCCAAAGCGTGGGACGTTTTTTCGCGATCCTAGTATTCCGTCGGTGTTGTTATAAAATATCGTAACTACGGCTTCGATAAAGCCGTAGTTACGAGATTTTATAACAACACAGGCGGTTTGTCAATACATATCGGTAAACCCGGTCTATTTTTAGCACAAATTCATTGTTATTAGAAAAAACTATCCAATCAGATCTTTGAACTCACATTTAAGCGCAAAATATCTGTACCTTGTTGTAGCGAAAAGCGTCTCTCGCTTTGGCCGAGTTCACCACCAGTGAGTGTGTTGTTTAGGAAGAGTTTAAAATCAATTTCAGATCGTTTCAGTTTCGTTGAAATTTACTAAGGAATACATTTTACCATTTCCCAAACAACTAAATTTTGGCCGGCTTAATTTGAAAGCTTATGAAACAGGGGACTTAAATGGGTGTTGATGGATAGAGTTATACATCATAACTAATGAAATAAAGAGGAAAAAGTAGAAAATACTGGTCATCAGCATTTTTCTACATTTGTCTCATTGTTTCCCCAAGCATTGTCTTTTGGTGACGTCAAAACCAGGTATTGTTCAGGGATAAGGTTTAAGAAAGGAAATATCTTCTTCACAATTCAAAAACAGGCGATTGATTAATTGACAAATGTAAACATATTTCATGTTAAAACGTGGGAAATTCCTGAAACCTATTACATTTCGATTTCATTTTAGATAAATAAAATCACATAAGTTTGTGTGCACTGTTTGTTATTTTAAGATATATTCATCTTCTTTTTCATTTGAGTCTATGATTAAAATTTATATTTTCCTCATTTTACATTTAATATGTAGGCATATTATCATCTATTGATCTATTTTTCATTTGTTCAATATTTTTTAAAGTAATTAACTCTTTCGTAAACATTGACACCATTAAACGTACGCAAACTTTCAAGCTTGAAATTTTAGCATTGAGACAAAAGTAGAAATTGCTAATATGTAATAATTAGCATTATATCCTTCTTACCCATCTACAATTTTGCCTTTGGAAAGCTGTTAACCCATACCAAACAACACACTTTTATGCTGGTCCAAATTCAAGGACGATGCGGACGACAAATTCAAGTGAATGAGATTTTTACATCTTTTGGTCTTTCTTGGAAGAAAAAAATTGATTGAAATTAAAAAAAATGCGTCCAAAAATGCGTAAAGGACATTTTTTGTTTTTGTTGTGTTTTTTGCCCAAACCCAACCATGGTTTTGGTGTATTCCATTTGGAACATTCCCGATTTTTTGCAATTTGGGAATAGGTCACTTGTAATTTAAGCGAAAATTCTCGCAGTTGAATTTCTGAAAAGCAAATAATGGTTTTCCATGTAGGTTCTACATTTCTATATACTGGTACATATGCATCAAGCGGTAACGAGATGTTGAATAATTGAACATTCTCACGAAACGAAATCCGCTCTTGTAACTGTATACAATTAGAACATTGTCATATATCGTCGGTGTTATTGTAAAACCTCGTAACTCAAGCTTGGTTAAGCTGGAGTTATAAGGTTTTGCAATAACATCGATGATTTACATTTCAGCTGTGATCGCAAAGGGTGCCATTTAGGCATTTAACTCTTTTCCACACAACATAAATTTGGACTTTTTCCTATCTGAAAGCTAATGCACTCAAAATGGATGTTGGTTCAGGTAGGATTTCTGTACCATATAGTTCTGAAACCATTGAGGAAAAATGAGAAAACGCTGAACTATCAACATGTCTTTCTTTCGTTTCAATATTTCCTCATGTATTTTTGCTAGAAAGGCAAAATTCAGGAGTCCGTTTTATCAATGATCGCTCGACAGAATTGGACGGGAAAGCATAATGATGAATTTGACACGTGCGATCGTTCATAACTTACGGGTCCGAGGTCTTGTTTGTGAAAGGTTTTAGCAAGATACCGCCCCAAAGCAAACTATGAGACGTGCAATATCATAAATCTGCCGTATAATCGTCTAGCCATTGGTGTCATAGACGAAAATAAATGAGCATGGATAACGGTTACAGAACCATATCGCATTCGATAACAGAACAGAACATTAAGCCATTAAGCACATGTATAGGTCCATAGTCACAACGTAATAATAAACATGCATGGGAAGGAAATGACAACCGAGAACGACATGAATGTAGACCAGCCTGTGCATAAACACAGTCTGATCAAGATCCATATTGTTCTCTTTGAGCTTACGGATCTTCACACTTGGCCCATTTTACTAACGAAGTTAATTCTTGTGTTAATTTGAACGTAATTACGTACACAACGACCATTCTAATTGGCCCAATCTGATTTTTTTTTTTTTGTTACATAACTTACACAAAAAAGTTCGTAAACTAAGTCTTCTCGATCTTTAGTAAGACGGGACTCTGTACCATACTGTACAAAAGCGGAATTTGACATGAATGGATATCACTTTCAAGCGAATCATCGTTTCAAATGAGAACTCGTAACATAGAATATGGACGATATCTAACAGTGATAGATAGATAGATTTTATTGACTTATACAAATACATGTATCTCGTCATATACAAAACAATTTCCAAATATAAAGTACCATTATTTCAACATATTTACAACCAGTGATTAATAACCAAAACGAATAACCCTCAACCAACAGTCTCTTGTTTTTGTGTCCCTACAAAGAAAACATTTAGACAATATAGAGAAAAAAGAAGAAACTACTGACTTCCAGAGCATCTCGTATTTTATCGTCTGCAATAGTCTCCAAGTTATTTCATAATAGATTTTCTGTGGTTTGAAATCACAACAATTAAGATGTCTGCAATATATCCCCCAGTTTAGATGGTCCCATGAGCCAAATTTTTGTGTCTGATTTACTATAAACTATAGTGGAATTGTAATTTGTAAATCATCTACTACATAACAGAACCCTAACTTCGGTGGCCAACCGAATGCAACAATTTATCTAAACTTATTAGGCATAACACAACAACAACATAAGGCACTCTGCATATAGAATCTGTTCATGGGGATTAACAGTCATGTGAAGCATCTTTGAGCAACAACCAGTCTCAATACAAGATCCTATCTAAATAATATTATCCTCAGATAACTCTTTTAGAAACAAAACTAAATACAAGTACGTGAATCAATTCCAGTGAAAAAACAAAGATCGGAGAAGATCGGACCCAACAAAATTTGCAACAAAATGAAGTCATTTTTTACGAAAATCGCTGAAATTGTCAAAAAATCTGAATATTTTTTTTATCCCTATCAATGGAGGTTTTTTTAAATCAAATTTCATGATATCATAACATGCATTGTTTTCAGAAATTTGATTTTTAAGACAGCTTTGTGAATAATGATGGACGAAGAAGAAGACACTGTTGTTTTATATTTACACAAATCATTTATTTATAGATCATAATTTACGACAAACTTGCAGCATCAAATTTATCGTACTTTGATTATCAGAGGCAGTCCCAACAGTGTAGGCCATTCATAAACAATTAACATTATTATGATTTACATAGTTTGTTCAATGTAGGACTATTTCAAATATAAGTTATGAGAAAGCTTTGCAAATGGCGGTTAAGTTAACCCCTCTCCATCTTCGCAAGCCAAGGGTTACTACCTCCACTTTGTTCCTTACGAACCCTTGGCCGCTCGCTTCTATTGAAATCGAAAGTACCACCATACCACCTTTCGGCGATAAAGAGTCGCGGCCCTTTGCAGTTGCTATTTCTGGCCAATCAAAAGCCTCGTACTAAAACGTGTTAGGCGATGCATCAAATACGGATATCGATTTTCACGTCAGCCGTGACGTTTTCGTTTTGACAAAGACGGCTTGTTTAGTGTGTTTTGATTGGATAATGGGAAAGTTATCGCGTCCAATGAAATCGCACGGTGGTACTTTCGATTTCCATAGAGGCGAGCGGCCAAGGGTTCGTAAGGAACAAAGTGGAGGTAGTAACCCTTGGCTTGCGAAGATGACCCCTCTCTGAAGCCTGTTTTTCTTTAGTAGGACTATCGTAGAACTTTGTCAACTGAAACGCATTTAAAATTCGATTGAACCAATTTTAAAACAAGAAACATCGCCAATATTAGACCTAGTCTAAAAATGAAATATCCGCTCATGTAAATTGATAAATTAAAGAATCTTTCAATTTCTTCTATCAATTCCTTTATAGGCCTACATTACGTACTGATAATGGATGGAAACCAGAACAATTAGGATGTCTTATTGCAGATAACAACAACCATTGTATCAGTTTCTTTCAATATTTCATATGCTACATTCACAAAATAGGGACAGTGGTTTTGTCATCTCAATCACCTTAGAAAGTCCAGTAGTTGTAAATATTGTTGTTTTTGAAAGGGTCTGGATATATGCAAAACTTTTCCCCATTTCTGATGGTCCCATGAGACGAACTTTGTGTCTGATTTACTATAAACTGTTGCGGTAATTTTTTTGTAAATCATCTGTTATGTACATAGAGTAGAGCTTTAAGTTTTTAATGGCCTTTAAGTTTTTAATGGCCAACGGAATGTAACAATCTAAACTTACTTTGACGAGCAAGACATAACACCAGTAAAACATTCGTACGACGTAGTTAATAAGTACAATTCTACAAAATAAAGCACTGTCAAAGTATTATATCAATTTTCAGGTACGATATGCACTCGTATGTCAAAGTAACGTCTAATTATACAAATATTCGATTTCGACAAAGTCTCTTCCTGTTTAAAATTGAGGAGAGTATTGATATATTATTAGTTTTCATTTGTTTTAATACGTGTACAGTCTAAATGTGGTGGAAAAGTGAGAGAATTTGCTGGATACATGCACTGTCTTACCATTTTCTTACACGTGCTGATGAAATTCAATGCCATGACAATATTATTATTTTGCATTTTAAAACAATTCGTTTTCCATTAGCCTGTACAGGAAATTTTCATTGAAACATTTATTGAAACCATTGATAAATAAACATTGTTAAAATTAAAAGATAATGGATGTATAAAAAAAATTACTGTATATCAAACATTATTTTCTTGATACATGTATATGTTTATTAAAGTCTTGCAAGTCGTTCTTTAAGTGTAGGCACACGTTTATTGAAATATTATAGATACAGAATTACTACGGAAACTTTGTGCCCGATGTTCTTTAGCGAAACGTTTTTAGGAAGCGCCGACGTGTTTGAAAAGTCATTTAAGCTTACGTTCTTTAGCTCCAACTTTTGACGTTACGTCATGACGAAACATGTGCCATGGAAAATATGAAATTTTATGTTATATGGCGCAGAAGTCCTTAACATTTTGTTTTCGTTTCATTTAAGGCTTTGTAGTTTGTAAACTAAAGTTATATTAGGAATTCAACAACAGGGCATACAAAGAACACTGATGATTATATATATATATGCTATATATAGTCACATCTGTAAAGAAATATTGTAACAACATGTATAAAAACAGAACTCACGTTTTTGGTGCGGCCGTTATGACAGCAAGTTAAACTTTCCCAATCAGTTGATCTCTCCACCGAGACTAGTTTCCCTCTCCAAACACGGCTACATGTAATCTGTTAATTATCAAACAATCGCTGTACTCAGTCAATTCCGATACACAACATCTCCGCTATTCATTTGTCAGTAATTTGGTAAGTTATTGGACATGTAGCGGCTATTGTCGCTCAATCGTATGAAGGTAATCGCCTTTCAAAATTTTTCTTGAAAAGAAAAACGAAATATTCTGAAGGTTGCTCCCCTAATGAGACTCAGCCGGCGTCGGAATTATTCAGGCGACGTCGTAAACGAATGTTCCACCGCCGAATGTTTACGACGGCGCCCAAATAAGTTCGGATACGTCAATTAAAAAAACAGCGGAAAAAATCTCGAAACACATGTACCGGTATTCTTCATTGTCAAACAATCGCCACACAGTCAATTCCAATACACTACATCTCCGCTATTCATTTGTCAGTAATTTTGTAAGTTATTGCTAGTATTGGACAAGTAGCGTCTGCTGTCGCACAGGAACGGATAATTGTCAGAGAGTAATCGTCTTTCAAAATTTTACTTGAAAAACTCCCAAAATGTTCTTAATGATTAGATCAGTTCCAATACAACATCGCCGCAGTTAATTTTCTAGTAAGTTATTCAGTAACTTTTAGTTTGTATTGGTCCGACCGCGCCTACTACTGTTTCTGAAAAACTGATACATGTTACAATCGGCAGAGGGCAATCGTCAAAACCTATAATCTGGAAGCATTCTTAATTGTGAAACAATCTTAACTCAGTCAATTCAAATACACAACTCCGCTTTTAATTTGTAAATGATTCAGTCTTTTGCAGTTAGTATTGGGCAACAACGTCTATTTCTTTTGTACCGTCGCCAAAGAAAAAGTAAATGTGTTATAAAAATGAGTCTAAAATCCAAAAATGCCGTTTAAGGTTCACGGACTCTTTTGTTGTTTCTACATCTCGCTGATAAATTAAAAAAAAAGTAACTGCACCTTCAAACAACATATTTTAAGCTGCCGTTACAATGTTTTCGAGAGAAAAAAGCTATGTGAAATGTAGTAACAACAAAGGAATTCTCGAAAAATGGATGACATTTTGAGAAGAGCGATATTTAACAGAACTATCGTCAAATGTAACAAATTAAGACTTCTATAAATCCCCTCTTAATAACTACATTATCTGTTGTTCCACGGTCGTGAAGTATCTCCGATGAAATGCCATAGAACACGGCTTGTCAGTGAGCTTTTAAACTTGTCTGGAGTCGGCTGACTAAATATTGGACGAGCCCTATTGACATTGTATAATGAATGTATTATTTACAAAAGCCCTGATTCTTCCTTTTCTTCTGTCCGTCAAGATAGTTGAGTCTCATTATATTTGAGCATGTGTTCCGGAAAAGGAGACCTAACCACATTGACACGAACATTTACGTTGATCATCGTGAATAGTGGCGCAACGTATGGCCAAAGTCCATGTTGTTCTCGGGTCGACGGACTAAATGTTGAACGAGTCCTTTTTACATTGTATAACGGCGTCTTTGTGGCGTTTGAAACCAACATGCGTCTGGATCACACTTTGTATATACGCAATTTGATCAATATTCATATTGTTCCCAGTCCGTTAAAGAACTTAAAAACTTGTTTGATGCATTTCAGATATGTTTTGCAGTATTCATATATGAAGTTTTTTCAAATGATATTTCAAGATAATTGTAAAACGCATTTAACATGTTTCCACGTATTTGCTGTTATTAAGGTATATGACCCATCATTAAAAACACCACTTTTTAGCTATATGAAATGCATCAAATTACACACACTTGTAAATACACTTCACATAACTTGATACACCATGCCTGATTGCAATATTATGCTCCAAGAAGAAAAAAAATTACAAACATTATTTTACTCTATATTCATATGCAAGGGAGGTAATTTTGAACATTTTTGTCAAATATTTCCGTAAGTATGTATTTATTCCAAATTCTGAACCGTTCAAAAAGCTTATGTTTGTATTTGGAATGGAAATATAACACAGTTTAGGAATTACTGACATTTTTCAAATTTCGCCTCTGGCTCTTTGGTGCTAATGATGGGTTGTATACCTTAATAGCTTTCCCGCACCGTGTTCCCCCTAGCCTTGTGTCAGGCCCTGTATATGTGTTTATGTCGCTTGAAACTCTTGAAAAGAAATCAAGGGAGACTAACACTCAGAAATGAAATACACATATTAACTTCCTTGATCTAAGCTATACATGTTAAGAACGACACAGAGCAACGTTTTTTTTTTTTGTCGTATTTCACAATACCAATGGTGTTATTTTTAACAGACTGACACCAGTGTACGTGTTCACTGTTCCCCCTAAAATAATTTAGACACATGAATACATGTTTTATGAAACAGTGAGGGACTACACGCTGTTAACTGTACGAGACGCTCATCTTGAAAGGCATCAAAAGTCAACCGAAAACGACATCCAATGGTGCATTTCTTTAAAATCATAACTTCGTCGACCTAAGTTTCGGAAAGATATTTGTTCTAGTTGTCCAAATTCCGCTTTATATAGTGCAATACATATATCATTCACTTAGTGTTGTGATAACAGTTTACAATGTCAGGAAAGTATTCCCAATACAAAATGTCATCCAAATTGTCTTGGAAAATCTAAAATATCGTGGCTACCGTTTTATTAGCTCCACTGGCCTTCAGGCCAGCGGGCTATTGTCATGGAGGTGTGTCCGTCGTGCGTGCGTCAGTCCGTCCTTGCGTCCTCCGTCTGTAAACTTTTTTCTTTAAAAATCTTCTTCTCAAAAACTACTTGATGGATTTCAACCAAACTTCACAGGAATGATCTTTGGGTGACCCTCTCTCAGATTCCTACAAAGAATTCTGATTGAAACAGAAAGGCTGGAGTTATCTGCCCTTGAATGTCAAAAATGGCCGTTTTGACTTTGTTTTCACTCTTAGCAACTACTAATATTGACCAATCAAGACAAAACTTGTTACAAATATCTGTTTTTGTCTCGGTCAACTGCGGCTAAGACATATAATTACGAAAGAGTTCATTTAAACTATCATTGTTAAGTAACTGCTCAACGTTGTTCGAATCATGACCATCGAACGCATCATATAGCCATATTTAGATTCCATTTATTTAGCATCTCTAATTTCTTCAGCCTGACATAAATGTGTTGATATGATCTTGATTCGTGGTAATTTATATGAGAACTACAAAGCTATTAACTGACGGTTATGACAGGTTATCTGTGAATAAATATCCCAGCCAAGTTACTTGACCAGAAATGACGTGCAATATCCGCCGGTCAGTTTTTGTAATTATCCGCAAAACGGCTTATATGAGGGAATATTTTGATAATCTATAGGAATGAGAATTGATAAGAGCCGGGATCGGAAAAATAGAGCCCGAACGCTTGACATTGGATGGGAGGTCATGTTTCCAGATCAGACTTGAGATAGATAAGAACAGTCTGATCAGGATGGATTCTCTATTACAGAGTTGCTACAAGTTCTGAGGATGCTTTTAGAGACCAATGTAGATCTTGATTAGACTACATAAATATACATGTGCTTATCTAGGTCCACATTGGTCTCAAATTATGCTGGACTGGCATTTTTTTCGATCTCGGCCCTATCGCTTCTTTTTTCGATGACTTCAAAGCGCGTTTTCACGGTGGGGAATCCTGAAACACAGCAATTGTAGACCGATTTGAATTCGAAGCAGAGAAGCTGGAAAAACTATTGGAATTAGATGTACATAAAACATCTTTTTAAAAAATTAGGCGATGAAAGGTTATTGGCGACGAATCCAAATTATAGCTGGTCCTTAAAAATTGTATCAACTGATTCTTAAAAGAGTCTGTGTGTACAGCAAATCCCTGGCGTTTAACAGCATTTTCTGTTTCGAAACTCTTTGAAGTCGGTCAAACAACAGAGGCATGTTTCATCAAAACATTTAACTCGTATTTTTGCTAATGTCTTAGAAATCGCTTAAAACAACAACCACAATAGCCAGGCTTTTTTAGAATTGCGATATGCATTTCTTACCCTAAACTTGTAAGTCGTCGGTAAGACAAAATACGTCTTAAATATTTTGATGAAACTGGCCCCAGAACTATTGCCCGTCGTAGTTATGTGGTGGTAAAGTGTATAAAGGGATAAGTTCTAAATATCGTTAAGTGTTGCGTTAAAGAGATACAGTGCTGTAAATCTTTCTGTATTAGATTTTCATCGGAATGGTTTTTGCCTCATGATATATGGGTGCAGAAATTACAGTTACTGTTTGATTTCCTCGAGGTCGATCTCTCACAAATTATTTTTCTCACATTGATAGATGTTAAACCCGAACTGATAATTTACTTCATCGCTGTATGTAGTTCGTGCTCTCCGAGACAGGGCATACAGAAATGGTATCCTGGGCCCCGTATTACTAAACATCTTACGATCCGCGACCACACATTTGTACAATCAATCAAAATCTATTAAGCTATTTCGTCGGACACGTTCAAAAACGTCGTAACTACAGCTTATTGAAGCTGTAGTTGCGATATTTTCGAATGTGACCGACGATTTGCTGTTTGACTAATTGTTTTAGCTGAGATAGCCGAATATTAAACACAATGACAAAGCACAGAAAAGAACAACAAACCCTGCTAACACGTCAGACCGAGACAAAATCGTGGTATGTTAGACTGTTTTGTGACCCCACCAGCGCTTTACATCGATACTTGTTCATGTTCCTGTTATGTTTCGCAAATGTGGGGGATTATTTCATATATGACAACCCTGCCGCTCTCGAGGACCACTTTTTACAGGATCTGCAGATCAGTGAAACCTCTTACATGGGATTCTATGCTTCGTACCAATGGACGTCGACTGTATCCTGTGGTGTAGGTGGATATTTAATAGACAAGTTCTTCGATTATAGAACTAGTCTAGCTGTGACGAGTTTCGCCATTACATTGTGCCAAGCAATTTTCTCTCCAGGGGCGTTCTGGAACAGTTACTGGGCTATGTACTTGTCTCGTGCAGCCTTTGGTGTTGTACGATCTCCTTTTGGTGTGGTTGTAAATGCCTTATCGGTAAAATGGTTCCAAGGGAAAGATTTGAACTTGGTTTTCGCTTTGAAAGCAAGCTTCGGTAGGGTCGGAGCAGTTGCAAACATATATGCAATGGATCCCATCTATGAAAGCCTTGGAACATATTTCACTGGACATAAATGTCTCGGCATGGCTCTGATGACGTGTGCTAGACTATGTTTGTTGTGTGCTTTGGTCGCTACATACATGGCGTACTTAGACAAAATGGCGGACAGAAAATTGGGAAAATCGAAAACAAGCAAGAAAAACGACAGAATTAAACTTTTAGGCATTTTACGTTTTAAAACGACCTATTGGTTAATAGCTTTGATCGTAGGTGTATACTCATTAGCTATATTTCCATTTGTTGGGCTAGGTAAAGTCGGCGCAAGCCGACACTGTAAACAGTATCCCGTTTTTGGTGAGTGCAATTGCTCTCCCTGTAGTTGGAATCAGCGTTGACAAAATTGGACGACATTTAGCTTGGATGCTGTGTGGACTTACCCTTATTCTCTTCAGCCATTTACTATTCACATTTACAACTTTATTTCCCTACATCCCCGCGTGCATACTCGGAGTTGGGTACTCTTTTGCCGCAGGCGTCATGTGGCCACTTGTAGCCGACGTTGTAGAGGACCGCTATCTTGGCTCAGCATATGGCATCATGGCGACATTTGTCGCTCTTCTGGGCGCCGGTGGGAATTATGTTACGGGATATATAGCCGATAACTATGGATATTTTCTGTTGGAAATATTTTATACAATGTGTACTTGTGTTGCCATGATATTCGGCATTGTGTTAACGTTGAAAAACAACGCACAACTTGGACACTTGAATAGTGCACGGAGAAATAAGCCAAATGTAACTTTACATGACTCCACGTTGCAGGTCGAAGATTCGAGTTAAAATTTTCCAGGATGCATTTGTCCGTTGTCTTCCTTTTCTGTAGGCCCCCTACTTCCATTTTCGCATAAATTTCTATGGTCTGTTGAAAACTAGAGTGGTAATTTTTAACAAAAAATAGGAATAAAGAAAATGACTACTGGAAGCTCTTTAAGGACTAGGCTATATCAGTCCCATACCGATTTTCCCTCTATTAGCCCAGTTATTTACGAGTAAGAGGTTCCTATAGATAACCACTCTATACACTATTATGGTTACTTACATTATATAATTATGCCTACTCTTTTATTGTGATTTCCTAACAAATAGATAGGCACAAAGTCTGCTTAAATACAGATTGCATTGGAAGTAAACTGCAGGCCTGTGTCAAACAGTTTGGCTAAGTACTGCTGCAGACAAAAATGTGTGTTTTTTTTTTTTTTTGTTTTTTTTTTTTTTTTAAGATGAGTTTTGTACTAAAATAACAGAAACTTTTAATACAAGAAGACACAATGCTGATAATTAGCATTTGCTTAATTTGTCTCAATATTTTAGCAGGCCTCTCTATTTGGGACGTCAAAAGCAAATAATTATTTCATTCATTCAAAAGGTGCCATCTAAATCTCAGACAACCTTCGCTGCAGAAATGTTTATTTGTATCAATCTATCAATATATGAAAGCTCGAAATACAGACATAGTTTATACTAAGACTTGCAGATCAAGCATAGAAAGACAGCCGTCTAGAAAATAATTGAAGGAAAGGATAAAAATGAAAATATTTGGGCAGACATGGTGTTTCAAATAAATATAACTCTGTTTTTCAACGAAAACCTCGTAACTGCAGCTTAAAACAAGCTGCAGTTACGAGGTTTTCGTTGAAAAGCGACGAGAAAATAGTGTATTAGAGTCGTTTTCAAAATTCGCAGGTTTTCTTGTCCACGTGTGATAACTTGTACATTTAAGTAATCAAATAAACATTAATGTTAAAAATGAGTCCATACCAATGTAATTGTGTTGATTAAGCATAAAAATATAGCATGTTACATGCTTTAGTGAGATATTTTACATGTTATATGGCCTGAAATGTGTAAATTTGCTTTGTCCCACTGCTACCCTCATTGGTTTTGACCAGCAAAGATAACTACTTTTAACCGTAATTGAAAAACTTTTTTGGGTTAGTTTGCATGACAATATGTTAAATTACACTTTGAATATACCAGTTACCCAAATGATATTATGTAAATGGTATAAAAATCATCATATATCCTTGTCCCACAGATTTTTGTCTTTGGTGTTCCAGTGTCTAAAAGGTCAAAGAAATGCAATCTTAATTAGATGTAGACACAAATCATGTACCTCCTTTTGAAAAGCTATCGTAGGCTAATACATTACAATTGAAAGAGGAAGAATTTATTTTGTGTCTTGTTAATAAATTGAAAAAGAAGGCGGTCAACTTGGAAAGTACTTTTTTTCTTTGTCTTTGGGATGACGCACTTTATAATACTTTGCAAGGTACCTTTTTATTAGATATTTGTCCGGTATATCTGACTTAAAATACAGTAAATGCTTTCAATAGTAGATTTAACAAATATCCGATTTTCAATTATATTTTTGCAAATTATTGTGAAATTGTCCTTGGTGTTCCAGTCCTTGGTGTTCCGGTCTGAGCTCTGGAACACCAAAGACAAAAATAAAATGGCACTGACGTATGTCAGATTGCATGGATTAGATAGGTATTATTAAAATAAGGTCACATACCAAATTTCAGCTTTGTTCGAGTAATAATTTTAGAGAAAATGCCAAATCTAGGTCTCGCTCGATGTTTTAAGTGGAGTTTCATGTTAAGGTTTGAAAATGACTTTTTTGGAATATCTGAATGAATGGAGCATAAAGATATCATTAAACAATCGTTACTTACCAAATGTTAGCTTTCTCTGTCCATTGTTTTAAAGAAATGCCAATTCAAAGTTTTGAACTGACGGGAAGGCTGACAGACGGTAAATGCTAGAACAGTATTACCCAAAATGTTTTATATTAGTGCATTAAAATCCTAAATTATTACACATTAACTATATCTCTTTGCATTCCTATATCTTTCGGCTCATGCAGTGTTACTGAATTCATGTCTAAAGGAGGTTGGATTTTACTATCAACTGGAGATTAAGCTTGGACTTTTCATTGGCATTTTAATTTGTCAAGCGTTCTGATGTACGTTCCGGGAAGCGGAATCACATGGGACAAATATTAGCTGCCAGTTTCAACCCCAATAAATGCAAAATAACATTTTAAAGCAAAGAAACTAGATGATTTTCTTTGGGGTTATGTTGATGTCTTTGGTGTTCCGCTAATGTCTTTGGTGTTCCGGTAATGTTGAATTCATTTTCCAAGAAAACTGATCAAGCAAATGCATCAAAAGTATTAGTTATATAAAGCAAATTGTACATACTAATTTTGACGATTAAAACTTTTCTGGACATTTGGACTCAAATAAGAAATTTTGAGACTAAAATGTTTGATTTTTTCCAACTTTAGCAAACAAAGATACTTTCCTGTAAATTATTATGTAATTATGCATCCAAAATGATTCTTTTCTATTATTTATTAGCTATTGACCTTTTAAAATGTAATTTGGTGAAAAAAATGTGAAATATCTTTTAATCTATATTAATTTCATACCTTTATTTAACCGGAACACCAAAGACATTTTTGTCCGGAACACGTGGGTAATAACCGATTTAGAAGCTACCCACCAACAATCCAGGGTGGAAAATGATTTGAAACATGTTATTAATAATCTAACAACAAATTGAGAACACCAAAATTACAATATTTGACAATTATTTTTCATGATTTACTGGTCTAAAAATCCTGCGAATTTTGAAATTGACTCACTAACGTAAATCTTAATCAAAACCAGATCCTCCTCAAACAGTATCGACGATCTGATTGAATTAAACGCACCGACTGATACATGTGAACATAAATCAAGAAAACTTTCCCGAAATGACGACCCGTGTCATCTACAAAATTGTACGTAAGCTTCTTAACCCTTTCCCAAACGACAAAATTTTAGGGTGATCCAATTTGAAAGCTGCTGCAGACGTCAAAATTGATGATAATAAAGACATGATTTGTGTAAAATATGGCACAGAAAATATTGAGACAAAAGGAGAAACTGCTGGTTATCAGCAGTTTCTTCTTTTGTTTCAATGTTTTCCCAAGCCTATTCTATTAGGGACGTCAAAACCAGGTCTTGTTTGGGAAAGGGTTAAGACTGTACAACAAGTTGCATGTTAATAAAATGGAATCTCGTACACTGTATACATGAATCACCCTTGTATCCAACAGAAAAAGTTACCGGAAAACAATGCCAGAAAAGACGACACTATATTTTATTTTATTTTTTTTTTTTTTCAATCTGATTAAAATACGATGTTAACTTTTTCAGTAACATCTGACGTATACCAGTGAGGGTTTATAATCAATGACCCTGGAAAACCAATTATTGGTAATTCTAATCTGACGAATCAAAATTCTTGTTATATATAGTTTTTTCGTGACAAACACCTGCAAACGTGTGGTTCAGCAATGAGACGGTTTATCCTCAAAGGGCAGTTTTCGGCTTTAATCACTCTCAGAATCTTGTGAGCGTTTATTTGATTGGTCAGAGAAAATGTCATTGAAGATGAAACTGGTGCCTGTCAGATGTTACTTCCAAGTTAACACCGGATTTCATTCAGATTGCTATTTTCACCACAACAACTTTGACGGAGGAGTAACTAAAAAGTAAAACCCTTGCTTTAGGGAGCACGATTTTTCTGACTCTATTTTAAAGTGTGACCTGCGCGAATTTCAGAGTATTATCAAATCTAGAATCATTGAACCATATTGCTGTGCATCAGTAAATCTAATTCAGCCAACTTCATTAAACAAAATGTAATTGGCCATAAAGATGCAAGACATTAACTGTAGAGAACTCTGACTTATTAACAATTCCAATTTTCTAAATTCCCATAAAAATATAACAACAGGATCGGTACGATTTTACATTCAAATGATTGAAACCAAGCAACCAGAAAGCATCGTGATCCAAACTTGTACTCTTCTTAGATAAAAATATATATTTTTCATTCATTATCAAGATCAGAAAACTAGAAGAAGCAATCAATTCAACTTATAACGTGTATGTTTAAGTGAAATTGCAACCAACATGAGTCCAAATCAGCTGTTTGCCTGATGAACATGTATTTTACCTTTTATTTCTCCTTAGTGTTCGACCTACTCTTTAGACCAATGAAATTGCAGTATATTTTTAAATTTTGCCGCTCTATTTCGCATAAACGGGCTGTCGGCTAGTTAGTGTGACGTCTATACATAGCCACGCCCAGTCTCCAATGAACGGCTAGCGAACACTAAGTCAGACCAAGTCTGTATAGTAGATTCTACTCGATATAAACATTCAATGCGCTGCGCGCATTTGAATGTTTATTTCGCGTATAATCTACTATACAGACTCTATCTAATACGTAGTGATCTCTTTATGCGGTTGCATCTACGATCCTTCTTACTTTAACATGCTTCCGGTCCTTAGCAACTTCCGGTCCTTAGCGAAAAGGTGAGTGCCATGCCAAAAGATACCAGTTATATTTGTGAGGGAATCACAATAAAAGAGAGTAACTAACCTTGTATAGAATAATTGTCTATAGGAACTTCTTACTCGTAGTATATATCTGGGAAAATAGAGGAAAAATCGGTATGGGACTTGTACATGTACATGTAGCCTATACTCTATAGACCCGTCCAGATATTATGGCACATGTTTACTAATTTTACCTACGTAAACAAAAAATGTCGATCTCCAAACTACTACAATTGTGCATGCGAGTGTTCAAATCTTGCAAGGTGTCTCAAACGATTAGAAATGTTGATGAATACGATTCCAGGACACCATTTTGCATGTCCTGTGTCTGAGAGCTTGATCTACATACAGCGATGAAGTAAATTAGCAGTTCGGGTTTAACATCTATCAATGTGAGAAAAATAATTTTGCAGTGCCTGAGCAGCAGGGTAGTTTGGTCAGGATCCATACATTGTCTCACAGTGTCAGATCCTAGAATACAGAATACCATTTCGGTATGCCCTGTCTCATAGAGCATGAACTACATACAACGATGAAGTAAATTAGCAGTTCGGGTTTAACATCTATCAATGTGAGAAAAATAATTTGTGAGAGATCGACCTCTAGGAAATCAAACAGTAACTGTAATTTCTGCACCTATATATCACGAGGCAAAAACCATTCCGATGAAAATCTAATACAGAAAGAGTTACAGCACTATATCTCTTTAACGCAACACTTAACGATATTTAGAACTTATCCTTCCTTACACTTCACCCTTACAAAAAGTGTTTTGATGCCCTGGAAATGCAAGCCTACAATCGACACTCGTTATCTCGACATATGATGAATCGAATCATTGGATATTAAATATTTGAAAACCATTTGATTCCAAAATAAATATAGCCATTGAAATAATAATCATATTATAATAGGAAACGGGTATACATTGCTCGTCTCGATCATGAACGTACTCGATGAGTAACAAAACTGGTCAAATGGCTTTTTATTCGAAATTGAACAAAATTCGAAGAGTCTAAACGGATATATGTGGATGTATTTTCATGGTCCCTTTGACTTCGCACAACAAGTGTCATCTGCAATTGAGTTGGATCGAATAAAACGGTCCGTATGGGATTTGAGACCAATGTGGATTTAGATCAGCACGTATATACGTACAGTCTACCAAAGATCCATACGGTTCACTAATAGCATCTTCAGAAACTGTAGCATTTCGCTAATAGAGCATGGATCCTGATCTGACTGTTCTTATTCCCAGTTTGATTCCCGACTCTTTTTTTATTTCTCATTCCTATAGATTCTCAAACATTCCCCCATAGAAGCCGTTTTGCGGATAATTACAAAAACTGACCGGCGGATATTGCACGTCATTTCTGGTCAAGTGACTTGGCTGGGATATTTATTCACCGATAACCTGTCATAACCGTCAGTTAATAGCTTTGTAGTTCTCATATAAATTACCACGAATCAAGATCATATCAACACATTTATGTCAGGCTATAGAAATTAGAGATGCTAAATAAATGGAATCTAAATATAGCGATATAGACTGTTCGATGGTTCGACCAACTTGAATCATTTGTTTGTTGATTGTTTAAACCTAGGCCATCCGAAAACATTTTAGTGTGGTCCACTTTCAAAGCGGATGCAGACGGCAAAATTGATAAAACGATATCATTTGAATATTGTAAAATATAGACAAGAAAATATTGAAGACTTTCTCCTTTTGTCTCAATGTCTGGCCAAAGCCTTTCTTCAATTTAGGGTCTTGTTTGGGAAATGGTTTACAACAATATTAATTTTTACGAACACGAAATAGATAGATCCAAGGTATCCAAACGTTTTATTTATTAAGTATAGTCTATCGGTTATAACTGTAGACTTGTATGCAACACTAAAAAAGCAAAATTAATATACATAGTTTTAACATTTACCAAACCATTTATCGTGAGGTAAACGAGAGAATTAATGTCCTAACTCGTTTATTTTTAAAAGAGAAAGTGTTTGTGTTGGGTCATTTATCAACAACAAGAAGTAAAGTGTTTGTATACAAGTCTACAGTTATAGCCGATGAGTTATAGATTTAATGTCATTAAATTGTATCTCATCATAGCCGATGAAAATTGTATTGTTTTGACAGCCCTAACAGAAAAAAGGCTTGTGAAAACATTGAGACAAAAGAAGAAAATGCTGATTATCAGCATTTTCTCCTTTTGCATCAATGTTTTTGGCAATATTCTTAACAATTTTACCTACAGTATCATCCATTTTGTCGTCTGCAGCAGCTTTTGAATTGAACCACCATAAAATTGTGCCGTTTTGGATTTTTTTTTAAAACACTGTCTCTACATTTTTTCTCCTGGCGGTCAATAAAACTCGGGAGTATTTAGAATTTGACAGGATATTTGGTTAGAAAGAACCTTTAGGTTAAAAGTTTAGTGTAGCTAAATTTGGGATTCTTTGTCTTAATTCCTGCATTATTTATGGTGCCCCGTCAGCATTTAGAAAGTGTTTAACTCTTTCCCAAACGGAAAAAATAGGAGCGATTCAATATGAAAGCTTACGCAGACAACAAATGGGTGTTAATCACGTCAATGGCAATGAGTTTTGTGCTAAAAATAAATTCGGTTTACTGTTATGTTTTGATAACCCGTCGGTGTTGTTATGAAACCTCGTAACTACTGCTTGAATCAAGCCGTAGTTACGAGATTTCATAACAAAACCCACGAAATCTTGTTTGTTTGTCCGAAATTACGTCACTGTTTACTTGATAAAATCGTTCCCTATTGATAACGACAATTATTGTGCACAATAAGATACAGAAAATATTTAGGCATAATGGGAAATGCTGATGTCAAAATTTGATCTTGATTGGGATAATTTTTTAACCCTTTCTAAACCCTTCTTTCACCCTTTCGAGAGATAGTAAAAAGAACAATGATGTCTAAGCAGAAAATGCTGATACATTTAGCATTTCGTCACTGAATTTTGACCTGTCGAGAAGTTTATTTTCTGGGAACGGTTAAATGGCACCGACAGCTCAGGTCTGTCTTACTATGTCAAATGACATTTCAAATGCATCAATATCTATTGAATGACAGTTATTTAATGTCAAAGTTAAGATGTAAATTTTGATAAATTCGTTCAACGCTTAAAGGGACATAACATTCCAATTTGATTTTTTTATGCTCCCCGAAAAAATTTCGGGGGAGCATATAGTCGCCACGCTGTCCTTCCGTCCGTCCGTCCGTCCTTCCGTCCGTCCGTCCACAGCCAGATCTCGGCAACCCTTGGACCAAATTCGACGAAACTTCACATGTGAACTCCTGGGGTCAATCCCTAGAGACCTTTTTCTCCGTTTCTCAATTTGAGGCTGCGTCATGGAAAAAGGGGCCTTAATGTTAAAATGAGTTTTTCTCTAATTTCTTTTCATCTAATGGGCAGAATTTAATAAAATTTTGTACATATGTGACAAATGAGATGTTCTAGACTATATTCTATAAATAATGTTTGTACAAAAAAATCTGTCATGGGAAAAGGGGGCTTAATGTATGATATTTTTTTTGTGACAAACACTTATTCGGGGAGCATAATCCGTCTATGACGGCTCTTGTTTAAGTATGTCTTGATGCAAAGATCGGTTATTCTAATGTTTAGAAATGCTATCAGATTTTTGAAGTTGTTATTTATAAGCGAAAAATACGCCTTTAAAGTTGAGACAGAAATGACAAATTCTATATAAATCTGAACTGTTGTCCACAACAATTTGGTTTAATCTTAGCACAAAAATATGTATTTCTCGTAAACGGTTCGACATTTTGGCTTGAAATTTTCAGAATTTTCGTAAGAAAATTTGCTCTTTCAGATAAGAATAGAAGTAAATTTATGAATATGTAAACGTGAAATGTCACTTTAACAATTTCACAGACAGCTAAATGGCAGGCTGGTCCTATTCAAAAGCTGTGCTGTATACCAAGCATATATATGTAGATAGAGGTGAGATTTGTGTACCTTATTGGTTATATTTTATAATAGCCTACTCTTTATATAATGATCTAAATTATTGGCCCAGGTAGAAATCTAATAAAGAAAAAAAATGTATTTATTTTATTTCCATTTGAAGCAATAGTTAAAGGGACATAACATTCCCATTCATTTTTTAAAGATGCAAAGATTGGCTATTCTAATGCGTAAAAATGTTATCAGTTTTTTTAAGTTGTTGTTTATAAGCGCAAAATACATTGTATGCCTTTAAAGTTGATACAGAACTGACAAATCATATATATCATTCTGAACTGATGTCCACATCAACTTGTTTCATTTCAGCACAAAAATATTATTTTTCTCGTAAACGGCGCAATATTTTGGCTGGAAATATTCAGAAGTTTCGTAAGAAAATATGCTCTTTCAGATAAAAAATAAAAGTAAAATTTATGAAAAAAATATATGTGAAGTGTCACTTTAAGAATTGTTTTGTTATGGAAAGGAATAAGAAAATGAAAAGGAAGCAGTTGGCTTTCTAGACTCATTACTTGTTTATATTGAACAATGCAATGTCCAGACAAACTTACAACTTTAGCCAATCTTAAGGGTGGTCACTTTCAATTAGCTAATGGACGGACAATCCGCGGCCTGCAATGTTGCATCCAAAACAATCTGATCTGTTAATGAAGATTTTGGCAACGGTCAGGTGTGGTCAATCAGGACATTACATTTGATTGATTACGAAGATATGTCTATTGACCAGCCGAAAGAATCAAGGAAATTGTCGTGTGTCATAGCCGGTAGAACATTCCCAATTTTGCTTGTTCAAAGTACGTTTAGCCCGCTTCCATCCCAGTATAATGACGCCTTTTGAGGCCCCCGTGAGATGAAGGCTTGAGAAAACATTGTGGGAAATGAAGAAATTACTTGTGTCAAGCACGATGTTTTCTACCCAGTAAGACCGAAAAAAGGTGAGAAGGGCCGTCAAAGTACCTCGAGATATCCGGAGTTTGACTCATGCGATTTTGTTCAGTTTCGATTGAAATGGCATTTGACCATTTTTGTTGCTCATCAAGTGCATTCTTAATTGAAATGTAGTAGGAAAAGGAAAGAAACTTCTCGAAACGAACAATTTATATCCTTTTGAATTCTTACCAAATCTCAATGGATATTTTGAAGTTATTTCATGAACTCTTTCATAACGAGTGTCAACTTTAGATCTATATCAATTGTAAAATTGATCTGTCTTGCACAAAAAAAATCCATGCTATCTTGTAGACGATATAGATGTTTTACCAGATGAGAAGTAGATGGTACCTTTCATAGTAATTTACACCAATGCTTCCACTTTTAATATTTCCCTTCTAAATCTGGAGGTTTTACCCTTTAATAACACGGTGGATAATCACGTGATGCAATAATTTTAGAAATTCTTCAATAATTTTGTCAATACTTGACCGATTTGAATTCAGTGTGAAGCAGAGAATGTGGGTAGACGTCATTCTTTAGATGGACATCGTGGGTGTTTGAAATATCAGCTGATAAAACAGTTATTGAAGATCAACCAAAATTTTGGTTGATCTTCAATAACTTCAATAACTTTTTATTAGTTAATATTTCAAAACTCTGGCACCTCCAGCTAATTCCTGACGTTTTCCCACATTATCTGCTTCAAAGTTCAAACCGGAATCAAATTGGTCAAGTATTAACAAAAATATTGAAGAATTCTGAGTCACGTGATTACCCACTGTGACTACCCATGCGACTTTAAAAATAGTAATGATAGGGGTATATCTCCAGTTTCAAATCACAATTGAACATCTGGCGGCAGTGCTTCTTAAATGAAAAATTCGTTTAACAAAAGTAATAATGATTGTGCCTGCAGTCAAAATGTTTCATTCTTTTCTCATTACATTATTGCTCCCATCATGACGTTTCTACGACCAGATTAACCCTTTCCCAATCGACAAGGTTTTAGGGTTCTCCTATTTGAAAGCTTCTGCCGATGACGAAATGGTTGTTGACAAAGCTATCACTTGTGTACAAAATAGCATAGAAAATATTGAGACAATTAAGGGGTAAATGCTGATTATCAGCATTTTCGTCTCTTGCCTCAAAATTATCATAAGCCTTTTTGAATGAGGGGCGTCAAAATCAGACCTTTTTATGGAAAGAGTTAAAGGTTAAATTCACATCCATTTAATTCTTTCCCAAACAATAAAATTTCAGCTTGCTCCGAAAGGTGTTTACATAGACTACAAATGTAATCCCTTCGAAAACAGCCAAATTTTAGACAATTCTAATTTGAAAGTTGCTGCACATGACAAACTTGGTGTAAACAAATTTGAAATCTGTGTACTTTATAACACATAGATATTGACGCAAAAGGACCAAATGTTGGATATCAGCATTTTTATCTTTTGTCTCAATGTTGTCCCAAGCCTTTTCTTCTAGGGACGACAAAAGCATGTACCATGACGTTCCGCCATCTTGGACGCCATTTTGATTACTGAGAGTTGCCCAAGGGTACCAAGGTGGCATCAACCGGATTCTTATTTCTAAAGGTGTTGGCAATCATAATCAGTCAAAACATTTTCTATATACCACAAATTCAGGTTCACCTTGGAATCTGTCGGACTATAATGTATGAAATCTCATGATTGGCCCGATGCCTACAATTTCCTTTGCGAAGCCTTTTAACGAGATACCGTTTTCAACAAAACCTCGTAACTGCAGCTTTAAACAAGCTGCAGTTACGAGGTTTTAGTAGAAAATCATCGATGTAGGCCTATAGGATCTAAAGGTCAAATTTCACTGTAGAATGGTCTTCCATTATGAGGTTTTACCGACAGTCAATCTCTCCAAGATTTGTTACGCGTTATTATTTCCTTGACAAGTTTTGTTGGTTTATCGCTGATTTATGTCATTCTAAAGTCATAGTGAAGATTGGATGGAGTTCTTTTGACATTTCTCATTGGCCGTTAGTCTAGGTTGTACAATAGAGTATAAATGTGCGAGATATTTGATTTCTTTGTGAAGTTTCTGATTATAGTTCTTCGTTTGTACATGAAAATACTACCACTGGCTGCCAATTGATATCGAGGACAATTGATGAAATTTATGCTTTAGCTTGAATGTTTGAAGAAAAAATAAGATTCGGTGCAGGATGAGTTGGAATCAGGAATTGCCCTCTCAAAGTAGCGTAAGGTGGATTTTTATCTCGTCAAAATCCGTAGAGTTGGCTTCAAGCTGATGAATTAAACAAAACATGCTTGAAGCGGTGTGAACGTTTCACAAAAGACACGTGGGTGACCCACCGTGAAAATGAAATACTGACAGAAACAAACTGACCACGAATTCACATGAAGGGTTCAGTACAAAACTTCCATAAGTGTTTGATTCTAAACAAGATCTTTTGGTATATCCTACCTAATAGAAAAGGCACGTGAAAACATTTACCTCAATGTTCTTATAATGTTTTCTAAAGTATAACTCACAATAAACGACCTGACAGAGCATCTCTACTTTTTAGTTAGGGATGCTCTGCCAGGTCATATATCGTGAGCTATATATCGTACAAAAATCGTATATCTATCAACGTATATTTTGTCGTCTGTATCGACTTTCAAATCAGACGGTTCTAAAAATTTTCTGTTTGGGAAAGGGTTAAAAGGTGATGTAGACAACAGATACAATGATACCAAGAGTGGAAAATGTGTTTAGGGAAAGGAGAAAATCGCCGCTTTTCAACGAAAAACTCATAACTACAGCTTGATTTAAGCTGCAGTTAGGAGGTTTTCGTTGAAAAGCAGCGAAATGCTTGGACATAATGTCGTTTGGCAAAGAGTAAATGCCTACAGTTATTTTATCTGCGAAACCCAAGACTATTTCGACAAAGAATGACCGTCTGTCTACTAGGTCCAGACTTAAAGGCATCTCGAAGACTGCCAAAACCATTATTAACAGATGGAAAATATAGTACTTCTGTCAATATAATACAATGATGATTTCCTATAGTCGACGCCCGATTATTTCCGTAAATAAACGTTTCAATAATATCGTCGCTCTTCAACAAAATCTCGTAACTGCAGCTTAAAACAAGCTGCAGTTACGAGTTTTTTTTTTTGTTGAAAGCATGAATGTTATCTACTCTCAACTATTGAAATCTCAATCAGTTTGTATGCTTCATTACCAAACAAAGCATCATTAACAGAAAATTTCGGTGATCCGTAATTGTCCCAGTCATCATTTTCTGAGATAGTCCATATTCATATTTGTTTGCAGACGACAATAATTATCTCTTTCCACGAAAAAGATTATTTTGAAAATAAATTGTAAATAGTTAGACAATCAGCATTTTCTTCTTTTGTCTCATTATTTTCTTAACCTTTTTTGTAAGGGACGACAAATTCAATTAGCGTTTACACAAATATCGACATTATTTTGTCTTCTGCAACACATTCCTCGTAAGACCAGTCGTGCATTTTGTTGTTCGGAAAATGGTTAAAGGGCACCTTTGCACCAAGCCTAACGATGAATAAATCATTTGTTTTGGGTGGTTGTCGGTGGTATTTATATACACAAACGAAGAACTATATTCCAGAAACATCAATTTACTAGTAACCAAATATCCAACATATTTATATTCTATTGTAAAACCTAGACTAACGATCAACGAGAAATTTATGTCAAACGGACTCCATCCAATGTTCACTTTTGACTGTAGAATAACATAGATCAGCGATAATCCAACAAAACTTGTCAAGGAAATAATAACGCGTATAAAATCAAGGAGAGATTGGTTGTGGACAACCCTCCAAACCTTTCTCAAACAAAGAACTATAACCATAGGCTTCAACAAGTAATCAAATGTATCTTACATTTATACTCTTTTGTACAATCTAGACTAACGATCAACGAGAAATGTCAAACGGACTCCAACCAATCTTCACTATGACTGTAGAATGACATAGATCAGCGATAAGTCAACAAAACTTGTCAAGGAAATAATAACGCGTATAAAATCATGGAGAGGTTGACTGTGGATAAATATCCCCAATCTTTTCTCAAACAAGTCCTACTTTTGCGAACGTGAATATGGAAAGCTTTGAAAACATAATTACATTGAAATTAATTGTCTTCTTTTCTGTCAATGTTTTTCCTTCTGTAACATACACAATTTCTTCTTTTTGTAGCACCTCGATATGTATTTATGGATATTTGGCGTCCAGTGGGGTCATTTTCATGTACAAACGAAGAACTATTACACGAAACTTCAATGAGTAATCAAATATTCAACACATTTATACTAGGCCTATATTGGAAAACCTAGACTAACGATCAACGAGAAATGTCAAACGGACTCCATCCAATCTTCACTATGACTATAGAATGACATAGATCAGCGATAAACCAACAACACTTGTCAAGGAAAAAATAACGCGTATCAAATTATGGAGAGATTGACTGTGTGTTACGAGGTTTTTGTTGAAGAGCATCGACTTTTATGTTCAACCGAGGAACTTTTATCAGAAACTTCACCTATACTTAACCAAATATCTCGCACATTTATACTCTATTGTAAAACCTAGACTAACGATCAACGAGAAATGTCAAACGGACTCCATCCAATCTTCACTATGACTATAGAATGACAAAGATCAGCGATAAACCAGCAAAACTTGTCAAGGAAATAATAACGCGTATCAAATCATGGAGTGATTGACTTTCAGTAAAACCTCAAAATGGTAGACCATTCTTCTTCTTCTTCCAAGTAGTGTGCTGTACTCCTCTGGAGCATTTTCGCACAAAGGTGAATATGTACATGTGCAAGGGGAATTAAGTCTAAAAAGTCTAAAAACAGATTAAAAACACACTACTCGGGACTACTCTAGGGCTGAAGCTGCCATCCTCGCCCTGAACGTCTCAAGGGATGGAGCTGCCATGGCTGTCTCAGATCCGAATGCCAGAGGGGAAGAAGGAGTACTTGAAGGCATTGACGCTGGCGAATGGTACCAGGAATCTATTGGAGTGGCCTCTTGTATGAACTCCAGCTGGAAGCAGGATGTGTTGGGCTGATATGTCCACCAGCTGATTGACAATCCTGAACATCATGATGGCTTTGGACTGCTGGCGGCGTCTTTCAAGGGACTCCCACTGGAGGGTCCTTAACATTGCTGTTACGCTGCTTGTGTTTCTGTAGTCTCCTGTGCAGAATCGGGCAGCTCTTCGTTGGACCATCTCCAGTTTGTTGATGTTGTTTTTGGTATAAGGGTCCCATATTGTTGCCGCATACTCCAGCTGGGGTCTCACCAGTGACTTGTAGCAGGTGGCTTTTATGTCAGTAGGGCATGAGCTAAGATTCCTCCGTAGGAAGGCATTGGTGTTGTTTGCCTTTTTTGCCGTTGCATCAATATGGCTGTTCCAGGACAGTGTGTTGTCTAGCGTTACCCCCAGGTACTTAGCTTTGTCAGTCTGCTTTAGTGTTTGGCCATGGATGGTGTAGGTACCCTTTACTATTTTTCTCTTGTTGGTGATACGAATCATCTCACATTTGTCTGGGTTAAAGGCCATTTGCCACTCCTTTTCCCATTCTTGTAGGTTGTTGAGGTCTTCTTGAAGGGTTTTTGTGTCTTTTTCCGAGTTGATCGTCTTGTATAGAAGGCAGTCGTCTGCAAAAAGGCGAGCTGTTGATCTTGTTCTTCCTGGCACGTCATTTATATAAACTAAACTAAACATTCTACAGTGAAAGTTGACCTTTTTGACCCTATAAATCGTCGCTTTTCAACACAAACCTCATAACTGCAGCTTAAAACAAGCTGCAATTAAGAGGTTTTTGTTGAAAAAAAAAAACAACATCAATTTACATGTAGAAATGAAGAATTATAATCAGACTTCACCAAGTAATCACAAATCGAACACATTTATATTCTAAAGTAAAACCTAGACTAACGATCAACGAGAATGTCAAAAGGACTCTATCCAATCTTCACTATGACTCTAGAATGACATAGATCAGTGATAATCCAACAAAACTTGTCAAGAAAATAATAACGCGTATCAAATCATGTAGAGATTGACTTTCAGTAAAACCTCATAATGGTAGATCATTCTACAGTAAAAGTTGACCTTTTGGACCCTACACATCGTCGCTTTTCAACAAAAACCTCGTAACTGCAGCTTAGAACACACTGCAGTTACGATGTTTTTGTTGAAAAGCATCGAGTTTCATGTACAAATTAAGAACTTTAATCAGACTTCATCAAGTAATCAAATATCCAACATCTTTATACACTATTGTAAAACCTAGACTAACGACCAACGAGAAATGCCAAACGGACTCCATCCAAACGTCTCTATGACTTTAGAAATGACATAGATCAGTGATAATCCAACAAAACTTGTCAATGAAATAATAACGCGTATCAAATCATGACTAGATTGGCTGTGGATAAACCCCAATCTTTTCTAAAAAAGTGCTGCTTTTTCCAACTTGTACAGGGAAATTTTTGAAAACGTAAATACATTGAGGGAAATAAAATTCATTCAGACCTCGATATTTATTGATGGATCCTTAGTGGTCAGTGGCAACATTTTCACGTACAAACGAGGACCTACAATTAGAAAATTCACAAAAGTAAACTAATCATATATCACACTCATTTATAATCTGTTGTAAAACCTAGACTAACGATCAACGAGAAATGTCAAACGGACTCCATCCAACTTTCTTTATGACATTAGAATGACATAGATGAGCGATAAGCCAACAAAGCTTGTCAAGAAAATAATAACGCGTATCAAATCATGGAGAGATTGACTTTCAGTAAAACCTCATAATGGTAGATCATTCTACAGTGAAAGTTAACCTTTTGACCATTACATTATCTCTTTTCAAACAAAAACCTCGTAACTGCAGCTTAGAACAAGCTGCAGTTACGAAGTTTCTGTTGAAAAGCATCAAATACCATGTACAGACGAGGAACTTTAATCAGAAGCTTCGCCAAGTAGTCAGAAATCCAAGATATCCATACTCTATTGTACAACCTAGACTAACGATGAACGAAAAATGTCAATCGGACTCCATCCAATCTTCACTATGACTATAGAATGACATAGATCAGCGATAAGCCAACAAAACTTGTCAAGGAAATAATAACGCGTATCAAATCATGACTAGATTGGCTGTGGATTAACCCCAATCTTTTTTAAAACAAATCTTGCTTTTGCGAACGTGAATTTGGAAAGCTTTGAAAACATAATTACATTGAAATTAATTGTCTTCTTTTCTGTCAATGTTTTTCATTCTGTAACATACACAATTTCTTCTTTTTGTAACACATCGATATGTATTTGTGGATATTTGGCGTCCAGTGGGGTCATTTTCATGTACAAACGAAGAACTATTACAAGAAACTTCAATGAGTAATCAAATATTCAACACATTTATACTAGGCCTATATTGTAAAACCTAGACTAACGATCAACGAGAAATGTAAAAAGGGCTCCGTCCAATCTTCACTATGACTATAGAATGACATAGATCAGCGATAAACCAACAAAACTTGTCAAGGAAATAATAACGCGTATCAAATCATGACTAGACTGGTTGTGGACAACCCTCCAAACATTTCTTAAACAAGGATCTATAATCATAGACCTCGCCAAGTAATCAAATATCTCGCACATACATACTCTATTGTACAACTAGACTAACGATCAACGAGAAATGTCAAACGGACTCCATCCAATCTTCACTATGACTATAGAATGACATAGATCAGCGATAAACCAACAAAACTTGTCAAGGAAATAATAACGTACATCAAATCATGGAGAGATTGACTGTCGGTAAAACCTCGTTATAGAAATTATAGTAGAACAGTCTACAGTAAAAGCTGACCTTTGTTACTCAATAGACTTCATGAACAGCAAAGATAAAAGCTGGTATAACGTCAAAACTTCTGCAGACAACAAAATTAAAGTGAATGAAGTTATCACATCTTTACAATATAACACAAAATTAAATGGTTTGCCCCAAAGTCTTTCCAAGAATCTTCTAGATTTTCTATTTCGGGCGCAAGATAAAAGTATTGTTAGGGAAATGTTGAAATGATAACGTGCATAGGATCCAATGACTTTGCAAAGTAGGCCTACAATGGAAAAGAATTTTGAGCTAAAAATAGAAATTGATTTACTGTAATGTTTTGACAAACCGTCTGTGTTGTTATTAAATCTCGTAACTGTGGCTTGATTTAAGCCGTAGTTACGAGATTTTATAACAACACGTACGGAAATCCTATTGTTCGGCCGAATTTACGTAACAGTTAACAGGATAAAATCGTTACCCATTGAATACTACTAGATTTCTTATTGTTTAACCGAAGTAAACTTGCGCTCATTATTATCAATATTGCAGACGATTACGTTTGTTTATAAATATTCACAGCGCACGGTCACTTCGGTTTAACAATACCATGTGGCCAAATATCAAACATTCAAATTTGTTTTTGTTTTCAAACGCATTAAAGGACCCTATCAAACCCAAGATCTTTAGACGTTCCACCTTTAGGGGTATCTATTACTATGAAATTAACTAGAAAGCTCAGGGGGATCTGAGTCGCTCCACAAGCCTGAATTTCTTGTAGTATCCCATCCAATCTGCAGATGTAGACTATCGGCTTGTGACAACGGCTCCGCATACATAGTTCACATAGTCTTCGAGGCCGATTGCACAGAGTGCATAAGCTTTACAGCTTCTATGGCCCTTTTTAATAGTGTTTTCTCAGTCTTGTGTCTCTAATTTCTGACTTCCGGTTACCGGTAGTCACTCACATGTTGGTATCACATCACTTCATTTTTGTCGCACACAAATGTTGCACCACTTGATTTCTTTATTTTTTCGCGCACAATATTTTTGACTTGATATTTATCACGCGCAAATATACACAGCTTGATGATTTATTGCTCACAATATTAACTATTTGCAATTACTCTTTACAATGGTATGCCACAATTTACAATATACAATGAATTGGATCAGCCCACCTTATCCAATTTGCAATAGCTTTTTATTTTTTGTTTTTTATTGTTGGTTACAATTTGTCCCTTTAAAGTCTTATACCATGTATTGTATTGGGCTTTCTAAACTAAATAAGATATGCTGATTTCATTACTATATATTACAATTTGGAGCATACATGAATATTTGTTGCTTGATAAAACAATGTTAATGTTAAAAACACATTTTCCTTCAGTACTGGTGAGTGAAAGGTTTAAAACAGTATTCATTATTTAAAAAATGGTTTATTTACAAGTATTTCTTTCGCAATATAGATATTGCTTAGTTTTGTTATATACTCATTGGTTTCAATTTAGCCCATTACCAAACAGCAATAATTATACTTTCCAGATTCAAAGATGCTGCAACATGTTATGTTCATATTTACATAAACCTATCATTTTCAGGTTCTTGTTCAAAAACAAATCAACGTGGGAGCTGAAGAATTTGCTTTTCTCAAGCAATTCCTCCACTTTCCATGCCATTTTCCATAGTGTTTATCTTGTAAAGCACCAAAAGCCAGTTGGTTAAAACTTTCTCTGTTTTCCCTAGATTTGATATTGGGATCATAAAAAGAACAAGAACATATTTATACAGAGAATCTAGTATAATTTATAATATAAAATAAAAAAGTAAAATACAAATCATACTGGGATAAATAACAATTTGATTGTAAGGCTCGTTAGAATACAGACAAAACACAACACATATTTTGTGCAAATACAGTTGCTTCTATGTTTTTTACTTTAAAAGAGCATGTGCTAAATATTTCAGGCATCAGAACAACACGGAAGGTGGTGTGTTTGCGATGTTGAAAACCAATATTTTCTTCTCTCCATCATACTTTGCTTATGTTCAAGTGTACAAAACATGAAGATTTTATGGCATATTTCTGTCAAAATCAAATAACTTGGATATGCTTAACCCTTTCCTAAACAAACCACCTATATCCCATCCATGATACAAAAAAGCTTGAGAAGACATTCAAGCAAAGGAAGAAAATGATAACTTACATTTTCTCCTTCAGCCTTAATACTTATATTCAAATATTCTGTACAAATCACTGAAAGAAGTCTAAAGCTTACCACTGGTCCGTTGGACAAGTAAGACAAAACCATGCTCTTATCAACATCTATTTTTATCTGAAGCATCTTTAAAATTGAAACAATTTAAAAAAAAAATTCTGTTTCGGACAGGATAAGAATAATACCAATACTCATGGGAGAACCTTTTGTAACAAATAATTCAACTGACTAGTTATGAAGGCAAGTTTCATATACATGTAGAACAGTGTAAATAAAAACAAGAAATGGCTATTATTCTGGGGAAGTTGTCAATGTTGAGTTTTCGTATAGAGGGTTGATAAGGGTTAACAGATGACCTTGAGGAAGGTCAAATTGAATGGAATAGATAGATATCATTGAAAGACGGTTGTATACCAAATTTGAGCTTTGTATGTACACTACTTTTGGAGAAAATGCCTGTGTTAAGTTTTTGGACAGACAGACAGACAAACAGATGGACATGAGTAAAACAATATGCCCCCCCGATCTCTCGATACGGGTCATGTAAATTGCCATAATACCAAGATTAATTACTAACTCACAAAACTTACATAATAGGAACACTGGGTTCTGTGTATATGTAACAATATGTAACAGAAATGAATATGTGACCTGTCACACAGAAATGGACCATCCTTAACTCTTTCCCAAACCAGCCCTGATTTTGACTCCCTAGTACAGAAATATACCTCGGATAGCAAGTGGAGAAAAGAAAAAAATATTGATAATCATCGTTTTCTCCTTTATTCTCTGTTTTTGACACGCTACAATATGCTATTTTGGTAATGGTTATTTCGTAGTCTGCATCATCTCTGAATTTTGAACAGTCTACATTTTTTTTTCAAGCGGCAAAGGGTCAATTTAATTCAACAATTGATTGAACAGAAAGAGGTCTAGACTTCAAGACTAGATAACATAATGTAAATGGAATGTAATGGAATAAAATACTGTGTATATGAAATTCTTATGCTAAAGTAACATGGTAAGAATGAAGAAAGGTGTGCACCGCAGTCACGATGTATTGTCGCTGCTTTTCAACAAAACCCTTGTAACTGCAGCTTGTTTTAAGCTGCAGTTACTATGTTTTTGTTGAAAAGCAACAATTTGCAGCTTTTTGCATTCAGCCCACTTTTCCCAAGAAGCAGCATTATATTATAACACATCAGCAATACGCGGATGGTCATGTGACTAGGAATCTTCTGTGAAAATTTAATATAATAAGTCCGTAAAAGTAGGAGGAGTCTGATTAACTTGCCTTTTTTTAATTAAGCCCCTTGTTTCCATAACACAGATTAATATGGCAAAACACTGGAATTTGGCTCGGTCATTTCGGGTGGAAAACATTGCAGAAGATGAGGTAGTTGCTTTTCACAAGCAATTTCTTCTTTTTCCACGATGTTTTCCAAAGCCCTTATCTTTTTGGGCATCAAAAGGTGTCTATGTATGGAAATGGATTAAAACATTGCATAATTTTGGCACAAAATATTTGGTGTAATGGTAGTTGGATTTCTCACTGGATGTATTTAACACTGTCTGGCTTGTGTTTAGCAAACTCTGACATGGATCCCACCAATACAATGTCATTCTGCATATACCAGAATCTGCAATGATAACAACATATGTTTGTGTTACACAAATACCACAGAAATGTTGAATGAATTTATTTATGTTTTTGTTTAACCCTTTCCCAAACAAGACCTGGTTTTGATGTCCCCAATAGAAACTAGAACTGTCGCAAAGCGGACAAATACCCTCCACTAGCGCGTTGTCACTGAAAAAGTGCTAAAGTTCAAAGTGGCACAACTCTGAAACTACTGCCTGGATCAAGATGAAAATTGCAGGTGCACAACTTCATATGATAGGAAACAACCTGCTAAAATTTCAGCAAAATCGGTCAAAAACTGTGGGAGGAGAAGAGGACACAAAATTATGTCCACGGACGGACGGACGGACAGACGGACAACCTGAATCCAGTATACCCCCCCATAACTTTGTTGTGGGGGGTATAATGACTTGAGAAAACATTGAGACAAAAGAAGAAACTGCTGATAACCAGCAGTTTCTCCTTTTGCCTCAATTTTTTCTAAGCAATATTTTTCACAAATCTTATCGTTATCAACATCTTTTTTGTCATTTGAAGTAGCTTTCAAATTGGACCACACTAAGATTTTGTCAATTGGGAAAGGGTTAACAAAAATGCCTACAGAATGTTAAGTTCTTGTGATTTATAAAGGCTTTAACATTTAGTTTTCAGCAGACAAACAGACAACAGTCAAATTACATATGCCCAATCTTTCCATAAAAGGGCATGAAAAAATGTATATGCATAAAATGTGTGTTCCCAGGTCATTATAGGTATGCATTATCAGGAAGAAACTGGGTGGTTATCTTAGAAATGTGCATAATTCATAAAATTCACTTGCTGTTTCTTCTTTCATTTCTATGCTTTTTAAACATTTTATCTGCAAAGTACATCAAAATCATGTGTTGTTTGTAAATGGATTAAAAGAAAGATTACCTTAAAACTCCTTTGTACAGATTTCTCGGAGGATGACTAACACTAAATGGAAGACTAAAACATTGACACAACTTGTTCAACACTGTCCAATCTGTTTTATCTTTCTGCTTGTAAAATATGGAAAATATTCTGAAAAGAAAATTTACACAAAATTTACATGAAATCAGCCTTTCCCAAATAACAAAATTAAAATCTCTCCCAAGTTCCAATTTGATAGAGACTATTAAAATCATACTAACATAACCATGGTTTACTTAACCCTTTCCCAAGCAAGACCTGGTTTTGACGTCCCTATCAAAAAAGGCTTGGGAAAACATTGAGACAAAAGAAATGTTGATATTCAACATTTTGTCCTTTTGCCTCAATATTTTCTGAGTTATTTTGTACTCAAATCCCACCTTCATCTACGTCTATTTTGTTGTCTGCAGCAGCTTTTGAATTTATATCGCCCTAAAATTTTACCATTTGGGAAAGGGTTAATAGGGTAGAAATTATCATGAGAAAATACTGGACAAAAGAATTTTTTTCTCTTAAGGTTTTCGGTGAGAATGTCTAAATCGGTTTCTTTTTGATAAAAGCAATTATGATTGAAACAGGAACTTAAGATTACATGTTCACGAGTCTATTATTCATTCTTTATTTCAGCATTTTCTTTTTCTAAACCCTTTTTGACTATTTAAGTCAAATCAATTGAGAAAGTGCTAAACAGCAGCTATACACCTACCCTCCATGTTTTTCAAACTTGAGTTTCTGTTTTCCCCCTGATTTTACACAGCCTTGTAGTAAACTTTCTACTATAAATATGGATTTCTTGATCATATTTGTTAAGTATTTTTCATAACCCTGTCTTGTTAGAGTTTTCACACTTTGTAAAGATGTAGTACCATTCCTGAAAATGAATAGAAAACACAATAACCCTTTCCAAAAAGCATGTTCTTCTTTTGCCTAAATATTTTCTTAAACATTATCTTCAGGGGAAATGAAAATCCAGACTTGTCTGAGAAAAAAATTAAATACACGGAGTAATAAACCCAATTCGCATTGTCAATTGAAATATTTATAATGCAATCAAATAGGCTATTCAGTTATATGTCCTTGATATTCTATGGAGCTAATATCTTACTAAGACACACTTTAAAGGTCTATGAAACTATTCAGATTACAGAATGTCTGAAGCCATGCACAGAACCATTAGAAATCTTCAGTTACATTGTCATGTTATGTGCATTTTATGAATAAATTCTCCTTGATCTTTTTCTATCCATTTAACCCTTTCCCAAACAAGACCTGGTTTTGACGTCCCTAATAGAAATGGCTTAGGAAAACATTGAGGCAAAAGAAGAAACTGCTGATAACCAGCAGTTTCTCCTTTTGCCTCAATATTTTCTGTGCTATAATATACACAAATCTTATCTTTAACAACATCTATTTTGCCATTTTCAGAAGCTTTTGCGTAGGAAAAGTCCAAATTTTGGCCGTTTGGGAAAGGGTTAAGAGATATTGTATTTACAATACATGTATTTGTGGATAGACAGACAGTGTGATTGGTTGATATCCTCAAACTTGATTGAAGGTAGGAGAAGTGGCTAATATACTAAACAAATAAACCAACAAACTCACATATTAGTCAGTCTATCTCTGTTGAACAAACTGACGAGATAATCTTCATCTTTTCCTGAACCTTCGTATGTCAATCTCATGGCCCGAGATACATCTGGTACAATTATCTCTTCATAAACAGAATAGTTACCAGAATATATCCGCCACTTGTCCCATACCCTGAAATCATTGATTGATTACTAAAATTGATTGATTGATTAATTGATTGATAAATTTATTGATTGAAGGTCTTATGACCCGAGATACATCAGGTACAACTAGAACTGTCGCAAAGCGGACAAATACCCCCCACTAGCGCCTTGTCACTGAAAAAAGTGCTATAGGTCAAAAGGTTCTTTAGTTGGAGCATGGAAACAGATTTCAAACAAAGTCCAATTGTGACCTTGACCTTTGACCTTCGTGACCCAAAAACAATAGGGCACCTCCTTGGGTCATGGGCAACAACTGTGTAAAGTTTCATGATCCTACGTCAACCGGTTCATGACTTAGAGCACGGGAACAGATTTTAAACAAAGTCCGATTGTGACCTTGACCTTTAACCTTCGTGACCCAAAAACAATAGGGCACCTCCTTGGGTCATGGGCAACAACTGTGTAAAGTTTCATGATCCTAGGTCAACCGGTTCATGACTTAGAGCACGGAAACGGATTTTAAACAAAGTCCAATTGTGACCTTGACCTTTGACCTTTGTGACCCAAAAACAATAGGGCACCTCCTTGGGTCATGGGCAACAACTGTGTAAAGTTTCATGATCCTAGGTCAACCGGTTCATGACTTAGAGCACGGAAACGGATTTTAAACAAAGTCTGATTGTGACCTTGACCTTTGACCTTTGTGACCCAAAAACAATAGGGCACCTCCTTGGGTCATGGGCAACAACTGTGTAAAGTTTCATGATCCTAGGTCAACCCGTTCATGACTAAGAGCACAGAAACAGATTTTAAACAAAGTCTGATTGTGACCTTGACCTTTGACCTTCTTGACCCAAAAACGTTAGGGCACCTCCTTGGGTCATGGGCAACACCTGTGTAAAGTTTCATGATCCTAGGTCAACCGGTTCATGACTTAGAGCACGGAAACAGATTTTAAACAAAGTCCGATTGTGACCTTGACCTTTGACCTTCGTGACCCAAAAACAATAGGGCACCTCCTTGGGTCATGGGCAACAACTGTGTAAAGTTTCATGATCCTAGGTCAACCGGTTCATGACTTAGAGCACGGAAACGGATTTTAAACAAAGTCTGATTGTGACCTTGACCTTTGACCTTCGTGACCCAAAAACGTTAGGGCACCTCCTTGGGTCATGGGCAACACCTGTGTAAAGTTTCATGATCCTAGGTTAACCGGTTCATGACTTAGAGCACGGAAACAAATTTTAAACAAAGTCCGATTGTGACCTTGACCTTTGACCTTCGTGACCCAAAAACAATAGGGCACCTCCTTGGGTCATGGGCAACAACTGTGTAAAGTTTCATGATCCTAGGTCAACCGGTTCATGACTTAGAGCACGGAAACGGATTTTAAACAAAGTCTGATTGTGACCTTGACCTTTGACCTTTGTGACCCAAAAACAATAGGACACCTCCTTGGGTCATGGGCAACAACTGTGTAAAGTTTCATGATCCTAGGTCAACCGGTTCATGAGTTAGAGCACGGAAACGAAAAAGTCTACGGACGGACGGATGGACGGACGGACGGACAGACAGACAGACATGGTGAAACCAATATACCCCCCTCTACTTCGTAGGTGGGGGGTATAATTATCTCTTCACACACACAATAGTTACCAGAATATATCTTCCATTTTTTTCCATACCCTGAAATCAGGAAAACTTTTAATTCTTTTCCACATAAAAGACCCCCGAAAGGCCTTTATAAAAGCATTAAGAGAAAAGAAGGAAATGCTTTAAAATGTATAATACTTTCAATTTACGAAAGTTCCATTAATTTAGACAAATGCAAATTAAAGCTTTCTAGTTTCAACAAGTGTGAAATCTGTCATTTGAGACTAAATGTGTCTATCTATCTATCTGTGCAATATCAGAAAAGACCAAGGACAAAGAACATGTACGTCGAGCCAGCACATATTTCATTTCCAATAAACAAATTTTGGCCTCTGAATAAAAGAAATATTGTGTCCGCTAATCCGGGTCCTTGATGAAATATATTGATGCAGGTTGATCTTTATATACAGAAAAAAGAAGAAGAACCTGAAATCTGAATGACAAATTAGATACCTTTTAGAACAGCAGTATTTAGGATTAGTTCTCCACAAAATTTCTGTAACGGTAGACATCCTAGTCATAAAGGCTAAGCCTGGAAATTCTTCCACCCTATATAATAAACTTCTGTTGCCTGAACTCCACGTGAAACCTGAAAGATATTGATGTAGTGGTTAGAAAACCTTTTAACCCTTTCCCAAACAGCAAAATTTTAGGGTGGTCAAATTCAAAAACTACAACAAAAGACAAAATGGAAGGAATTAAAGATAGAGTTCGTGTAAAATATGGCATAGAAAATATTGAGACAAAAGGAGAAACTGCTGGTTATCAGCAGTTTCTTCTTTTGTTTCAATGTTTTCCCAAGCCAATTCTATAAGGGACGTCAAAACCAGGTCTTGTTTGGGAAAGGGTTAAATTCATTGATTCCAACTTTATCTTTTCCAAAACATTACAGTTTTAGGGTGCTTCAGACAACATGGAACTTGACACATAGTAATTAGCAAACAATAGAAAACAGAGAATCAAATGAGACTAACAAAATTAACCCTTTCCAAAACAAGACCTGGTTTTGACGTCCCTTGTAGAAAAGGCTTGAGAAAACATTGAAACAAAAGAAGAAACTGCTGATAACCAGCAGTTTCTCCTTTTGTCTCAATATTTTCTGTGCTATATTGTTCACAAATACCTTCCTTTTAACATCCATTTTGTCGTCTACAGCAGCTTTTATATAGGACCGTCCTAAAATTTTGTCGTTTGGGAAAAAGTAAACAAGAGCATCATGTGAGGGTCCAGCCATTTTCCCCACAGGGGGCTCTACTACATGTAGGCATGAAAAATTACTTAAAATTCACAATGACAAGCCTTTCTTATATATTCGAGAGGGGGCCCAGGACCATGGGCCCCATCCCCGGATCAGGGGATAAGCATGAACATGCTTCTGAATTCATGATGCTTGTAAATTCCTGACTTGAGAGCTCTGAACATTTGTTTTTCAATAACTCTGAAATCGTTAGTATAATCTTACCATTGAAGTTGAAAGCAGACACTGCTAGTATAGATAAATCTTTCTCAAGGATTTCATAAGTCTGTGACAAAAATTGTAGAAAGTCTGACGCCAGAATTAGCTCTTCTTCTAACACTATCATGTATTTCTGCAAAAAAAGTGAAACAAAATTATATAATTGAACTATCTAATAAACAATGCCTGCATTTGAAATCTATAGAATTTGGAAAGCATTTAGGGAACAGAAGAAATTTCTGATAATCACTAATTTCTTCCTTTCTCTCAGTGCTTTCCATGCTATGGTGTTAAAATGTCCTGCTTTTCTAAACAATAATTTTGTTAGCTGAAATACCTTGAATTTAGACCACAAAACTGTTAACAAGATTTAACAAGAATTTCATGAATCTGTGGAAAGATGCAAAGATCTTTGAAATTTTCTCAACCTGAAATTGTTATAGATCTATGTAACACCCATCATATTGGAACAGTTCAAAATTTCTGTCTGATAATGGGTTAACCCTTTCCACAACAAGAGCGACTTTTGATTTCCCTAATAGATTGTACTTTTTGTCTCATTATTTTCTTGGCTCTAATGTGCATAAATCCTTTCTTTGAAAACATCCATTTTATTGTCTGCAGCAGCTTTCAAATTGAAACATTTCACAATTTTACAATCTGGTAATGCTTTGAAACCTATGAAAACTAGAACAGTCGCAAAGCGGACAAATACCCCCCACTAGCACTTTGTCACTGGAAAAGTGCTATAGGTCAAAAGGTTCTGTAGTTGGAGCACGGAAACATATTTTAAACAAAGTCCAACTGTAACCTTGACCTTTGACCTTGGTGACCCCAAAATGATCAGGCACCTCCTTGGGTCATGGGCAACAACTGTGTGAAGTTTCATGATCCTAGGTCAACCGGTTCTCAAGTAAGAGCGCTGAAACGGATTTTAAACAAAGTCTGATTGTGACCTTGACCTTTGTGACCCAAAAACAACAGGGCACCTCCATGTGTCATGGGCAACAACTGTGTGAAGTTTCATGATCCTAGGTCAACAGGTTCTCGAGTTAGAGTACGGAAACAGATTTTAAACAAAGTCCTATTGTGACCTTGACCTTTGCGACCCAAAAACAATAGGGCACCTCCTTGGGTCATGGGCAACAACAGTGTAAAGTTTCCTGATCCTAGGTCAACCGGTTCTCGAGTTAGAGCACGGAAACAGATTTTAAACAAAGTCCCATTGTGACCTTGACCTTTGACCTTGGTGACCCAAAACAATAGGGCACCTCCTTGGATCATGGGCAACAACTGTGTAAAGTTTCATGATCCTAGGTCAACAGGTTCTCGAGTTAGAGCACGGAAACGGATTTTAAACAAAGTCCTATTGTAACCTTGACCTTTGACCTTGGTGACCCAAAAACAATAGGGCACCTCCTTGGGTCTTGGGCAACAACTGTGTAAAGTTTCATGATCCTAGGTCAACGGACGGACAGACAGACGGACGGATGGACAGACATGAAGAAACCAATATACCCCCCTCTACTTTGTAGGTGGAGGGTATAATGATATTATTGTTACTTACTGAATCTTTATATAGCTTGGAAACCCTGAGTAAAGATTTCATCATCAGTTCTGAAAAATTGGAAACAGTATATGAAGGGGTAAGTAAAGATCCTTAAAGTTTGTTTTACTGAAAGACAAACAGACTGACAAACAATTAACAGACAGATGGGCAACAACTACATGATGCTTGGGCCTAACCAGTAACCAACTGCTATGTTCATAGACATAACTTATAGTACAAAGTTTGTTCTTAACTTAGCTGCTCTTTTTAAACAATACCTGGTTTTCATTTCTATAATGAGGAGGGCTTGGGAAAAAGACTGAGGAAATGGGAGACAATGTAGATAATCCAGCCATGTTTTACAGATATTACAGGTTATTACATTAAAATATGAATATATTGTGTCCAATTAGTTATTTTAGCCGAGTTACCCGAACTTTGCACATGAACAGGCTGATCTTGATCCGTGTTGATCTCAAATGTTAAAAGGACCCTTATAATTTCCAGATCCTGACTCCTTTGCTTACCTTGGTAAGTAGAGCTACCATTTATACTGACATTTCTTACTCCAAATAGTCCAGATAGATGCCCTTGTTCTGGGAATTTCTCATCAAAAGTTACCTGGAAATAGGGATCCTCTTGTAAATTGAATTGGGCTTAATGATACTTTAAACCATTTCCAGACAGGAAAATTTTGGACTGGTCCAATTTGATAAGTGTTGCAGACGAAAATTTCATGTACATAAAATTTAAATTTTCATGGTCCTTTTGGGCAAAACATAGTGGGAAATAAAGAAATTGCTTGTCACAAGCAATTTCTTCATTTTCCACAATCTTTTCCTGCGCCATTTTTGTGAGGGAGTCAAAAGGCGTCACTATTTGGTAACAGCTTGATGATACTTTCAGCAATTTAAATGTTATATTGCCATGGCTGATGTTTAATGAATCAAAATTTATGCATGTGAGATATGAAGACAATATCACTTCACTTGTGGTTCAAATGTTATAGTGCTTGTTAACCCATTACCAGACGGCAAAAGTTTAGACTGATCCAAATTCAAAGATGTTTCAGACGACAATTTAAAATCAATGAAATTTTACATTTTTGGGTCTTTTTGTGTAGAAAACATTGTGAGATGTGAAATGTGAGAAATGAAGAAATTGCTTGCCACAAGCAATTTCTAAATTTTACACAATGTTTTCCAAAGACATTATCTTGTGGAAGGCCAAAAAGAGTCACTGTGTGGTAATGGGTTAAAGGCTTGTTCTGGAATGTATCTTTTACATTTTTGTGTGTTCAACTAGCATACACACTTGTAAATAAGAAAAGGAGGGAACAAAAAAGCTAAAAACCGACCACCAGACTGCCATATACCTCTTCACCTTTTCAAAAATAATGCCAGAATTTGACATCCAATTAAATGCTGGCTCAAAAAACTGACAGAAAAGAAGAAAATTCTAAAACCCAGCATTTTTTCCTTTTTCTTCAGGGATTAGATCTATCTTCCCATTATTACAGATGTTGCACTTTCAGAGCCATTTATTTTGTAGCTAGCAGGCCAATGCTTTTAAATTTGACATGTCTAAAATGTTTTCATTTCTGAAAAAGATTAGTCTAAATAATTCAATAACAGCAGTAAATAAGAATACAAATCGTCGGTGTAAATGCAAAACCTCTTATGTCGCGTTGTGCGATTTTCAAAGTACAAACTTGTATCTCCAGTTAAGACAATTCACGAAGGTTTTGGGATATTTTTACTGGTCATGAATATTAATGACTCATTATTTGTGAACAATATGTCCAAATTTCAAGTAAAACCTTTCAGTTACGGAAAAGTTATTTCACTTTGTTCCTTCCCCTTTAAAATCTTCCAAAAAACAAGATACAAGGTTTTGAATTTACAAAGACGATATTTATATCATTAAGAAACAAAGACATGTTAGTTTGAAATTATAAATGTAATATATGACATGTACACTAAATTCTACTATTATTAGTTCAATAAATTGTTAAGCAAAAACAAAATCCAATTTCAAATGTTACCAGTGGAACAGAAGAGTTATAATTTTTATAAACCCATTACCTCGGGCAAAATTTTGACCAGTCCAAACTCAGATATTGTAGACAACAATTTCAAATGAATGAAATTTTAGATTCTTTGCTCTTTCTGTGTAGAAAACATTGTGGGAAATGAAGAAATTGCTTGTCACAAGCAATTTCTTCATTTTCCACAATGTCTTCCAAAGTTTTAATTTTGTAGGGTGTCAAAAGGCATCACTGTTTGGGAATGGGCTACTAGTTTCAAAGTTAGAGAGAATGAGCAAAATCACAGTAAATAAAAAGGCATCAGAGCTACAGATAAGAGGGGGGAAAGCCTTTTTTTTTTTTTAAAAAAAAGCAAAATATGATTCGATCTAATTGTTGTTCAAGCAAGTGTTGTCAGAACTCCTTAGAATTGTCTCATCAAGATTATTCAAATGAGTACCATTAACATAGGGTTTGTATTCAAAATAACAAATTTTGAGTGTCTTTATCTCTCTATTAACTATTGTTTTTAAGGTAAAGAAAGTATGAGAAACTGATAAGTAAAACGTCAACCATAGCATTTGCAAATGTTGTAGCCTGGTTGACAGGAACAGTTCCTGCTATCATTATAATAGTTGAGCTATTTGTTTATGTGTTAATTGGTTAATTAAAGAGTGCAATAGATAACTCACAACTTTTACCATTTCATTTCTCTATCTAAGCTGGAAGAGATAAAGATTTTCCATAACCCTAAAGCAGTGAACACATGCATACATGATTATCAAAGTTGAAAACAAATTAGTTCTTTAATGCTTTTCGTTCATTTTGCCCTATCTGACGTCATATAAGCCAGGCCAAATAAGTGACATCATCATAAGTGTTGTATAGCAGTCACCTGCAAAATGACACGCTTTAAGTAAATCTGTCATAAAATTTTTGCATTTTGTGTAATTTTTGCATTAAAGAAATAGAATAATTGTTTGTTTTTCGTGTAAGATGGATCAATATTTCATTTCGTGAACAACGAAAGCTACATTTTTACTTGTGGCTTCGCCACTTGTTAAAATAAAGCTTTTGTTGTTCACTCAATGAAATATAAATCGATCTTACACTGAAACAAACGATTATCCTCTATATCTTACATTGTACTAGAACCAGCATTTTATTAAAGTATATTTTTATAACTTTTTCTGGATCCTAAAAGCCACTTCTGTTCATTATTTGTACATCAGGAGCCTGTTTTAAGTTTGTAAGTTTTGGGGGGGTGTAAACTTTAACAAGAGTTGTCCGCGGACAACGTAGCTCGCCTATACGAGAGCTTGTCACAAAAAAAGCATTTTTTTTCAAAAGTAGGTCAAACTCCAAGGTCAAGGTCACAAGGTCAAAGGTCATGGTCCCAAATGAAAGGTCTTGTCGAGATGTATCTATGTATGATATATCAAGGCTGTATCTCTAATAGTGCCTGAGATATAGGCCAGGTTAAAGTTTTTCAAAAGTAGGTCAAACTCCAAGGTCAAGGTCAAAGGTCATGGTCCCAAATGAAAGGTCTTGTCGAGATGTATGTATGTATGAAATATCAAGGCTGTATCTCTAATAGTGCCTGAGATATAGACCAGGTTAAAGTTTTTCAAGTGAAGACGCGATGGGACGGGACGGGACGCCGACGCCGACACAAGGGCTGTGACATTAGCTCCCCGGACATAAAGTCCCGGCTCGCTAAAAAAATTGTTGCAGACCTAATAATTAAATAGGATGGCGGATATTTTTGCTCTCATTTTGGTTTAGTTTTTCAACAATATCAACAAATATCCATAAAGTAGAATAGTGTTTTTTCATGCACAAATAGTGTTATGAGGTTGATAAAATTGTTAGAAGCCTGCAAAATACTGACACAGTCTTCTGATTACTTTCAAAAACTTGTTCTATGAAATATGTCAAATCTGGGGGTACATAGGAGAGGTTTATTCAAGTTTTCTCTTACCACAATATTTTCTAGTTTAACCCCAGGCTGCATGATAGTAGTTTGAATTGTCTTCACAAGAGCATTATTGTTGAACCCTGAAAAAAAGCAAGTTGTCAATTCAGCATAACAGGGTTTTCCCTTGGTCGTAGAATGTAGGGGTCCTTGGGACTCCCAGCTTTGATGTTTGAGAGTCCTTGTGTTGATTCTGAGGGTCCCAAATTGAGAATAAATATTTAAAGTACTGTTATTTGCCAGTCCCTCTGGACGCACATGATATATTCTTGGGAGTCCAGACTTTTGTTTTGGGAGTCCAGGATGCAATATCCTGAGTCAGGGAAAACTCTGGCATAAAAAGTCGACACTCATTGTGTCAAAGCCAGAGGGTTTGTCAAAAACCTTAACATATCCAGAGTTCTACTCATCCAATTTTGTTTAATTTCCATTAAAATGACATTTAATCATTTTTGTGGATCCTCAAGCCAGTTCATAATTGAAATATAGAAGGAAAATAAAAGAAATTGCTAAAGACGAGCAATTTCTTTCTTTTTCCTATTATATTTCAATGGAAACAGAGCTTCAGATTGACGGTGCGCCCGCGCCAATCCCGCATATTTTCAAAATATGACGCACAAAATTATGTAGTGGTGTGCCAGCCGGGCGCACGAATTTCAGTAAAAGTATGATCATGAATAAGTAGATTGACCTTCGCATAAAGCACCGTAATCTGCTATACATTTACATCAAGCTAAGTGACCTATTTGATAAACTTATTTTTAGATTATTATAATGACCTTACTTGATCAACCAATCATATCCCATATTTCAAACAGTAAACAAGCAGTCGGCCAATCTCGGGCGATCTCCGTAGCCTTCACCTTCGATTCGTTAACCTTCAACACTTACTTCTTTATTTAATTCGAAAGATAGATTGGCTGTCTAAATGGTCGAGTAAGCACACCAGTTCAATATGTACAAATAATTGTTACAGAATCCTTTGTGTAATCGCGAGTCGGTATAACAGAAAGAGACAACGCGTCAGTGTTGAAACCACCTAACGTCAGGGTATTTACTTCGCAGATAGCGTTTTGTTTTCATTGCTTCATCCCATTTTCCGGCGCTTACCGGCACGCGCGACTTTTATAAACAAATCGTAGTAAAACGTAACCTCTTTTGGCAGCGGAAAAATCATGTGATTATATTGAAACTGGAATGACTACGTCATCAGTTGACTGTGTTTGCGGCATCTTTGATCTCGCTTTACTCATTGCATATGAGTAACACAGATTTACTCTAGTTTCTTTGTTTAGTTTCACTTTCGGGATTGTTGATATAGATCTAATAATTACTGGCATCTGCGATCAACATTCAGAAAAATAAAAGTTAATTCTGCCGTTTGTTGAGAAATGAATGTTACTAGCGATTGCGAATTTAGTACAAAGCAGACAGCATGCACATTTCGTTTATCAAAAAGATAAAATTCGAGTGTTCCAATTCGCTACCATAAATGCTCTAAAAATAGGTTGACGGAATTCCCTATCGCAAGAAATATCTGTTTTGATTGTTAAAATATTGCTTACACCTGAAGATGCTGATCAAAATTTTTGTGCAGAAATCACCTACGGGACCGTAATTTTGTACGTTATTTCTTTCAATTTGGCGTGAATGGAAACTCTGATTTCTGTTTGTTTGTTTTTAAAAAAAAAAAAATTTCAATCAAAAAGTAGATGGCGCAAACAGCAGCATAGACGGCGATATTGCAGGCCGCCGGCGGATTTTGAGAACGCTGTTTAAATGAAGTGAAATATTCTTAATTTTAGTAATGTTTATAGGCATCCACTCAAATAACAACAATACAATGATGAATTCACAGCAAATAAGTCATTTACTCCAATCCCAAGTTTGGATATGAACGCTTAACTGTGGCCCATTGTTTTGGAAAATGACCCCTCAAAATCCTGTGTGGTGGGCCCTGTGACCCACAGGTCTCTGAAACAATCTGAAGCTCTGTAGAAACATTTAATATTAAGAGATAAATTTTTTGACATGTTTGATATCCATTGAAGAGGACGGGATCAGATTTTCATATCAACTTAACCCATTACCACACGGCAAAATTTTAGACCTGTCCAATTTCAAAGATGTTGCAGACGACAATTTTGGTTGAATCAAATTTAACATTTGGTCTTTTGGGGTAGAAAACATTGTGGGAAACTAGAACTGTCGCAAAGCGGACGAATACCCCCCACTAGGGCCTTGTCACTGAAAAAAAGCTATCGGTCAAAATGTTCTTGATTTAGAGCATGGAAACGGATTTTAAACAAAGTCCAACTGTGACCTTGACCTTTGACCTTGGTGACCCTCAAACAATAGGGCACCTCCATTGGTCATGGACAACAACTGTGTAAAGTTTCATGATCCTAGGTCAACCGGTTCTCAAGTTAGAACACGGAAACGAAATTGTAATTTTGACTACTCCCCCCCCCCCCAATAATAAAAACTTCAAAGTGGCATAACTCTAAAACTAATGACTGGATCAAGATGAAAATTGCAGGTGCACAACTTCATATGATAGGGAACATCCTGATAAAATTTCAGAAAAATTGGTCAAAAACTGTGGGAGGAGAAGAGGACACAAGATTATGTCCACGGACGGACGGACAGACGGACGGACAACCTGATTCCAGTATACCCCCCCATAACTTTGTTGTGGGGGGTATAATGAAGAAATTGCTTGTGGCAAGCAATTTCTTCATTATCCACAATGTTTTCCAAAGTCTTTATCTCGTAGGGTGTAAAAAGGCGTCATTGTGTGGCAATGTGTTAAGCAGTAATTCAACTCATCTGATGTCGACATAACGAGTGTTTTCTTAATGGATATGCATTATGCATAACATAAACGTTAACTTCCTTTTTTGAAATCAGAAACAAATCTGAAATAGGAATAGTAAAAAATTTTGCCATTAGGGAAAGGGTAAAGCCTAAACGACTGAAAGGCCCTGAGTTTGAATCCCAACAAGGGCACATTGTATAATCATGTGACTTAGAATTTCCGATAATCTTCAATAACTCTGTCAATACTAGACCAATTTGAATTCGGTTTGAAGCAGAGAAGGTGGAAGAATGTCTAGAATAACCTGCATGAGGTGGATTTTCAAAAAAATCAACTGATTAAAAAGTTATTGAAGATAAACCAAAATTTTGGTTTATCTTCAATAACTTTTTTATCAGTTGATTTTTCACAAATTTACCGCGTTCAGCTTATTTCTTGCATTTTTCCATCTTGTCTGCCTCAAACCGAATTGAAATTGGTCAAGTATTAACAAAACTAGAATATCACTGAAAGTGATCATACCCCCCAAAAGTGCAGTTTTTGTGCATTTTGAGAAATTGATTTCATTTGAACTGTGAGCTGATCAATTGGGAAATAGAGCGAACAAAAAATCAACAGACCAAACAACACATTTACCAATCCCCAAGCCCCACCCTGCCATGCCCATATTTTTCAATAAACCAAAAACTCACAACCATGCATTGAAGTCAGTCAATCAAGGAACATTCCTGAACGATTTGGTTCAAATTTGCTGTTTAATTGCTTTTTTCTCATGATTTCGTTAAGTCTGATAAGCCCTGCCTTGCCATTACCACATTTTTTGCAAATCAAAAATTCATGAACAAATTTTGAAATAAGTCCCCCAATGAACATTCCTGCCAATTTTGATAAAAAAAAAACCCGAAAAAAAAATTCACGAACAAGTTTCGAAAAGAGTCACCCAAGGAACATTCCTGCCAAGTTTGGTAAGAATTGGCTCACTGGTTAAGGAGGAGAAAATTTTTGGAGAATTATCTGATGATTTCTCAAAATCGGATAAGCCCCGCCCTGCCACGCCCACAATTTTTGACGAATCAAATATTCATGAACATGCATTGAATACAATCACTCAAGGGACATTAATGCCAACTTAAGTTCAAAATGGTCAAAGCATTGATTTTGAATGATTTTTCACATGATTTCTCCAAGTCCGATAAGCCCCGCCCTGCCACGCCCACAATTTTTGACGAATCGAAAATTCACGAACAAATTTTGAAAAGAGTCACCAAAGGAACAATCCTGCACAGTTTAGTAAGAATTGGCCCAATGGTTAAGGAGGAGAAGATTTTTGAAGAAGTCATATAAGCCTCGCCCTGCCACGCCCACATTTTTTGACAAATGAAAAAATCATGAACATACATTGAATACAATCACTCAAGGGTCAATCCTGCCAAGTATGGTTCAAATTGGCCTGATAATTGATTTTTTTAAGATTTTTCACATGATTTCTCTAAGTCCGATAAGCCCAGCCCTGCCACGCCCACAATTTTTGATGAATCAAAAATTCACGAACAAGTTTTGAAAAGATTCACCCAAGGAACATTACTGCCAAGTTTGGTAAGAATTGGCTCAGTGGTTAAGGAGGTGAAGATTTTTGAAGAATTATCTGACGATTTCCCAAAATCGGATAAGCCCCGCCCTGCCACGCCCTCATTTTTTGACGAATCAAAAATTCATGAACATGCAATGAATACAATCACTACAGGGACATTTGTGCCAACTTAAGTTCACAAAGGATGAATAATTGATTTTAAAAAAAATTTCACATGATTTCTCTAAGTCTGATAAGCCCCACCCTGCCACGCCCACAATTTTTGACGAATCAAAAATTCACGAACAAGTTTTGACAAGAGTCACCCAAGGAACATTCCTGCCAAGTTTAGTACGAATTGGCTGAGTGGTTCAGGAGGAGAAGATTTTTGAAGAATTATTTAACGATTTCTTGAAGTCGGATAAGCCCCGCCCTGCCACGCCCTCATTTTTTGACGAATGAAAAAATCATGAACATACATTGAATACAATCACTCAAGGGTCAATCCTGCCAAGTATGGTTTAAATTGGCCTGCTAATTGATTTTAAAGATTTTTTCACATGATTTCTCTAAGTCCGATAAGCCCCGCCCTGCCACGCCAACAATTTTTGACGAATCAAAAATTCACAAACAAGTTTTGACAAGAGTCACCCAAGGAACATTTCTGCCAAGTTTGGTAAGAATTGGCTCAGTGGTTCAGGAGGAGAAGATTTTTGAAGAATTATTTAACGATTTCTTGAAGTCGGATAAGCCCCGCCCTGCCACGCCCTCATTTTTTGATGAATGAAAAAATCATGAACACACATTGAATACAATCACTCAAGGGTCAAATCTGCCAAGTATGGTTCAAATTGGCCAGATAATTGATTTTTAAAGATTTTTCACATGATTTCTCTAAGTCCGATAAGCCCCGCCCTGCCACGCCCACAATTTTTGACGAATCAAAAATTCACGAACAAGTTTTGAAAAGGGTCATCCAAGGAACATTCCTGCCAAGTTTGGTAAGAATCGGCTGAGTGGTTGAGGAGGAGAAGATGTTTGAAGAAAAAACCAACAGACAGACAGACCAACAGACCAACAGACAGACCGACAGACAAGCTGACTCCTATATACCCCCCAAATTGAATTTGGGGGGTATAATTATTGAAGATTATCGGAAATTCTGAGTCACATGATTATACTCCGTGAAGGGAGTTCATATTTATTCACAGATTACATTGTAATGAAAGCTAACCTGGTATAATGACTATAGGTGTTGAGTAGACGGGATTTTTCTGTAGTTTCTCATCTACTAGTTCTACAGGTTTGGGAAATGGTTCATCTACATACGCAGCTGTAAGACAGAAACACACAGTCAGTATTGGATTAAAACAAGATGTGTTGGTGAAACACAAATGCCCCCCGAAATGGCCATTTTTGTAAAATGTTAAGTTTTCATAGAGTAAAAGGTTGATAAGGGTTAAGTGATGACCTTGAGGAAGGTCAAATTGCATGGAACAGATAGATATCATTGAAAGGAAGTTGCATACCAAATTTGAGCTTTGTATGTCAAATACTTTTGGACAAAGGGCAAATGTTAAGTTTTCGGACAGACAGACAGACAGACAGACGGACATGGGTAAAACAATATGCCCCCAATCTCTCGATACGGGGGCATAAAAAGTTTTAAGAGCTAAATATACAAGGAGGTTTTATTTTTGTTATTTCAGATCCAAACCCTATAACATGGTACCAAAGAAGCATACAGCATATCGTTTCTTTACTTCTGTTAACAATTATTTTATCTTCTGCTACTTGAATTGGTGCAGTCCAATTTTTTGCTGTCTGGCAAAGGTTTAACACTTACGATCACAGAACTCGTTATACCCGTCATTCGCCTGACAAAACTCTCGTCTAGCGTCATTTCTGTACACACCTACATCTGGTATCACTTTACTTCCTTCCACTGAAACATTATAGCATTGGTCATATTAAACACGTACAAACTACACCTTCGACAGAGCTGCAGATAAGAAGGGGTGATTGCTTTTCAAATGTTCATCAACCCCTATGTTCTGGGTCCACATTGGAATCATCTCGATAAGACGATTCAAATGAGTACTCATTACTTACGGTTTGGCATTGAAATAACAAAGTTAGAATGTCTTCATCCCCTCTTATCTCTTATTGTAGCTCTGTGTGACGATAGGTCATATTAGTCAAATTAAAATGTTGTAACTTATTCAAACTGTAGATACTGCATTTTTCAAATGTGACCTGGGATAGGCAAAGATGTAAATATCATAAATTTCACACTCCATCCATTCAAATTCAAAGTATTGTCATTCCCACATTCATACATACAGTAAACAATGTATTTATTTCACTCAATTAAATCCCTCACAAATCACACAAATCATTCAATACAGAAGACATTTCAGGTAGGTATCCAGGCATATGCATGTACGCCCGTGCATATCAGCAGTCAAGAAGTTCTTCTTTGTAAAATACTGGCTTACATACCTCTACAAACACCCTGAAATATTCATCAAATACCACCAAATTGCTTTTAGCGAAATAAAAAAATACTGAGAGATCATGTCCCCATGCCCCCTAACCCAGTGTATCCTTTCATTTAGGGCTGGCTAAGGTCCTGCAGAGTTAGCTAAAGCTTCTCTTACAACCGGTCGTATATGCTCCTGCGTGCCTTCTTAGGCATAGTCATGCAATGCATGCACATGCAACATACAGTTTTTGTGGACGCAACCACAACGCAGACAGCATGTAGCAAATAATTGACCGGACAATTCATTAGCCTCTCTACAACAAGTCATGCGTCTTTTTAAATCGTACGTTTTAAAACGTATGATTTATAAAGACACATAACAGGTTGTAAGAGAGGCATAAACAGTATTATTGTGCTACTTATATAGGACAATTGAATAAGGAAACAATAAACATACATTTAGTAGGCACACAAACAGACTTCTTAATAGGACTAGGCCACTCTGATTCCATACCAGCATAACTTATCTGCAACAAACAAAATTGGAACAATTAATTTTCACAAGAAATCATTTTTCTAACTGTTATACTTGTAATTGTTCAATTAGGCATAAAAATACAAAATAAACTTGCATGAATATTTGTTATTCCATTTTATTGACACTTTTTAAGCCTCATAAGATAAAGCATAAGAAAAACATTTAGTGAAATGAGTTTGAGTTTATTGGGGTTTTACGCTGTTTTCAACAGCCAGGGCCATATCGCAGCAGCTGGAGCACCTAACCATGGAATCATGTTGTTTCTCAAACCAGTACTACCACAACACCCTTACAGAGCCTCCAGCTGCTCATCCACATAGGTTAAGAATTTCAAACCCATTGGTGGGTGACAATTTTGTCAGAAAGGGCATTTGCCGCGGCCGGGTATCGAACCCGGAACCTCTCGAATGAGAGGCAGATGCGCTACCAACTGCGCTAAGGCCGCGGCCATTTAGTGAAATGAAGAAATTATTTGTAACAAGCATTAATTTTGAACCCTTTTACAGTGGGAATAAGCAATAGTTCTAGCACTGAATTGTTTTAACCCTTTCCCAAACGGCTAAAATTTGGACTAATCCAATATAGCAGCTGCTGCAGACAGCAAAATTGGTGATAATAAAGGTAAAATTTGTCTATAATGTAGCTCAGGAAATATTGAGGCAAAAGGAGAAAATGCTGATTATCAGCATTTTCTTCTTTTGCTTCAATGTTTTCCCAAGCCTCTCACAATAGGGATGTCAAAACCTGGTCTTGTTTGGGAAAGGGTTAAACTTGTCCAAATTGGAGAAGGCTGTAGATGACAGAACAAAATGTCTCAAATCCTGAATAAATTGCACAATGATGAAGAAATATAAGATGAAAAAGAAATTCCTTTTCCATCAATGTTTCCTAAGTTACTTCATTGAGGTTTGTCAAAACCAGGTGTGTTCTTTAGAGCGAGATTTCTTGAGATATCTTGAGATTTCTTAAGATATTTTAGGATAAAGCGTTCTTTAGGGCAAGATTTTTAAGACACTCAATGGGAGGCGCCATTACCCTATACTTCGTGCGGAACCCCTTGGTCAACTCTGTACAAACAATATAAAAGAGATTTGACCGAGTTGTTCCGAACACTCCATAATTCAAAAACCATGGTGTTCCGAATGCTCCATACTTTATACAAATGATGTCATGATGACGTCATTTGTATAAATATGGAGTATTCGGAACAACAGACTCGGTCTTAAAAACGCTTTAACCAAAACACTCTTAAAAAATCTCGCTCTAAAGAACGCGCCTCAGGTATTTTTTATAAAAGTCTACTCACAGCTTCAAACTTGGTAAATCCACTAATGCCTTTCTGTCCTATAAAATACCACACATCTCTAAACTTGATGTTTTGTGACATGCTACTGCCTAACTGATTAAGCAACTCCCTGGCGTGAAAACTTAACCTGAGATAAAATATGACAAAATAAACATAATGTAATTGTCCTGGAATCTGGAAAAAACAAGAGCCGTCACAGACGGATTATGCTCCCCGAATCAGTGTTTGTCACAAAATAAAAACTATCATACATTAAGCCCCCTTTTCCCATGACAGCTTTTTTGTACAGGCATTATTTATAGAATATGGTCTAGAACATTCTATTTATTACATGAGCACAAAATTTCATTAAATTCTGCCCATTAGATGAAGAGAAATAAGGGAAAAACTAATTTTTACACAAAGGCCCCTTTTTCCATGACGCAGCCTTAAATTTACAAACGGAGAAAAAGGTCTCTAGGTATTCACCCAGGGAGTTCACATGTGAAGTTTCATTGAATTTGGTCCAAGGGTTGCTGAGATATCGCTGTGGACGGACGGACGGACGGAAACACGGACGGACGGACGGACGAACGGACGGACGGACGGACGGACAGACAGCGTGGCGACTATATTCTCCCCCGAAATTTTTTCGGGGAGCATAAAAAGCATATATTATCTCAAATCATGTAGACTCTAGAGGTAGTTTACCTGAAATACATGAAAATGATACTCATTTATAAATTGGCAAAAATTCTGATATTAAATACCTGAGTTTGATCTTCAGCTATAACCTTAACATTGGTTTCACTAGAAACATATTACTATATTGAAAACATATGCGAAATGTAATAATGCTAACACTTATGGTTCAAAAGTTATGGCCAAAGTTAAAAAGTTTTTGTAGACATAAAAACTGACAAACAGAATGAAGATTATTTGTCTCCTTATTTTTATATGCGATCTCATAAAAACCTCATAATGACTCACTTTCTAGATCCATCATCGAACATGACACCAATAATTATATCTCCGTCAGTCAGGCCCTCTAAGAAGTTTTCCATCTCTATACTTTCTGTTAAAAGAATAATATCAGAGTAATTGATATCACCGGGTAGGCTAGTGTTTTCATAAATGTAAAAATATCTTCGATTTATCATCAAACTCAACTAATTGAAATTGTCAAATTAGAACTGTTTCACCATTGCTTTACGCATCTTGTGGATTTAGCATAGACAAAAGTTTTGAATGTCTCCTCTGCAGTCTTTCATTTGTTTTTTTAACCCCTTACCAAACAACAAAATTTTAGACTGTTCCAAATTCAAAGATGATGCAGATGACTATTTCAAGTGAATGGAATTTAAAGATTTTGGGTCATTTTGGAAAGGAAACATTGTGGGAAATGAAGAAATTGCTTGTCACAAGCAATTTCTTCATTTCCCACAATGTTTCCCAAAGCCATTGTCTTGTGGGGAGTCAAAAAGAGTCATAGTGTGGTAATGGGTTTTAAACCAAGATAGTATTATGTATTTCAAAATTTCAATTACCAGCTTTTCCTCTATTTGTTTCCATATTTTAAGGATTTCAGTATATTGATTGCTTGATTTGACTCAACCATTTCATATTGGACCATACAGCATTTTTCCACAGGAAAAAGGTAAATTAACTATGACAAGAATTAACACAAACCTTTTTCATAAGTATCAAATCTGACGGCTGCTTTTGGTACAACTGACTTGGAATCAACAATCACAAAATTCACTCCTCTTCCACCATTGTTCAATGTCTTGGTCATGTACCTAGGAAACAAAAAGGATTTGTTTAAGAAACAATAATGCCTTCAATCTGTGATTAAATCAATGATTAATAAGATTTTGCTTACTTAAATTTTGTTATTATCTCTTTTTTGTACCCGGATTTGGTAAATTTGATTTGATTCATTGGACTTTAATGCCATAATCAACTGCTATGGTTTTACTACCACTGGAGTACCTAACCATGGATTCCTGGTACATGTATATCTCTTACCAGTACCACAACGATATCCAAACCAAGCCTACAGCTGTTCTCTCACATAGATGACTCACACCCATTAGTGAGAGACAAATGACTTTCGTCAAAAGTCAGAATTGACACTGGCCAAGCCGCTGTTCAAACTTGTGACCCCTTGATTGACAGACTCTGACATTACCGACTTAGCTATAGTGCCTCAGCGCATAATTTGGTAAAGGGTTTAAGTACATCACACTCACATATTCCCATTAACACATATCACAGGGAATTCCGTGCTATCTTTCCCCGTAAATGCCATGACAGGAAACATCCCCTTATCACATGGGTCCTGTACATCACAGTTCTCCAAGGGATCTCCTTTAGGGATCACTTTATGGTTAATCACATGTTTTAACATCTCTTCTACCGGTTCTAGTGGGCCCACTGGAAAATAAAGCAACTTATTTTTCTTATGAAAAAAATCGTTGGTGGGAGATTAAAATGTACTAAGTACAGCTTTTTCACGTTTTTTTAAAAGCTTTTTCAAGCTGTAGTTAAAAGGGTTTGACCTCCCACCAATGAAGTGATCCAGCATTAACCCATTACCAGACAGCAAAATTTCAGACTGATCCCCAAATTCAAATATGTTGCAGACAACAATTTAAAATTAATGGAATTTTTATCATTTTCCTTTTTCTAGGTAAAAAACATTGTGGAAAATGAAAAAATTGCTTGTCACAAGCAATTTCTTCATTTTCAACAAAGTTTTCTTGAACCATTATCTCATTGGGAATTCCGTGCTATCTTTCCCCGTAAACACTATGACAGGAAACATCCCCTTATCACACGGGTCCTGTACATCACAGTTCTCCAAGGGATCTCCTTTACGGATCACTTTATGATTTATCACATGTTTTAACATCTCCTCTACCGGTTCTAGGGGGCCCAATGGAAAATCAAGCTAATTATTATTGTTCTGAAAAAACAAATCATTTTTCAAGCTGCAGTTGTTAGGAGGTTTTGACCTCCAATCAGGAAAATAATCCAGCTTAAAGTTCCATGACTCCTGGGTCTGTATCAACCAACAATTCTAAATTAATTGTCTAATTCTAAATCATATTATAAGCCATCTCATTAGACAAGGTGTATGCCTTCACCAATCAAACCTTTCTAGTCTTGTAAAAAGGAAAAAAAATATTAACAACCAGCATTTACTTCTACATGTTCTATACCATTAACAGCAACTTTGTTGCTTTTTGTAACATTCATTTTCCGGAACATCTTGATCATGCTAAATCATTTAAGAAAGAATTAAAGAACAAGTTCTAAACTTTAAGTCTTACTTGGAACAAAGAAACAGCCTAGTTTTTCTATCTGACCAGCGTATCTCTCATTCCTCCTTGGTTTTACCTGAAAATTATCAATTAACAAAATGTATTTATTGCATAGGTTTAAAAACTCTTTTTCAAACAAGCTATGGTTTGGAACTCATTTTCTCCATTTTCCTCATGGATTTCCACTCTGTAATTTTTGTAAACTGTCTGTTTTCAATATGCTATATTGTCACAAGCAATTTCTTCATTTCCCACAATGTTTTCTACACAAAAGGCCAACAGTCTTTTTTTTTAAATTTCTAAATTAGTACACTTGTACACTTACTTGTTGTATGCATCATATTTTAAATTGAACCACCCTAAAATTTGTTGTCTGATAAAAGGTTAAACTACTTACAAACTCAATTGCATGTCCTTGTTCCAGTCCTTTCTGACCAATCAGAATGAAGGCATCTCTAAAGTTGACCAGATCTATGTACTGGCTGCCCATCAGCTTCAGCCAATTACGGCCCTCATCCCGTAAACTGAGAATGGAAAATTAGACAGATTTTATTCAGAAAAAAAAATATGTAGACAATACAGTCATGGTACATGTATTAAAACATAATGACAACAAGAAAGCTATAGTAACAATATATGCCGCAAGGCTGCAATTTCAATAAGCCCCAAAGACTAAGTTTTAAGGGGGCACAACTCAGGCAAAAATCACTGAACCATAAAATCCTTACTTCATTCACATCTATCCGTTAAGGTAATAACATTGACCAAGTTTCAAAGAGATCAAGCTAGAAACTTAGGAGTTGTTTCGACAAGAAAAGTGGACGTACATACAGACTGATGGATGGACGGAGAAGATGACGCCAATATATGACTGCCTCCAGCGGCGTATGATAAAAAGTATCACAGCATATTACATAAACCATGTCAGCCCCTGGGTTTACACCAATCATAATATATACAAAGGTGATAATAGGGTTTAACCCTTTACCAAACTGCAAAATTCTAGGGTGATCCAATTTGAAAGCTGCTGCTGACGACACAAGAGGTGTTGTTTAAGATAACAAGAGCTGTCCGAAGACAGTGCGCTCGACTTTCTAAGTGCTTAGTATAAAGGAGGCATAACTCCAAATAGAGTGGTCCCAGGGTCAAGGGCCCTGATAGTAAAGTAGAGGGTGTGATGGTGAATAAGTATTCCAAGTTTGGGTTGAATCCCTTCGATAGTATGGAAGTTATTGATGTTTGAAAAAACTTTAACCTTTGTTGCAACGCCGACGCCAACGCCCGGGTGACAGTATAAGCTCTCATTTTCTTCGAAAAGTCGAGCTAAAAATTTGTGTACAATACAGCACAGAAAATATTGAGACAAAAAGAGAAACTGCTGGCTATCAGCAGTTTCTTCTTTTGTCTAGATGTTTTCACACGCCCATTCTTTTTGGGATGTCAAACCCAGGTCATGTTTGTGAAAGGGTTAAATGCCAATCACAGAGCTGAATCTAGGTTTTCACAAAAGTGGGCCAACTCCCCCACCATACTTCAAAATGTGGGCCAACAGGATTCAGGCTTGAGCCAAAGTGAATTTAACTTTTTATCGCAAAAATATTAAGTTATAACTTATCTGTTACTAGAACCATTATATGAAACTGAAGGAACATTATCTTTACTACATGTAAGTTATGAAACTGAAGGAACATTATCTTTACTCCATGTAAGTTAGGATTAGCTCTTGTCTAAGCAGTCTCTTTTAACAACTGTTGTCCATGTAACAAACTTTATATGTTCAATTTCTTTAATTTATTGGTCGTTTAAAGTTTAGATTATACTATTCATAGAAAATGATTACACTGTCCAAGACTGGTTGAAGCAAATTATTTACACCACAAAATCGTTTTTAATTTTGCTTTAAAACTCTTCTCTCCAGATTTAAATAGTCTCAGGGCTGTAGAAAAAAAGGCTGGACCATTTAACTTCAATCGCAACCCTGGGCAGAATTCACCATACATGATGTGGCTACTGCAATAGACATCTACGCCGAGGTGGATCACTTAATATCAATTAATTCAAACCATTTTGTGATAAAAACAATTTTCAGGCAGAGTTTCTTTGTTTCGTCGGCCATTTGTTTGTTTGTTTGTTTGTACTATTAGATTCCCCCGATGACTTTTCGAGGCACCACTAGCTAAGCTAGCGTATATCTATTTTTTTGTGCATGTTCCTACTAATCTACAAGTAACAGGTGCTCTATTTACAGTGCAATGAACTTTGAAACAAACTATTCTAACTCGGAACATTTTGGCGTGCCGAAGAGAAGAGGCAGCAAGTTTTACCTCACTGCTACCCATTCCATTCAGCTGGGTAGACTGAGGCGTTGACAATTAAGTGTCTTGCCCAAGGACACACCTCCCCGGGTGGGACTCGAACTCGGGTCCTCCGGGTTACAAGCCGAGTGCGCTAACCACTGCGCTATCGAGGCTGCTTTTTGATTGTGTGCCGCGATGATAGCATATCACTCAGTCCATTTATGTGCTTAAAAACGATGTTAACACAGAGTTTCTTTATTTTGTTTGTTTTGACCGCCATTGGTGTTGTTGTTGTTGCGGTGCACCGTAATAATTACAAATTCTGAAATTTTCACAGCCATTTCCCCCTTCATTCAACTTGTTTGTTTTCTTCCCGTTTTCGGTTTATATCTCGAACATGAATCTATTTCATTTCTAAGACAAATATCTATTTTTGACTGGAGACATAAAACACTATATAAATAAAGAATTGCAGGGGTTTCTCTGCAATCTGTTTTAGCAACTTTTCAATGATTATAAACCTACGTTATTACGCGACGTATATTGAAAAGTGCGCCAATCTGAAACAACGTGCGTGACTTCTCACGCGCGGCCTATCGTTTTTTGCGCCAAGCAATAAATTACTGCGGGAATCCCGCAATCCCGCGCCCTAGATTCAGCTCTGCAATCAGGTTCATGAATTTTAGAAACCTGTGATACAGGATGCATTATCTAAGCCATAATTTACATAAAATAATGCACTTAACATCACACAGTAACAATTATTGAGCATTTCTAAATATTATTACATGAAGTTTCAAAGTGCTATAATATTTACTGTATGATGAACGGCCAAGACAAAAAATTCTGTACAAAGTCATTATGATTAAAAAATATTAATCTCTACAAACCTTCCAGCTATTTCATCATAACTAACCACTGCTACTATATGACCCTCTTTTACTTTAATTTTCATGTCTTGTAAGAATTCATTGTCTGTAAATGAAATGATAGCAATTAGTAAAGAGCAATAACATATGAGCTGAGATAGGCTCTGGAAAAGAGGTCTTTACAACATTTCAGATAACCATGTTTCCAGGTCAGTTTATGCTAAAATGTAATATATAATGTTCAACATAATTCTATTTTGCTACCTTAAAGTTGCTACATGTAATAAAGAAGCTATTACAGAACAATATGGATTTGGATCCGACAGTGACTGTGTATATGCAGGGCTGATCTGGATCCATTATGATCTCTAATGTCATACGGGAAATTTTCTAAACCCCGCATCAATTATATGAGCTTGGATATGGATAAGGAGTGTGCCTGTTAAATGAGAACAAAATGGATTCATATCAGCCTGCAAACAATCAAAGTCAGTTGAATCTAGAGGGGGCCATGGCCAAATGACCCCTTAAAATACAAAACGACCCCCTTTAGAACCAAACCCGGGCCCAAACAACACACTTTGCTGAATACATAATGAAGTCTTTTCTTAATGAAAACATGCAAATAACGTGTTAACTGTGTCTAAAGGCCTAGTATTACCATATGATAAATTGTTGATACATTTAATATTTAGTTATTAAAAAAAATTGTTTAAGTATTTAGGTTGGGTAACTCCCTTGACAAAGAGCTGTAGGATCGTTGGGCCCACTGGATTGCAAAGCTAGATTCAACACTGAAAGTGTGATCAAGACCCGTGGTTCTGTCATGGTTCCCTGATGCAATTATGAAGTTATAGAACATGGGTCCTGTTTATCATAAAAATTACCATTGATGATTGCCTGAATCCACTCACCCAATAGACAGAGAGAAAGAGAAGAAGAAACAGAAAGAAAGGACAAACACGCTTAAAACCACTTTTTTCCTCTATCGTATATTTCTATGTCAACACTTTTCTATTTTTTAACAACATTAAACAACTATTGTCATATGCAGCTTAATTCAAACCAAACATGTCAAGGATTTTATTGTTAGTGAAATGATTAAAGTGACATTTCACATTTATTTCATTTTTTAAAAGTATGTGTTGATGCAAAAATTGTTTGTTCTAATGCGTAGAAATGCTATCAGTTTTTTTGAAGTCGTTATTTATAAGTGAAAAATACGGCTTTAAAATTGAGAGAGAAATGACAAATTCTATATAAATCTGAACTGTTGTCCACAACAATTTGTTTAATTTTAGCACAAAAATATATATATCTCGTAAACGGTTCAATATTTCGGCTTGAAATTTTCAGAATTTCCATAGGAAAATATGCTTTTTCAGATAGAACAAAAGTAAAATTTATCTAAAAATAATCGTGAAATGTCACTTTAAACAAAAGTGGGTGCCAGAGAGCTACAGATAAGAGAGGTGAAGACATCCTAACTTTGTTATTTCAATTCAAAACCCTATGTTGTGGGTATTCATTGGAATCGTCTCGTTGAGACGATTCCAATGAGTACCCACATCATAGGGTTGATAACCATTGCATGATATTTTGCATTTTGAAAAGCCATCACCACCTCTTACCTGTAGCTCTGGGGCCAGTTTCATCAAAATATTTAAGTCTTATTTTTGACTTACCGAAGACTTACGGCAAGTTAAGTGTAAGAAACGTGTCTCGCCAATCTATCAAGACCTGTGTTATGTGATTGTTGTTTTAAATTAAGCAATTTTTAAGACGTAGATAACTCAAAAAAACGTCTTAAATGTTTTGATGAAACAGGCCCCTGGTGACATGAACGCTTACCCCCTAAATAGGTGTCATATGTCTGAGTAAACACAACTTCAAATGTCAGCGCTGAAAGAAATACATAATTGTATAAACCCTTTCCACAACAATACCTTGTTTAAACATTGGAAGACATTGAGGCAAAAGATGAAAATGCTGACCATCAGCATTTTCTCCTTTTGACTCAATATTCTCTGCTTTATCGTATACAAGAAAATACATTTATATAGATTTTTAAACCTGCCTCTTGTATATTATAAATTATGATGTAGGAATATACAGAAGCGAAACAAAGAAATCTAAGATTATCCATATCATTTACCTTAATTCCGAACAAGAGTTGACCGCGGACAATGTAGCTCGCCTATACAAGAGCTTGTCACAAACAAGAGGACCATGATGGTCCTATATCGCTCACCTGAACCAAAATGATACGAGCAACACTTTTGTTAATTCAATAAATTTATATTTATGACTTTAAGACTGAAAAAGAACTTATGGTCAATAACGTGAAAATCGAACTCATCCAAGATCTTATGGTGCCCAACATTGTGTCCAAGATTTGTCTTGTTTGATAAATAATTGTAGATTCTGGGGTATAAACAAGGTCGAAAACAGCCGCAAACAGCAATTTTGTCAAATTCAAGGGCACATAACTCTCTCGACGTTTTGATCAGATCAAGCTGAAAATGAAACTCATCCAAGATCTTATGATCCCCAACATTGTGTCAAAGTTTTGTCTTGATTGATCAATAATTGTAGAATCTAGAGTATAAACAAGGTCGAAAACAGCCGAAAACGGTAATTTATCAAATTCAAGGGCACATAACTCTCGACTTTCTAGTCAGATCTGGCTGAAAATCAAACTCATCCGAGATCTTTTGATACCCAACATTGTGTCCAAGATTTGTCTTGATTAGTTAATAATTGTAGATTCTAGAGTGTAAACAAGGTCGAAAACAGCAATTTTGTCAAATTCAAGGGCACATAACTCTCGATTTTGTTATCAGATCGGACTGAAAATCAAACTTTTTTAAGATCTTATGGTTTCAAACATTGTGTTCCAGTTTTACCTAAATTGATAAATAATTGTGAATTTTAGAGTGTAAACAAGGTCAAAAACAGCCGAAAACGGCAATTTTATCAAATTCAAGGGCAAATAACTCTCGACTTTCTGATCAGATAACACTGAAATTCAAACTCATCCAATATCTTATGCTCCCCAACATTGTGTCAAAGTTTTGTCTAGATTGACCAATAATTGTAGATTCTAGAGTATTGACTAATAATTGTAGATTCTAGAGTATAAACAAGGTCGAAACAGCCGAAAACGGTAATTTTATCAAATTCAAGGGCACGTAACTCTAGACTTTCTAGTCAGATCAGGCTGAAAATCGAACTCATCCGAGATCTTTTGATACCCAACATTGTGTCCAAGATTTGTCTTGATTGGTCAATAATTGTAGATTCTAGAGTGTAAACAAGGTCGAAAAACAGCCAAAACGGCAATTTTGTCAAATTCAAGGGCATATAACTCTCATCTTTCTGATCAGATCAGACTGAAAATCAAACTCATCCTGGATCTCATCGTCCCCAACATTGTGTCCAAGTTTTGTCTTGATTCATGAATAATTGTAGATTCTAGAGTGTAAACAAGGTCGAAAACAGCCGAAAATGGCAATTTTGTCGAATTCAAGGGCATATAACTCTGGTCTTTCTGCTCAGATCAGACTGAAAATCAAACTCATCTGAGATCTTATGGTCTGCAATGTTATGTCCAAGATTTGTCTTGATTGATTTATAATTGTAGATGCTAGAGTGTAAACAATGTCAAAACTAGGTATTTTTCGCATTCAAGGGCAGATAACTCCTGACTTTCTGGTTCAATCTGACTCATAATCGAACTCATCCGAGATCTTATGGCCATACATGTTTTGACCAAGTTTGGTCAAGATTGGCTTATATTTGTAGATGCTAGAGTGTAAACACGAAATTGTGAACGGACGGACAGACAGACGGACAGACAGACGGACGACGGACAAAAAGTGACCACAATAGCTCACCTTGAGCACTTTGTGCTCAGGTGAGCTAAAAATAAAGTCCAAGGTCAAAGTCACTAGGTCAAAGGTCATGGTCTCAAGGTCAATGTAATTGCATGAGGTATCCATATGTGAAATATCAAGGCTCTATCTGTAATAGTGCATAAGATATAGGCCAGGTTAAAGTTTTTTGAAAGTAGGTCATACTCCAAGGTCAAGGTCACATGGTCAAAGGTCATGGTCCCAAATGAAAGGTCTTGGCGGGTAGTATCCATGTATGAAATATCAAGGCTGTATCCCTAATAGTGTCTGAGATATAGACCAGGTTAAAGTTTTTCAAGTGAAGACGTGACGGGATGCGACGCCAACTCCGACACTAGGGCTGTGACATTAGCTCCCTGGACATTAAGTCCCGGCTCGCTAAAAATCATTGACTTTGGACTGTTCCATAATTTTGCAGTCTTTGAAAGTGTTAAGAAACCGCTTAATCTTACCATCCAATACAGCTATGTTCATTCCTCGTCCAGTGTTTTTCTTTTCTTCACTAAATATTCTGTAACAAAATAGCTCAATAAGAACCACAACTTAAAACAACAAATTTAATCCTTTCCCAAACTACAAAAGTTTTAGGCTGCTCCAATTTGAAAGATGACAGACAACAAAATGCATTTAAGTAAAGAGATTTGAGTTAAATAAAGCACAGAAAATATTAAGGCAAAAGGAGAAAATGCTAGTTATCAGCATTTCCTTCTATTGCCTCAATGTTTTCCACAGTTATTTTTTGTGGGGCTTTAAAATGAATCAATATGTAATTGATATATCGAGGATAGACAAGGTGTGTTTTAAACAACATTTTTAGGGTGATCCACTTCAAAAACTGCCACAAATGACAAAATAGATGTTATTAAAGATAGGATTTGTGTAAAATATGGCATAGAAAATATTGAGACAAAAGGAGAAACTGCTGGTTATCAGCAGTTTCTTCTTTTGTTTCAATGTTTTCCCAAGCCATTTCTATAAGGGACGTCAAAACAAGGTGTTGTTTGGGAAAGGGTTAAATTACAAATGGCTGAGTATGACCTTAAACATAATGCATGTCCTTGTCTTTGGTAAAAGGAGATGAATATAACTAAATTGTATCCACATACCAAATCAGTGAATGATTACAGAATGGATAGAGAAGCCACAGAGTACTGATAAAGTATGGTACATTGTGTACACAAAAAGAGTGATAAACAGACAGAACAGACTAGCTGATGCTTATATACTACCTAAAGAAAGATGGTTCTCTTGTACAATGAAATTACCGTAATTATTCTAATAAACGCCAATATTCTAATAAACGCCCATCCCCCAAACCTTGGCTGAAAATCTGCTTGTTTCAAGCACAATTTTAGCAAAAAGGGGTGATTCTAATAAACGCCCACCCCCTGATTCAAGATTAAAATGATATAAGTCATAACCAAAGAACATTTCTAAAAACAATGAAAAATAGGATATTCAGCCCGAAATCTGTTGGCAATGAAGGAGTTTCCTTGAAAAATTGTATTTTGCAGTCCTTATTACAAAACTTTGCCAAATTCGACTTGCTGAACTTTGAGTCCATAAAATGACACTTGATTCAAAATTTTTGACAGATGAAATAAGAATACCTCTAATAAACGCCCACCCCACCCCCTGCTTTTCTATCGACCATGTTTATAATAAACGCCCGGGTGTTTATTAGAATAATTACGGTAATATACAAATACTTACACAGCATCATTCAAGCACAATGTTGGGCCTTCTTTGTTCTCTACTCCTGTCTTTACATACAAGGATAGCTGGCCATATGGACAGGTTATACCACAGAAATTCTCTGAAAGTAGAAATCAAATTTTCCAAAGGTAAAATTTGTCATGTTATCTCATATTGAGACCCATACGATAAAGGTTTTGGAAAATAGTATCGAAAATAATGAATTGCTTGTGACAAGCCAAAATATTTTACAGTTAATTCACTTGAAATTGTCGTCTGCAGACCAGTCTAGAAATTTCCTGACTGGTAATGGGTTAAGAATCACTGCTATGATATAAATGGTACTTTTTCTATTCTATGTATAATTTGTTTTTTAATCTATAACATATTTCACCTATGAATAAAATTCAATATTTGTGGAAAGGTTAAAGCAATATCTTAAAGGTAATGTAAAGTTTCAAATAAGTTTATGCAATAACTTTTGCAGACAGAATGACTGATAAACAAACAGAAGATACATTTGCCAGGATTTCACAATGGGGAGGGCATAAAAATAATCTTATAATATTTACCTGAAAAATTTTTAAAGTTGAGAACATCGCGGATATCTTTACTCTCTGTAATGTAGAAACAAGAGTTGTATAAACAAAATACAGGGCTTACCCTTACAATTAATCCATTCCAGCATCATCATGTTTTTTGATGCCCTACAAGATTCAGGATTTGGAAAATATTATGGAAAATAAAGAAATTGCTTGTGACAAGCAATTTCTTCATTTCCCACAATGTTTTGCTTTACCAAAAATGTTTTATAATCCTAAAATCTTCATCACATGTCATTAATGTACTTACTTTACAAAACTATAATCTTTTAGTTTTGTATGATTTGTCATGATATCTTCTGAGCATGCTCCTATATGATTAAGCTAAATAATTATGTGTAAACTTTGAGTCAAATGCATTATATGGCACTAGCTATTTGACCTTGACCTAAAATGACCTTCAGAACAGAAGAATAGGGATAAATCTTAAGCTAAACAAGATGTGTTTGTGAAACACAAATGCCCCCGAAATGGCCATTTTTCTAAAATGTTAGGTTTTCTTGGAGTAAAGGGTTATTAAGGGTTAAGGGATGACCTTGAAGAAGGTCAAATTGCATGGAACAGATAGATATCATTGAAAGGAAGTTGCATACCAAATTTGAGCTTTGTATGTCAAATACTTTTGGAGAAAAGGCAAAGGTTAAGTTTTCGGAGAAGAAGGTTAAGTTTTCGTAGAGTAAAGGGTTTATAAGGGTTAAAGGATGACCTTGAGGAAGGTCAAATTGCATGGAACAGATAGATATCATTGAAAGGAAGTTGCATACCAAATTTGAGCTTTGTATATCAAATACTTTTGGAGAAAAGGCAAAGGTTAAGTTTTCGGAGTAGAAGGTTAAGTTTTCATAGAGTAAAGGGTTGATAAGGGTAAAGGGATGACCTTGAGGAAGGTCAAATTGCATGGAACAGATAGATATAATTGAAAGGAAGTTGTATACCAAATTTGAGCTTTGTATGTCAAATACTTTGGGAGAAATGGCAAAGGTTAAGTTTTCGGACAGACAGACAGACGGACGGACAGACAGACAGACAGACGAACACGAGTAAAACAATATGCGCCCGATCTCTCGATACGGGGGCATAAAAATAGACTGGTTCTACCTTTTCTAGCTGATAAATTGTGGACATGGTTATAAAATCTTGTAACTATGGCTTCAATCAAGCTCTAGTTGAGAGGTTTTAGAATTGCCATGACAAAATGCTATTGTTTGTTTGCAAATAAGTTGTGATTTACTGGATAAAATCTCTCCCTATTCATACTTACTTGGCACTCTATGGAATACAGAAAATATGTATACAGCTATCAGCAGGCATAATGACATCAAAATTATCTTCTTTAAACCTGTAATGGGAAATTGGTCTTTAAATTTTACGCAAATAGGACTGGCTTTTGATTTTTGGCAACAATTTCAAAAGAATGAATTTTTACATAATTTGGTCTTTCATTGAAGAAAAACATTGTGGAAAATGAAGAAATTGCTTGTTGCAAGCAATTCCTTCATTTTCCACAATGTTTTCCAAAGCAATTATCTTATAGGGAGTCAAAAAGAATCATTGTGTGGTAATGGGTTAAAGAATAAGCTTGGAAAACATTGAGGAAGAAGAAAATGCTAAAATATTCTTAGCTAAATTGTACAAAAATCCAATCTTTATAAACATCCAGTTCTTTGTCTGCGACAATTTTCATATTTGACCATGCTGATAGCGTCATTATAAGTGGGATGGGTATTGCATTTTATAAAATATTTTTCTATGCTACAACTTAACCTCTAACCCATTACAAGACAGCAACAAGAGCTGTCTGAAGACAGTGTGCTCGACTTTCTAAGTTGCTTAGTATAAAGGGGGCATAACTCCAAATAGAGTGGTCCGAAGGTCATGGGCCCTAATAGTAAGGTAGAGGGTGTGATGGTGAATAAGTATACCAAGTTTGGGTTGAATCCCTTTAATAGTATGGAAGTTATTGATGTTTGAAAAAACTTTAACCTTGGTTGCAACGCCAACGCCAACGCCCGGGTGACAGTATAAGCTCTCATTTTCTTCGAAAAGTCGAGCTAAAAATTAAGACGCATTCAAATTAAAAGATGCTTCAGACGTCAAATTAAACCGAATGAAAAGTTTTGCAATTTTTGGTCTCTCTGTTTATAAGCATTGTGGGAAATCAGGCAATTTCTTCATTTTCTACAAAGTTTTCCAAAGCCTTTATCTTACAGGGGCTTAAAAAAGTGTCACTGTCACATAATGTGGGGATGGGTTAAAATCAGAGTTTACCCTAGACTTTTTGTAGAGGGGGTTATTATGTCCCCCTGGTATTCAAATTAAGGGGCCGTGCTTATTGTTACATTGTTTCTTCATGTCTCAGCTGATAGTTTTAAGAGGGTCATTTAAGTTAAAATTGCACCAAAACACACAATTTTGTGCGCAATGGAAAACTCTGGTTAAAATCAATGACATAGATTTTTGCTAAAATTGTGTTCTCTAATAGTGACATCAAAACCAGGTCTTGTATTGGAAAGGGTTTAGCAGTTTTGATAAATGTTTTAACCCTTTCCCAAACAAGACCTGGTTTTGACGTCCCTAATAGAAAAGGCTTGGGAAAACATTGAAACAAAAGAAGAAACTGCTGATAACCAGCAGTTTCTCCTTTTGTCTCAATATTTTCTATGCCATATTTTACACAAATCCTATCTTTTATAACATCCATTTTGTCATTTGTGGCAGTTTTTGAAGGGGGATTACCCTAAAATTTTGCAGTTTGGTAAAGGGTTAAATAAAGAAGATACTCACTAAATGTCCGTCTACATCTTTTCAAAGGCATCACAACCATTTTTATATAAATATCTGAGAGTTAGGTCCAATACTGAAATAATAGAAATACAAAAAATAATCTTTACACAGTCAACCCTTTCCCAAACGACAATTTTTTGCGGCGGTCCCATTCCAAATCTGCTGCAGATGACAATATTGGTGTGTTTAAGATAGAAATTGTGTAAAATACAGCTCAGAAAATATTGAGACAAAAGAAGAAACTGCTGGTTATCAGCAGTTTCTTCTTTTGTCTCAATGTTTTCCCAAGCCTCTTCCATTGGGGACGTCAAAACAAGGTCTTGTTTGGGAAAGGGTTAAAGCAGTTAACACAGCCCGTTACGAGAGGGCGAAATTGTAGACTGTCCCAGATTGAGACATAGTGGACAACAATTTTGAGTGAATAAAACTTTCAGACTTTTTGGTAGTTTTTAGATAAAAAAATGTTTTGGGAAACAGAGAAATTCCTTGTCATAAGTAATTCATTTTCCACAATGTTTTCCAATCATGTCTTTCAAAAATATCTAGTCATTAGTAGTTGTTGTTGTTGTAGATTCCCCAGTTGACTTTAAAAGGCACTACCAGGTTTCCCCCGATGCAGAATTGGTTTGGTTTGTCCATCCTCGGAATACAGTCTGGAACCCTTATCACTAGTCAGACGCTCTAACCACTTAGCTAGGTAGACACCTGGCTTTGAGACAACAGCACTTTTGTACACCAGGACCGTGACATGAAGATATATACTAGGACGAAAAAGAAACTCCGGGTAACCTCCTATAATTGTTTTAAGGGATAAATAGTATTATTGGATTATTACATTAATTTTTGTAAGAAGTGTCATCTGTATGAAACCAGCTGTTGAAGTTTCAATCGATTTCCGATGCTGATTATGTGAAAACATACTCCCTTTTAACGACGACAGGCGTTAGCGGCAGACCGACATATGGATATCAGGCTCTTACGCCATTGTTGCGTTAGCGATTTTGAACCGTATCACGATGAATATGGCGATTATGACTGCCTATAGTATTACTTGCAGTTTCGCTAGCTGTGAGATGGCGTTTACGTAAGTGAGAAAATGTCATAAACCGATCCTGAAGTAGCGTCGTGACGCGCGGACGTCCACTTCGCGGTCGGTTGTTGACCCTCCCCGTCACTCGCAGACGTTGAACAAGACGTTCAATAGTTCGAATATGCACACCAAAATGTCCAGCAACCTGCTGTTGACGTTGACCCTACACAAGTATTGCTATAGCTTGTCCCCCTTCGACTTCCGACAATCCCTGCATTGATTCAAATTGTTCAATTTGAAATAAACATTGAAAAATCGATCTGAATACTTGAACAGTATCAAATAGACTGAACATTTCCTAGGACAAACTCAATGACCTTTTGAACATGTGCCTCTCATGGTACGAAAAGGTAAGGTATTCTATAGTTTTAAACATGTTAAACTTTTCGACAGCGGAGAACATATAAATCTGACTGATTTTCATTATTCTAGGCCAAGCAATAAAATATGTGTTGCATATTTTATGTACCCAGCGTTTCTTTTTCATCCTAGTATATATTAAATGCTCCGCAGGTTCTTAAGTTTCAAGCGCCAGCACAAAAGGCTTAGCTTTTGATTACAATTAGTTGAAGGTACCAATTAACCTTTAGCCAATTACACTAGAGCGGTGTGCGTGAGATTAACTTGCCGTAAATAAAATCTACATATGATCAACAGCACAACAACTATAAAACAAGAGGCCCAAGAGGGCCTGAATCGCTCCACTGGCTAATTAATCAAAAGAATTATCTAATGATTTCCTGTAAACCTCCGACTGCCATACCCTGTTTTCTGACAAAGTTTGGTCAGAATTGACCCAATAAACCCCGCCCTACCACGTCCACACTTATGGAGCAATCTATATGTCATGAACAATTTAAGTAAAGGGCCACCTTAGGAACAGTTCTATTAATTTTGGTCTTAACTAGCCAAATGGTTGATATTTTAAAGAATTATTTTATGATTTCTCAAAGTCTGATAAGCCCCACCCTGGCAAACCCACATAAATTTTTCTTGTGCCATTTAAGTAAAGGGGCCACCAAAAAATATTTTTGTAAAGTTTGGACTAAATTGACCCATTGGTTGATTTTTGAAAAATTAGTTCGTGATTTCTCCAAGTCAGATAAGTCACGCCCTGCCAAAACAACATTTATTGACCAATCAAAGTTTCATTCGCAATTCAAGTGAACCACAACCGAAAGAGCATCTCTGCCAAGTTTGATCAAAATTGGCAGTATTGTTTGAGAGGAAAGAATTAATTTGTGATTTCCCAAGTCTGATAAGCCCCGCCCTGTCACACCCACATTTACTGATCAAACATGATTTTACAACAAGAGGGCCAAGATGGCCCTGCATCGCTCACCTGAGAGGACTTTGAAACAAACAGCTTGCAAACTTCAAACTCGCATGATCCACTTTTTACATGACCTAGTCATCATCAAGATAAACAATCAGAACAATTTTCCCAATGATGAGTAAATATTTTGGTTCTTAGAGCAAAAAACAAGATTTGACCTTTTGACCTAGTTTTTGACCTTACATTAGCCACTTTCTACATGACCCATTTATCATCAAGATAAGCAATTCTGAACTATTTTCACAATGATGAATAAATATTTTGATTTTTTGGGGCAAAAACAAAATTTGACCTAGGTTTTGACCGCCCATGACCCACTTTATACATGCCCCAGATATTGTGAAAATAAACATTCTGAACAATTTTCACAATGATAAAGTAAATATTTTGGTTCTTAGAGCAAAAACAAATTTGACCAAGTGACCTAATTCTAGACCTCCCATGACCCACTTTTTACATCACCAAGATATCATCAGGATAAACATTCTGGAAATTTTCACAATGATAAAGTAAATATTTTTGGTTCTTACAGCAAAATCAAAATTTGACCTAGTGACCTAGTTTTTGACCTCACATGGCCCCCTTTTAACATTGACCAGATATCATCAAGATAAATACTCTGAACAATTTTCAAAACGATAAAGTAAATATTTTGGCTCCTACAGCAAAAACAAGATTTGACCTAGTGACCTAATTTTAGATCTCTCATGACCCACTTTTCACATCACCAAGATATCATCAGGATAAACATTCTGAACAATTTTCACAATGATAAAGTAAATATTTTGGTTCTTAGAGCAAAATCAAAATTTGACCTGGTGACCTAGTTTTTAACCTCGAATGACCTGCTATTCACATCACCAAGATAAACTTTCTGAAATTTCACAATGATTGAGTAAATTTTTTAGTTCTTAGAGGAAAATCAAAAATTGACCTAGTGACCTAGTTTCTGACCTCACATGACCCACTTTTAAAATGACCCAGATTTTGTCAAGATAAACATTCTGAACAATTTTCACAACGATAAAGTAAATATTTTGGTTCTTAGAGCATAAACAAAATTGACCTAGTGACCTAGTTTCTGACCTCAGATGACCCACATTTAAAATGACCTAAATTTCGTCAAGATAAACATTCTGAACAATTTTCACAATGATAAAGTAAATATTTTGGTTCTAAGAGCAAAAACAAAATTTGACCTAGTGACCTAGTTTTAGACCTCGCATGACCCACTTTTCACATCACCAAGGAATCATCAGGATAAATATTCTGGAAATTTTCACAATGATATAGTAAATATTTTGGTTCTTAGAGCAAAATCAAAATTTGACCTAGTGACCTAGTTTTTAACCTCGAATGACCTGCTATTCATATCACCAAGATATCATCAAGATAAACATTCTGAATTTTGACAATGATTGAGTAAATATTTTGGTTCTTAGAGGAAAAACAAAATTTGACCTGGTGACCTAGTTTCTGACCTCACATGACCCACTTTTAAAATGACTCGGAGTTTGTCAAGATAAACATTCTGAACAATTTCACAATGATTGAGTAAATATTTTGGTTCTTACAGGAAAAACCAGATTTGACCTAGTGACCTAGTTTCTGACCTCACATGACCAACTTTTAAAATGACCCAGATTTCGTCAAGATAAACATTCTGAACAATTTTCACAATGTTTAGGTATATATTTCCGTTCTTAAAGCAAAACCAAGATTTGACCCAATGACCTAGTTTTTGACCTTACATGACCCACACTTTGTACATAACCTAGATATCAAGATAAGTATTTAGGATAGTTTTGACAAAGTTTTCGGGCAAAATTGGCATCTCTAGAGCAAAAGGAAGGATCTGTATTATTTGACCTTGTGACATAGTTTTTGACCTTGCATGACCCTCATTTGATTATGACACAGATATCATAAAGATAAACATTTAGAACAATTTTGACAAAGTTTGGACCAAAATTGCCACTTCCAGAGCAAAAGGAAGGATTTCACAAGATTTGACCTCATGACCTAGTTAATGACCTGGAATGACCCACTTCTTGACATAGCCTAGATATCATCAAGATAAACATTCAGGACAATTTTGACAAAGTTAGTGCAAAAATTGGCACTTATAGAGTAAAAAGATGGATTTCACAATATTTGACCTAGTGACCTAGTTTTTGACCTGGCTTGACCTATTTGTTATCATGACCTAGATATCATCAAGACAAATATTCTGATCAATTTTCACAACGATTGGGCAACAAATGTGGCCCCTAGAGCAAACAGAAGATTTGACCTAGTGACCTACTTTTTGACCCCATTATGGCCCCGATTCAAATTCTTTGAAGTATTTTGAAAAAGCATGACCCATAGATCATATGTGTAAAATATGATTGAATTCTGCCAGGTACTTTAGGAGGAGAAGATTTTTTTGTAAAAAGTTGACGTACAGACAGATAGACAGATAGACAGATAGACAGATGGACAGATAGACAGACGCCGGACAACAGACCGATCACAATACCTCACCTCGAGCACTACGTGCTCAGGTGAGCTAATAAATTTAGATAAAAGTCCACCCAAGGAACATTTAAGCCAAATTATATCTAAATTGGCCAAATGGTCGATTTTAAAAAAATTATTTCATGATTTCTTTAAGTCTGATAAGCCCAGCCCTGCCACGCCCACATCATGGACCAATCAAAATTTTACCAACAACTTAGATAAAGGTCAACCCAAGTTACATTTCAGCCAAGTTTGGTCAAGATTGGCCCCTTGGTTGATTTTTAAATAATTATTTTGCGATTTCTCTAAGTCTGATAAGCTGCACCCTGCCCCGCCCACATTTATGGACCAATCAAAATTTTACAAACAATTTAGATGAAGGTCAGCCCAAGGTACATTTCTGCCAAGTTTGGTCAAGATTAGCCCTATGGTTGATTTTCGAAGAATTATTTTGTGATTTCTCTAAGTCTGATAAGCCCCGCCCTGCCACGCCCACATTTATGGACCAATCAAAATTCTTTTTGCAATTTAAGTGAAGCACCACCCAAGAAACATTTCTGCTAAGTTTGAACAAAATTGGTCCACTGGTTTGAGAGAAGAAGATTTTTAAAGAAAAGTTTATGTACACACTAAGTCTGATAAGCCGCGCCCTGCCACGCCCACATTTATGGACCAATCAAAATTTTACAGACAATATAGATAAAGGTTCACCCAAGGTACATTTCTGCCAAGTTTGGTCAAGATTGGCCCTCTGGTTGATTTTTAAAGAATTATTTTGTGATTTCTCTAAGTCCGATAAGCCCCGCCCTGCCACGCCCACATTTATGGACCAATCAAAATTCTTTTCACAATTTAAGTGAACCATCACCCAAGGAACATTTCTGCCAAGTTTGAACAAAATTGGCCCACTGGTTTGAGAGAAGAAGATTTTTAAAGAAAAGTTTACGCACACAAGCACGCACGGACGGACGCAAGCACAACGGACACAACGCCATGACAATAGCCCGCTGGCTTCGGCCAGTGGAGCTAAAAATTATTTGTTTTAAAGTAAAAACTTCTACTTGTATGTTTAAATGCCGTTTTACAATGCCGGATCGTGCTATATTTATTATGTAAACACATGGTTTGTTAATCCGAGAGTTCTCTGATATAAATATGCTCTTTGATATATTTTGAATTTTTGCTCTTTACATCAGAAAGCATTATTTACTGTCACATGACTGCATTTGTTAACGAATTTCTTTTCAGTCATATGATTGCCTTTATTTAGGAAATTATGGAGATTTCTTTTTGCAGAGATCAATTTATGTCAATCTGTTCGGCTCGCTGCTTGGAATGGTATTGCTTTTCTTGTGAAATTTTGTTTATTTCGATCAATATGCATATAAGTTACGGAATTGACCCAACATAGCAGCGAACTACATTGGTGGGAATAATAGCTTGGAACGTTTGTCGAACGTTTCTGATATATTTTTTTTTATTTATTTATTCATGTTATCAGTGTTTTTAATTAAACACTCGTTATTGTTATATAATGTCCCGAAGGCTCCTCAATTTTAAAATAAAATATTGTTATTCTTTTTTCATAAAAATTTAAGACCGTTACATCATAGTCTGGGGAAACCCACATTCAGGGAGTGAGATTTCGCATTCACGTGATTTTAAATAGAAGGTCATTTTGAACAAAGGCTGTTCAAGTGAGGGTTGTTGCAAAATATTGCCCATAAACCTTTTAGCAATACTTTTTGGTCTTAAATTTTTCATTAGGAATGACAAAAAATGGTTCATTGATCAGTATCACAAGGCATTTTAAGGTTAGCGTTTAAAATCGGACTGTGAATCAAGCGCAACAACTTGTGTCGAACTTCCCATTGTTTTTGCAAGCTAAAGCTCTCTGATGTAAATAGTGAAAAATCAAAATATCAAAGAGCATATGTAGATCATCTACATCAGAGAAGAATCGGATAAATGGTTTGTTGTCCGTTGTAAATTTAATATTCGGAAAGTTAATCTCATGCACATCGCTATAGCATAATTGTAAAATCATCTTTTCAATCCTTATTTCTGTCCAAACAAAGGATAAATTGACATTCAGAAATGGCTTTACAGTCCATTTTTTAGACTTATACTCGCTTCATGTGTACTCACGGTACATGGGATCTCGCGGTAAACGGTAAAACAAACAGCCACGCCTACTATCGGTGTTTTCCTGGGATAACCTCTGACATACAAGTCCACGCTTCACTAATCGCGACTATTTTAAAAAAGTGTCCGTATGCAAATCAATAGAAGCTGCACCTGCCTATTCAATAGGCTATTGTACCCTGGTCAATTAAAACTCATTTTCCATGGCATAATCAATAAAAATCCATGTGACTTTGACAGATCTAGGCTAATCTGGCATAATCCGAGTCTTCTCTGGTGTAAATACGCTCTTTTATATTTTGATTTTTTCGCTATTTACATCAGAGTGTGTTGCCCTTCGAAAATATCAAGAAGTTCTCCACTCGATGTGGCGCATCGTTCACCGTCCGATCTTAAACGCTATCCTTAAAACGCCTGATGGTATCGATAAATGAACCATTTATTGTTCTGGCTGCTGAAAAAATTACGACCAAAAAGTATTTCCAAAAGGTTTATAGGCAATATTTTGCAACAACCCTCACCTGAGCAGCCTTCGTTTACCGTGACCTTCCATTTAAAACCATGTGATCAACGCCAATTCTCGAACATGGAATGCCGGTTTTCCCAGATTATGACACAACGGTCTAAATATAAGAATTTAAACAAGAGCTGTCACTGTAAGATGACAATGCCCCCCGACACCGCTTTGATTTTAAATTATGGCCAATCTATGTTCAAGGGCAAGGTTCATCCAGGGGTCAAGGTCACCAAAGTATGTGCCTACAGAAAGGTAATGTACCAAGGAATGTTGTGGTAAAGTATGAAGCGAATATGTTAAGTAATAAGGAAGTTATGGCCAATGTTAAAGTTTTTGGACGGAATGACGGACAGATGGATGGACGGACAGACGGGCGGACAGACGGACGGACAAGTCAAATTTATGATGCCTCCCTATCGGGGGCATAAAAACAAAATAAAAATAAGATTATTTTATTTTTCAAATTGACGGCCCTTCTGAAATAATTAATATAACAATAACGAGTTTAAAAAACACTGATAATATGAATAAATGAAATATATCAGAAACGTCCGGCAAACGTTCCAAGCTAGTATTTGCACCAACAATGTTTGCTACTTTTTTGGGTCAGTTCCATAACTTACAAGCATGACGAAGTAATAAACGGAATTTCACAGGAGAAGCAATACCATTCAAGTTGCAAGCTGAACAGATCGACATAAATTGATCTCCGCAACAAGAACACTCCATAATTTCTAAACAAAGGCGGTCATGTGACCTGAAAGAAATTCGTAATCAAAGGCGGTCACGTGATAGTCACGTGCCAGCAAATTCCGTACTATTTTTTAACGAGATCTGGTCACGTGATCTACAATAACAATGGCGACGAAATCGACCGGAATTAGGGGGTTGTTGAATTTCGGAAGGTTATTCTCTTCCAGCAGGCCGATTTGAAATTAAATTTTTGGTCAGGTATGACAAAAAATGATTAACTGATCTATACCCTACAGTGTTTTACTGAGTGATTGGATATAATACCCAAAATCAAAGCTTCACAACGTGTGCCAAACTTTCCGTTGTTTTCAAAGGGCAACACACTCTGATGTAAATAGCGAAAAATCAAAATATCAAAGAGCGTATTTACATCAGAGAAGACTCGGATTAAGTCTGGCATTGACAAACAAGAGCTGTCCGAAGACAGCGCGCTCGACTTTCTAAGTTGCTTAGTATAAAGGGGGCATAACTCCAAATAGAGTGGTCCCAGGGTCATGGGCCCTGATAGTCAGGTAGAGGGTGTGATGGTGAATAAGTATTCCAAGTTTGGGTTCAATCCCTTTGATAGTATGGAAGTTATTGATGTTTGAAAAAACTTTAACCTTGGTTGCAACGCCAACGCCAACGCCGACGCCCGAGTGACAGTATAAGCTCTCATTTTCTTCGAAAAGTCGAGCTAAAAAAGTATTCAATATTTTGATCACGTGACATGAGCTCGCGCTTCCCGCCACGAAAAAATACACAAATAAATAACGCGAGATCCCATAAAACAAATCCAAGATGGCGGCGATGCGCCTTGCATGAATTAATCCGTGGCTGTCAAATCAGAAACAAACGGAGCATCTTGGTTGTATTACAGGATGATGCGTGACATTTAGAGTTAAAAAATATAAAAAGATTTTTTGTGATTTCGTTGACAGTTTCAGTGCAAATATCCTAGAATGCCTGATATTGACATAGGGCTAATCGGTGTTGAAAAACTTTTATCACAAGAGCCGTCAGAGACGGACAATGCTCCCCGAATAAGGCTTTGTCACAATAAATGTATGTCATACAGAGCTAAGATTAAGCTAACAAACGATAAGCCCCCTTTTTCCATGACATACTTTTTATACGCAAATTTCAAGTAGTTTATTGTCAAGGGCATCTGATTTGCTACTCAAATATGAAATTTCATCAAATTCTGACCATTAGACTATGAGAAATTAGAGAAAAAGTGTATTTGACCTTAAGTCCCCTTTTCCCATGACAAGGCCTCAAATCCAAAAACTGGGAAAAGTACATCGGCATTATATCATAGGGAGTTCACATGGTAAGTTTCATTTGATTTGGCCCAAGGGTTATAGAGAAATCGCTTCGGACAGACGGACGGAATGACGGACGGACGGACGGACGGACGGACAGACAAAGCGGCGACTATATGCTCTCCCTTCGGGGAGCATAAAAACTAAAACCAGACAAAGCCGCAGGCCCGGATGGGATCAAGCCCATAGTCCTTAAAGAACTCAAAAACGAACTAGCTCCAATCATCCAACTACTCTTCCAAAAGTCTATCTCAACAGGTAAGATCCCCACAGATTGGAAACAAGAGGACCATGATGGTCCTAAATCGCTCACCTGAATCAAGATGACAAGATAAAAATGGCAATTAGGTCAAATTCAAAGACATCAACCTAATGGCTTTCTGTTTGGAAACAATTAGGGAATAATTTTGTTCGAATCGATCCTGTAAAGTTGGATATAAATTAGCACAATGGTTGAAGTTATTTATGATTTCGCAATATACAACAATTACATACTGCTAATTTTCAAAGCATACTGATCTGTTAGAGATTGATCATTTATGATATATCATTATAACAAATTATAAGCACAATTTACAAGATTTGGTTTGTTATTTGAAAAAATATAGCGAAAGATCAACATCTGATAAGCTAAGCTAATCCCTTCTTATTTGTTTACATAAGATAAACATATGGACAGCCAGAGCAACAGATAAGAGAAATAGATAAATGAAATAGAAACAGCACTCTAAATTTATTATTTATATCCAAACACTATGTAGAATTTAATCTTTTCAAGCAGATGATTGAAATGATCACCAACAACATAGGATTTGATGAGTATTGAAACAAAATGTTGATTTCTGAAAAGCTATCATCTCCTCTTATCTGCAGCCTGTATGATTCCCAAAGTAAATGGTTCAAAATTGCCTTGTAAAAGGTAGAACCAACAATATAAGGCTTAGTTTCCATGTATAGTGATGATTTCTTGTATTCTGGTAGCCATTCATGAAATGAGGTCTTACACAAAATTTCAAGGTTCTAGGCCAAACATTTTAGAAGAAAACTAAGTATCTCTGTGACAAGCCGCAATAAAGTATAATTTTCAATGCAAGAAATTTCCCCAACCCTGCCACACCCAAATAAGGCATATCGAGGGCCCAGTGCAAAACTATTGTAACTACCTATTTTGGAGAAATTCACTTTTTTGCATTTTCTGAATCTTTAGGAAAGAATACATCTTATGTTCTAATATCGGGTTTCAATTCTGTATAATTAAAAAGATATTTAGAATTTTAAAAATATTGTATCTCAATTGAAAGAAATTTGTTAGTGCAAAACTATTGTAACTCAGCTGTTTTCAATTTTATTTTCACTCCAGCATCTACAATTTTTTACCAATCAAGACAAAACTTGGATATGATGTTGGGGACCATAAGATCTGAAATAAGTTCGATTTTCAGTCTGACCGAAACAAGAATTCATGAGTTATGTGCCCTTTGATTAGACAAATGGCCACTTTTGACTGTTTTCGACTTTATTTATACTCTAGTTTCTACAGTTATTAACCAATCAAGTCAAAACTTGTACACAATGTTGGTGACTATAAGATCACTGATGAAGTTGATTTTCAATCCGATCAAAACAAGAAGTCATGAGTTATGTGCCCTTGAATTTGACAAATGGCCATATTTGACTGTTTTTGACTTAGTTTACACTCTAATATCTACAATTGTAGTCTACCAAACAAAACAAAACTTCTTTACAATGTTGGTGACTAAAAGATATCAGATAAAATTGATTTTCAGCTCAATTCGACTAGGAAGTCTTGAGTTATGTGCCCTTGAATTTGACATATTTACTGTTTTCGACTTTATTTTCACTCTAATCGTCATAAATAATAACCCATCAAGATGAAAATTGGACATCCTATTGATTACCACATGATCCTGTATTAGTTTGATATTCAGTATAATAGAACAAGAAATTGCTGAGTAATCTGCCCTTGAATTTGACAAAGTTGCCATTTGTGAATTTCTTTTCACTCAATCAACCAGATTATATATTGACCAATCAAGACAAAACTTGGCCACAATGTTGAAGAGTACAAGATCTTGAATGAATCTGAATTTCAGTATAATTGGACAAAAACGTATTGAGTTATCTGCCCTTAAAATTGACACATTTACAATTTTTAACTTTGTTTTTTTTTTCTATGATAAACACAAATAGTGACCAATCAAGAAAAAACTGAGAAACAATGTTGGTGAGTGGTGACCATAAGTTTGTTTCAGTCTTAAGGTTTACGAACTGAGAATGAAAACACTGCTTTTTAGCCATACGAAATGCATCAAATTACACACACTTATAAATACACTTCACATAAGTTGATTCACCGTGCCGGATTTCCAGATTATGTTTCAAGAAGAAACTAATTTACAAATATTATTTTACTCTATATTCATATGCAAGGGACGTAATTTTGAAAATGTTTGTCAAATATTTCCATAAGTATGCATAAATTCAAAATTCTAAAGCATACAAAATGCTTATGTTTGTATTTGGAATGGAAATGTAACACAGTTTAGGAATTATTGGCACTTTTCCAATTTCGCCTCTGGCTCTGCATATCATTCTCAGTTCGCAAACCTTAATGTCACAAATATCAATTGATCCGAAACTGAGCTTAGTTTAGGACTATGATAGTCCTCTTGTATTGTAAAGTGGTACACTGTACAATGTCAAATTTGTCAGCCTACATATCATCAGTTTGCAGCTTTTGATATCAAATTCAGCCAATGTTACTTACCAACTTGTCAATGACATAGCTTTTTATGCCCCCGATAGGGAGGCATCATAAATTTGACTTGTCCGTCCGTCTGTCTGTCCGTCATTCCGTCCAAAAACTTTAACATTGGCCATAACTTCCTTATTACTTAACATATTCGCTTCATACTTTACCACAACATTCCTTGGTACATTACCTTTCTGTAGGCACATACTTTGGTGACCTTGACCCCTGGATGACCTTGACCTTATGACGATCAAAGCGGTGTCGGGGGCATTGTCATCTTACAGTGACAGCTCTTGTTTGAAAATATTTGAAGCTGTTCCATCAACTGTCCCTGGATAAACAGCTTTATTGTTTTAAAGTTTCCAGTCATTAAGATTATATCAGCATTCCGTTAAAATGACATTAAAGTTGAAAAGGGATCATTGTATATCATTGTTATCAGTCATAGTGTTTGAAAATCAAAAACAAAGTAGACATTAATTAAGTACAGCATTGTAATATGTCGCTATGCAAGCACAAAATCTTTGTTATTATGTTCGGTAAACTCATAATTTCATAATTTGCTTTTCTAGATCAGACTTATTCTAACAATGGCAGGTAGCCAGGTACCCGCACAAATGGATAATTCATGAATTTAGATTATAGCTGAATCCATTTTTAGTAAAGGAGCAATTCACATCGGCAGAGTCAACTCGCCTGCATGTTCCCATTGGTGGATTTGGGAAATGAGTCCCTGTTTCTATGTGATCCTTGGCAATACATTGTGCACTTACTTTGTCATTCCTTTAAGCTATTGACTGTCTAGATATATCAAATATTATTATGAAACAAGAGCTGTCACTGTAAGATGACAATGCCCCCGACACCGCTTTGATTTTAAATTATGGCCAATCTATGTTCAAGGTCAAGGTCATCCAGGGGTCAAGGTCACCAAAGTATGTGCCTACAGAAAGGTAATGTACCAAGGAATATTGTGGTAAAGTATGAAGCGAATATGTTAAGTAATAAGGAAGTTATGGCCAATATTAAAGTTTTTGGACGGAATGACGGACAGACGGACGGACAGACAGACAGACAGACGGATGGACGGAGGGACAAGTCAAATTTATGATGCCTCCCTATCGGGGGCATAAAAAATTAAGTCAAAATTAACAATCGGGTAATGGGTAATAAAATCAAATCTGCACCCGTGTAGTAGCACTCATGTGCTCGTTTCAGCCTTAGTCTGCATTCAAAAGATAAAATTAAATTTAGAGGAAAATGTAAGTTTTTTCTGGGAAGTTCTTTAATTAAGTTGTAGGTTAAATGTTCATAAGCGTGATATATGATACATGATAATATTCAGAAATGTCATATCATGTTGGTTTTTTATAAAAAAAAAAAGAAGAACTAGGGAACATGCCACGTTAGAACTTTGCAAGTTACATACTTTTGGAGAATATGGCAATCTTACGTTTTCATGTGTTTTGCAATTTGACTGACTGCATGACAGATGGATAAAAACAAAACAATATAACCAAACCCTTTAGATAATTATATGCAGGCATGAACATTTACGGAATTTGAAAGCATTTTTTTGTATCTAACATCATATTTCTGTAATATGAGATTTGATACGAGCCTAAGATGTTAAAGCATGTCGGCACAATTAAACTTTCCATTCATACTTTTTCACTTAAAAATGACCTTGAATTTAATGAAATATGTCCTTGACTTTGAATCAAAAGATGCACATCAATAACAAAAGCAGACATAGGCAGGTTATGCTCCCCGAATAAATGTTTGTCACAAAAAAATTCACTTGACCTGTAAAATCAGAATAAGCTATCGTACATTTAAAATCCCCATTCCCATGACACATTTTTTACACATATTATAGTGTGTGGTGTATATAGTCTGGTGCATTATAGCTGACAATAAATGACCTAGCTATTAGCTAAAGATGCTCTGTCAGGTCATTTATCCTGAGCTATACTCAAGTATAGAAGTTTATTATTGTCCAGCAAGATTAACGCGAGACATCTGCATATTTAATGACCCTCACTATGGCAATGTTTTGTTAAGGCACTCAACTAATAGACTTTGCACACGAAAATTAACTTGTCCCGGGTTAATTTGGGTGGACGATAAATCCTAATTATTAAATTAAATAGGAGAAAAACTAAATTCTACATTCAAATTGAGAATCATAGAGAAGGGGTTCTTGTCAGTATCCAGGAATTTTATATTGAAGTTTCATCCAATTTGGTCTAAGGGTTGTGGAGAATTTCCTTCTGACAGACTGACAGAAATAGATGCAATGCAAGACTTTCATACATTGAGCCCCCTTTTACCATGAAAAGTTTTTTGTTCATAGATTAAAACAATGTATGGTCTAAAACATCTAATTTGTCACTTAAGTACAATTTTTTCATTGACTTCAGATCACTCTAGATGAAAGTAATTAGAGAAAAATCAATTTCTACATAAAGGCCCCTTTTTGCATGACACAGTCTTAATTGATAAATGGAAATAAAGACTTTCTTGGAAATATTCCAGGTAGTTTCATCAAATTTGGTCAAAGGGTTGCTGAGATCTATAGTTGCAGAAGGATGGACAAATGGACTGAAGAATGCATGGACAGACGGACAGACAGCACCGACAGACAGTGTGGCAATTGTATGCTCCCTTGAATTTTTTTCAGGGAGCATAAAAAACTACCTGTATATAAATTAGAGTTTTATAACTTAAGTACTTTCAAAGATTTACAAAGAGATAGCATTTTGTTAAGTTTTTATGATTTAGTCCACAGGCAGACAGATATATAGATGAACAGACATACAGACAACAATATTTTCTTCATCTTTTTATGCCTAACATAATAAGCTGCTAAATATAGTCATATTTCATTAGTTTTGCACTTATGTATTTACAGCAAATAGCTAAAATCAAAATGTCACAATAGTTTTGCACCAACATTTTGTGCATACAATTGATGAATTTTGGTGCAAAACTATTGTAAGTCAAAAATGTTCAACAAAAGCAAATTTTCAAAAGTTTTGTTGATATAAATAAATTGATTGAAATTCTTATGTTCCAATACACTTCATGTAGAAATTTTGAGCAATTACGTTAAGTTTTAAAAAAGTTATTAAGTTTTTTCCCTCTCCTGTAAAATTTTACAAAATGTAGTTACAATAGTTTTGCACTAACCCCTCGATATACTTTTTATAAAATCGAAAAATTCCAGATACAATTTTGAAACGAGTCACTCAAGGAACTTTCCAGTCGCATTTGATTTAAATTGGCCAAACGGTTGATTTTTTAAAGAATTTTCTTCTGATTTCTTTAAGTCTGATAAGCCCCTTTTTCCCTGCCACGCCCACATTTTTTGACAAATTTAAAAAATTGTGAACAAATTTTGAAAAGAGTGACTCAAGGCACATTCCAACCCAGTTTGGTTCAATTGGGCCCAATAGTTGATTTTTAAAGAATTTTCTTCTGATTTCTCTAAGTCCGATAAGCCCCTTTCTCCCTACCACGCCAACATTTTTTCACAGATGTACAAATTTGTGAACAAATTTTGAAAAAAGTAACTCAAGGCATATTCCAATCGAGTTTGGTTCAAATTGGCCCAATAGTTGATTTTTAAAGAATTTTCTTTTGATTTCTCTAAGTCGGATAAGCCCCTTTCTCCCTGCCACGCCCACATTTTTTGACAAATGTAAAAATTTATGAACAAATTTTGAAAAGAGTGATTCAAGGCACATTCCAACCGAGTTTGGTTCAAATTGGCCCAATGGTGGATTTTTAAAGAATTTTATTATGATTTCTCTAAGTCTGATAAGCCCCGCCCTGCCACGCCCACATTTTTTGACTTATCAAAAATTCGCGAACAAATTTTGAAAAGGGTCACCCAAGGAACATTCCTGCAAGGTTTGGTTAAAATTGCCCAAATGGTTTGGGAGGAGAAGATGTTTAAAGAAATTGTGAACGGACGGCCAGATGGACAGATGGACGGACAGACGGACGGACGACGGACGATGAGCGACCACAATAGCTCACCTTGAGCACTTTGTGCTCAGGTGAGCTAAAAAGCAAATGTCAGCCCGGTTTTCAAGAAGGGAAACAAAAGCGACCCTGCCAATTATAGGCCCATCTCCTTGACATGCATTCTATGCAAGGTGATGGAGCATATAATTGTGTCTAAACTCACGAAACATTTCAATCGGCACTCTATTCTATATGACTTGCAACATGGATTCCGGGAAAGAAGATCATGCGAAACTCAGCTTATCCAACTTGTTGAAGACCTGGGCAGGCAACTTATGAATGGTAAGCAGGTCGACCTCATTCTCCTAGATTTTAGTAGGGCTGGGTATACCGCAGTATACCACGGTATTTTACTAAATACCGCGGTATATACCGCGGTATACCGCCATTTTACCATGTGCTGTTAATTTATAGTTATGGTCATTTAAATAATGAGATTTTTTACCCAGGAAGAGTTTATTTTTATTGTCATTTAAGACTGGTACAACAGACCGTTTTTTCAGCGAAAAGTTCTCCCAGATTGACGATTTCGCCTTCACTTTTTTGACAAGAGTGTAGTCCGACTCCTCCGCCATTTTGTTTGTGTCACATGTAATGGGTCGTGCTCGTTTGGTATTCGTTTCATTCAGACGGGCGCACCCAATTGATAACCAGAAACATCAACAAATACACAAAGACGTTTATACTTAGCTTTATAGGGTTCGATAAAAATCATAAAATTGTTGTATTGATTGAACTTGCAAAATTCTTCCACAGAATATATCACTTTGTGATTTCATACGAGCCCATACCGAGAGACAGCAATGTCGTAAATTTACAAAAAGGGACAATCGGCGCATGCCGAATTCACAAGTGCAAAGCGTGACTTGTTTATCGAACATTCCAATTGGGTCACGTTACTGATCACGCATTGACCTTTGTATTGTGTTCTATTGGGTAGTTATTTTTGGATAATAATAGTAACAGATAACGTTTTGGGATTCCCAGAAAATTTATACACACATGATTCGGTTCGCTGTAGGTTTAATCACAACGAAAAAGCGACAAGGCATTTAAGTATGGACCATGTTCAATTGTTCATTAAATACCGGTATTTCCCGATGATACCGCGGTATCATACCGCGAGGATCGGGCACCGTGGTAACCGGTATACCGGTAATACCGCGCACCTCTAGATTTTAGCAAGGCATTCGATAAGGTCAGCCATTCAAAGCTCCTCTTTAAGTTACATCAGCATGGAGTGAAAGGAAGCACCCTAAACTGGATAAGAGCATTTCTTGTTGGACGAACCCAGGCTGTAGTGCTGGAGGGGGAGAGCTCGGAGGGGGTCCCTGTGACATCCGGTGTGCCACAGGGATCTGTTCTTGGACCTCTCCTCTTCCTGCTCTACATAAACGACTTACCACATAACATTAAATTTCAGGTAAGACTATTCGCAGACGACACGGCCGTTTACCTAACAGTTGGGTCCTCGGACGATGGTGACACCCTCCAAGCTGACCTGGATACTTTGCAGACGTGGGAACGAGCCTGGGACATGGAGTTTAATCCGAGTAAATGCCAGGTACTGCATATTACTAGAGCCAAAAAACCACTTGATACTCGGTATACTCTCCATGGCCAGGTACTCGAGTCCACGAACTCTGCGAAGTATCTTGGTGTCACCATCTCTGACGACCTTAGCTGGAATGAGCACATCAACAGCATAACCTCCAAAGCAAACCGAACATTAGGATTCGTCAAAAGGAATGTCAAAACCAAAAATGAAAAAGTCAAAGAACTGGCATATAGATCACTGGTACGGCCACAAGTCGAGTATTGCTCGTCCATCTGGTCCCCCCACACTAAAACAAACATAAATCAAATAGAAATGGTACAGCGAAGATCTGCCAGATGGGTCAAAGCAGGGTTTCCATTACAGGGTTTTTTCCCCTACTATAATTAGTACCTGTAAAAGGAACCTTTCCCAATGACTACAGGCTCTTTCCCAATTTTAGTACAGGCCGTTTCCCAATCTCCATAGCTACCGTTCCCAATGATCTTATGTGCCGTTCCCAATGGCCAATCATGCCATACATTTTAGTTTGACTAAGAATATCTCATCCAAACAGTTTATATGGGTTACTGAGAAGTTGAATTCTTTTTAGACAGATCCAAATTCAAAGTTCTAAGCTTTCAACAGACCAAAGCATCATTTCCCAAAATAGAAACACTTCAAAAGTAGCTAGGAAAAGATTTAGATTAGAACATATAGAAGAATTTACACCTACAAACATTTTGTGTTTAGCTCCAATGCTTTCTTAACCCTTTCCACAATGTCTTGGAATGGTGTCACTGTGAAAATAACAGGAATTTTTTATGCAGACAACGCAATTAATGTTACTTTAAATGCCTGGAAAGTATTGAGAGAATTGGAGTGAATGCTGGATTTCAGCATTATCTACCTTTCAACAATTTCTTAGAGATATAATAAATGGTCAAAATATATGGTCACAAGTATGTTCCTGTTTAAACCAAGACCTTACAATGATATGTGGTGCAAAATTTAGCCGCTAATGATAGATTAAGATGCACCTTTAAGATTCCCAATTCATCAATTTTGCGAATTAATCTTTTCCCAATTTGAAGATTTCACGACGCGAAAAATTCCCAATCGTAGGGGTATAGGTACCTTTCCCAATTGGCGAGAAAAAACACTGCATTAGGACAAGAATCCCAAGAGTCATTGACCCTTGAGGCCAAAATCCCAAGAGTCAAAATGAAGCGTGAGAAAAATCAACCGTAATCGATTGATAAAGATGTGTGTGTGTGTGTGTGGGGGGGGGGGGGGCAATGTTAAGATATGTTCTTAACTCTTGAAAGTTCATTGTAACATTCTCCCAAACTTAGCAAGGTTAACCTGCTTTTGAAAATATTGGGGAAAAGGAAAAAATGCTGATTTATATGAAAATGTATGAAAATGTTTCAATAAGACCAAAGTGCTTATTATAAGAGTAAATGTACCATCTTTTCAACCTTTAGAGTGCCACTGTACAGATGAGAAGAGATATTGACTTTTCAAGATTGCGTAACACAGATTATCGATTTTTTACTGCTCTAAACTAAAGATGTGACCTGGATAATGGGTCAATAAGTAGATATCCCTTGATCTTGAATGGTGGATGACGCATGGGTCGTAAAAATCAAGAGTCAGAATGATGCATCAGTTGAAATTTCTGAGAGTCAAATTGGGGTCATTTTCATTTTTCATGCGTTAAAACCCGAGCTCCCGGGTCAAACGGAAACCCTGGGTCAAAGGTAAACATTCTCCTTACGATAGTGTCTCTGATATACTGAGTGAGCTTGGTTGGAGGTCCCTAGCGAATAGACGAATCGATGCTCGTATGATCATGTTCTACAAAATTATAAACGGCCATGTTGCTATTGAATTACCTTCATATTTTGAGAAGCCCTTGCGATTTACTCGTCACATGCACCCGTCTCATATAGACAAATCCACACCCCATCTACCTACTACCAAAACTCCTTTTACCCTGCATCGATTGTACTGTGGAACAGACTCCCTTCCCACCTAGTATTACTGGAAAATCTCCTCTCCTTCAGAAAAGGAGTCTGTGAGATAAACCATCTATCCCCTTAAGTAAATACACTGTTTTTAACCTCCTTTACTTTTCACTTCCCCTGCACTAACATTACTTTTTACACTTTTATCCTTTTATCAGCTTCACTTTCACTTTTTATCTCTTTCCCCCCTTTAACTTTGGTACTGACAGCGCAACTGCACGTTATACTCGTAAGACGGTGATGCAGGATGTATAGATAGATAGATAGGCTTTCCGGTTTACATATTTTTGCGATAAGTACCCTGATTTCGTATGTTCCCAGGCTACATGCCTTTGGTGTTTTATTTATTTTTTTTTTGCAAGTGACTGTCAACAAACCTGACGTACAAAGAGCACTTAGATGTAACAAATACATGTCAGCGCTTATAAAAAGGATTAGGACAGCCTGACTAAAAAACTTCCTCAAAGTCAAATACAAATCCACGAAAACCAATGACATTTCACAAATAAGTAGCGACTATTTATTGTTCACTCTTTTGTGTAAATCAAACATAAGATATAAACTACATAAGAAATATTCAGTTACATCATATATGGAATTAAAGTAGATTTCTTCTTTTATAGATGAAAAAGTTCTCTGGATTTTTTGTTTATTTTTCGTCTCTCAGCTTCCGGTCGATATTACGGAAATGTCCGAAGTGTGCCGAATCGCCAACCAAGCAGACGCTTTTAGACTGGAAGATTTTCTTTTAAGATATTTACCTGATTTTCATATGCATTTCCCTTGATATTTTGATTTCAAAAGATATAGCTTTGTTAGATATATATGGGAGAACCACAGTGTATACTAACTGCAATAAATAAAGGGTATGCTGTCATAAAAATGACCAGGTAAACCAGACTAATACAGAAAGCGTCTAGTGACAAAAATGATCTGTCAGAGTGGGCGGACGCAAAAACAAAATTTTTATGCTTTTACACTGAATAGTCTTTAAAAATTGTTCTAAAAAGCCTACAAAAATGTTCAAGCGCTTGATGAAAAAAGATGCTGATAAGGTAACATAAGTCGTATACAGATTGGCGTAAACCGCAGCAAAAGGCTTCAGTCAACACTACATTCGCACCCATTAACTTTCGAACCCTCTTTTCCCAACTGCTATGTAATCCAGACCTTTTGAGTTACCTTTGTTTGTTAGGTTAAATAACACATAATCGGCAACTAAAAATTAATCATAAAGTGTGCATGTTAGTTATTTTTGAATTATTTTTCTAGTAGACAAACACCTGAGGGGAAAGTGAAATTAGATGTGCATCCAACATAGAATCAGTCGGCATGACGTCATAGCCTCACTTTCATTTTTTCATCGAGGGTACTTCCTTGGTCTTTATCGTTACGGGATACCATTTTTGAGGCAGAATATTTCAAAAATCCATCATTAAACAGTGTTTCCACTGACTTTCAAGTTTGGGGGTAAAAACCATGATTTTTCAGCATGCTTGTACCCAGAGCTCCAGATAGGATGCCTATTTGCATAAAATATTGAAATGGTCTGAATACCCATTAACTTTTATAAAAATGCGTACAAATACGCATTCAAAATAATGAAAACGCATTTGACAATTGTCGGTTAGCATATCAAGATCGGAAAATGTTGAGAAAAAACATACACTAGGAAATTCCAACAATTAACACAAACTTTTTGTCTGTAAAAAATAGGTTATGGCAGTCAGCTTTCCGATATCTATTACGACTTTAATCAGCCAATCACAGTCTTGAATAATTGGGGAATACCAATTACGTCTCAACTGTGACCAGCCGAGCGACAACCGGCTATTCCGTAGATCTACCGAATGATGCCGAGTGTTGTATTTGTTTGAATTTCAATCAATCGGTTATCTCCGTGAAAGCAAATCGTTACCCGATTTAACAGACCATTACGTCAATTCGTAAATCGTAAATGACAACTCGAAGGTGTTTGTTTTCTTTTCAAACCGGCAAACGTGTAAATCCACTGCTGAGCAGATCGTAACTTTAGGCGATTTTTGCCGATATTCATTCTGAAGTGGCCCTACAGGCAAAGATAGCACACGATGGTAATCTTGTTCAGAAAAAAACTCAATGGTCAGAAACATACCGCGGTTAGATGGCCTCGAACCCGAAAATGAAAGTTGGTCGTTCCGGTCGGGTGTTCCTGTTTATTTTACTCCTTTCCCGAACAAGAACGTAAATACGCCCTGCCTCAAAAAAGTATCTGAAAATACGCATTGGAAAAAATTCTGAGGGGTAAATACCCCTTGCCTCAAAAAATTATCTGGAGCTCTGCTTGTACCCCCTCTATAGGAAACATAGAAGGTTACTGGAAAAATTTGGGGGTAAAAGATTTAATTTGGGGGTGAAAAACCCCCATTTTGGGGTTTTTGGAAATCCTGTTAAAATTCATAAACAAAACTCTTTTGTTAAAGAATGTGATTTAAACTTTCTAACTACCAACACATTTTTAATAATCAGGCTTAGTCGTCGAGATATAAATGTTGAAAGGCAATGCTTTAACAAAAAAGACAGAATCTTTCACCTCCACGGAATGAGTGCAGGTCAGCACTTTATGACTGACAATGTTTTTGATTGGCTGAAGGGATTGTTCCGACCAAATCAATTGAAGTCTTTGTGTACAATACAGCTTTCTTGTTGTTTGCACACCAAGATCCTCGTGATATTCCAAAAAGGAAAAACACGCTTCACCATTCATCAAGATTCTCCACACTAAATCAAATCGCAGTGATGCGTAAAAATATGCTAAAACATGTGAGCTGCACTGCATGTCACATATCCCATTTTAGGCATTTGTTTTTTAACCTATTACCAAATGACAAACTTTTAGACTGTTTTAATTTGAAAGATGTTGCACACGACAATTTCAAGCTGATGAATTATTATTTTTTTCCATTTAGGTTAAAAAAACTCTTTAGTAAAGGAAGAAATTGCTTGTCACAAGCAATTTCTTCATTTTCCACAATGTTTTTGCGAGGGAGTCAAAAGGAATCACACAAGACTTTTTTCACCAAAAATTAATATTCTTCACTTATCAATTTTGTTGTACCAAAGGAGCTGTATTATGTTAATGACTTAAGTGAAAAGACAGTCTTCATTGCATGAATGTGCAGTCTGATTTAGGATCATCTTCTAATAGGCTAAAGCAACTAGTTGCAATAGTATGTTAGAAAACTTTTTCGACTTTTTATCAGGTTTATGGTTACAAATTTTCCTTATTACTTAATAACTAGAAGCAGTGAGCCGGAGTGATTCAAAATTCAAGAAAAGGCAGCTGTAACACATTACCAAACGACAAAATTCTAGGGTTGTCCAAATTCAAAGTTGTTGCAGACGACAATTCCAAGTGCATGAAATTTAAGATTTAATGTTTTTTTGGGGTAGAAAATAAAGTAGGAAATGAAGAAATTGCTTGTCACAAGCAATTCTTCATTTTCCAGAATGTTTTCAAAAGTCAATGTCAAAAAGAGTCACTGAGTGATAATGGGTTAAGGCTTATATATAAGTTATAGCCTAATTACTAATAAGTAATTAGTAAGAATACTATTAACCCTTTCCCAAACAAGACCTGGTTTTGACGTCCTTGATAGAATAGACTTCGGAAAACATTGAGACAAAAGAAGAAACAGCTGGCTGATAACCAGCAGTTTCTCCTTTTGCCTCAATATTTTCTGGTCTATAACAAACATTTTGGCCTTTTGTGACCATCTATTTTTCTTCTGCAGCAGCTTTCAAATTGGACCTTCCTAAAATTTTGATGTTTGGGAAAGGGTTAAGACTGTAAAACTATGTGATATATATTATTTGTATACATGTATCCAAACCCTCATATAAAATACCTTATTTTACAGAGTTGCAGATAATAGGGAGAAAAAGGCACGTCAAAGTGCAAAATACCTCTCAGTGATTTAAAACCCCATGTTGCAGATACTCATTAACTCTTTCGCTGCCAAATTTTCTTAGAAAACAGACTCCTCAGTGCCAATTAAATTCCAGGAAATTCCAAAAATTATACTCTATATAAAGAAATTACTCTAAAATATTTATTTGTTGTTAGATTGTAATGAAACTTTCAGGAAGTTAAGTTTATATGCTATGCTTAATAAATATGCTTTCAAATATGTGATTGTATGACCTTGACCTTGACCGTGACCTTGGCTGACCTTGAAAAATAGAAAAAAATGGTGTTTTTATGTAAAAAAAAGTTATTTGGTATGGACAAATCTACTAAAAAATCAGTTTTAAGAAATATCTATCTAATACATTACCAAACTAATACTTATGAGTAAAACTAAACACTTTTTATACATTTATTACACACCAAGGGCTGCAAGATTATATAAAAAATACTGACAAAAATCCTCTGAAATCACTTTGTGTAGACAGTGCACACCTTCAACCAGATAAAAGTACGGTTAAAATTTTGTACACACATCTAATCAAATGTTTAGAGAAGAAAATCAAAGTAGGAGAATATCTATTATCAAAATAGACGAGACTGGCATCTTTTTCATCATAGGTAGGTAAAGGGTTTTAGCTTAACACATTATGTACAGGTGAGAACATGTGAGAATAGAATAAAGTATGGTATTTTACGAAATAAACATGGAAAATGTACAAATTGGTCAGTAAAAATTATAAACATACATTTTCTATCAATTTAAACTCCGATCCTGAGTCTGAATCGTTTGCAATCAATGTCAGAACATCATCCACAGTGAGGCGAGTCGCCATTTTGTTGGTCCTCACTGATCTGAGAATTTGTCGTCTAGAAACAGCTTCAAAATCATCGAAAATCCAGAAAATAATCTAATTTCCTGGTTGAATGCCGTAAACTTATTTGCCGTAAATGAGTCAAAAGTCGTAAATAATCGATGCCGTAAAACATGTTAAAACATGTGTAAAGAAACGTGATCGTCAGGTCGCCGAAAGGCGACATTGGCAGTCTCCTAGTATGTCGCCAAAAGGCGACATTGGCAGCGAAAGAGTTAAAATCATCTAATCAGTACCGGCAACAAAGGGTTTTGATTTTAATGATTAAGTAACAAGTTAAGAATGCCTTCCCCCACTGTTATCTGTAAATCGAGTCTTCTCTGATGTAAATACGCTCTTTGATATTTTGATTTTTCGCTACTTTCGAAAAAAGCGAAAAATCAAAATATCAAAGAGCGTATTTACATCAGAGAAGGCTCGGATTATGTTATCTGTATCTCTGTTATAGCACACACATTACCCGTTTCCCATTCCTCTTTCAGCCAGCTTCACCCCCAAGTAACCAGAATATATTTCATCAAGAAGAAGCTCAGGTATTTATTTCAGGGTTTGTAAAATATTTGACCTCTCTTATTAAAATGCTGATTTTGACGTCCCTAATTGAAAATGTTTATGAAAACATTGAGATAAAAGACGAAAATGCTCCATATCTACAAGGATGTAACTCAAATAACATTTGCATATAAACTTCCACCTTGTCATCTGCAAAATTTTGAAATATGTCGTTTGGGAAAGAGTTAAAAGGTTTCCCTTACAGAAAAAAAGATATAGAGGATAATTGTTTGTTTCAGTGTAAGATTGATTTATATTTCATTGAGTGAACAACAAAAGCTTTATTTTAACGAGTGGCGAAGCCTCGAGTGAAAATGTAGCTTTCGTTGTTCACGAAATGAAATATCAATTGATCTTACACGAAAAACAATCAATTATTCTATTTCTTTAATGCAAAAATCAGACAAAATGCAAAAAAATTATGACAGATTTTGTTTAAGCGCATCATTTTGCGCGTGACTGCTATGCAACGCTTACGATGACATCACTTATTTGGCCGGTGTAACAGTGTATTTTGGCCCCCCTGGGCAGCTTGGCCCCCGGGGGCTAAGCTACCCGCGGGTAGCTTGGCCCCCACCCTGGGTAGCTTGGCCCCCACCTAAAATCTTTTTCCAGAGTCCCCCAAAATATAAAACAATGTCTGTAAATGTTACGCCTACTGTTAAATGAAAAGAAAAACCAAAGTTTAATGTGTTTTGGTCAAATTAATTTTTCGCCTTTTTTGGCATAGAATAGGGGCTGGGGCCAAGCTACCCAGGCCTGGGTAGCTTGGCCCCCACCTAAAATCTTTTTCCAGAGTCCCCCAAAATACAAAACAATGTCTGTAAATGTTACGCCTACTGTTAAATGAAAAGAAAAACCAAAGTTTAATGTGTATTGGTCAAATTAATTTTTCGCCTTTTTTGGCATAGAATAGGGGCGGGGGCCAAGCTACCCAAGCCTGGGTAGCTTGGCCCCCACCTAAAATCTTTTTCCAGAGTCCCCCAAAATACAAAACAATGTCTGTAAATGTTACGCCTACTGTTAAATGAAAAGAAAAACCAAAGTTTAATGTGTTTTGGTCAAATTAATTTTTCGCCTTTTTTGGCATAGAATAGGGGCGGGGGCCAAGCTACCCAGGCCTGGGTAGCTTGGCCCCCACCTAAAATCTTTTTCCAGAGTCCCCCAAAATATAAAACAATGTCTGTAAATGTTACGCCTACTGTTAAATGAAAAGAAAAAACAAAGTTTAATGTGTTTTGGTCAAATTAATTTTTCGCCTTTTTTGGCATAGAATAGGGGCGGGGGCCAAGCTACCCAGGCCTGGGTAGCTTGGCCCCCACCTAAAATCTTTTTCCAGAGTCCCCCAAAATACAAAACAATGTCTGTAAATGTTACGCCTACTGTTAAATGAAAAGAAAAACCAAAGTTTAATGTGTATTGGTCAAATTAATTTTTCGCCTTTTTTGGCATAGAATAGGGGCGGGGGCCAAGCTACCCAGGCCTGGGTAGCTTGGCCCCCACCTAAAATCTTTTTCCAGAGTCCCCCAAAATACAAAACAATGTCTGTAAATGTTACGCCTACTGTTAAATGAAAAGAAAAACCAAAGTTTAATGTGTTTTGGTCAAATTAATTTTTCGCCTTTTTTGGCATAGAATAGGGGCGGGGAAGAGCTACCCAGGCCTGGGTAGCTTGGCCCCTACCTAAAATCTTTTTCCAGAGTCCCCCAAAATACAAAACAATGTCTGTAAATGTTACGCCTACTGTTAAATGAAAAGAAAAACCAAAGTTTAATGTGTTTTGGTCAAATTAATTTTTCGCCTTTTTTGGCATAGAATAGGGGCGGGGGCCAAGCTACCCAGGCCTGGGTAGCTTGGCCCCCACCTAAAATCTTTTTCCAGAGTCCCCCAAAATACAAAACAATGTCTGTAAATGTTACGCCTACTGTTAAATGAAAAGAAAAACCAAAGTTTAATGTGTTTTGGTCAAATTAATTTTTCGCCTTTTTTGGCATAGAATAGGGGCGGGGGCCAAGCTACCCAGGCCTGGGTAGCTTGGCCCCCACCTAAAATCTTTTTCCAGAGTCCCCCAAAATACAAAACAATGTCTGTAAATGTTACGCCTACTGTTAAATGAAAAGAAAAAACAAAGTTTAATGTGTTTTGGTCAAATTAATTTTTCGCCTTTTTTGGCATAGAATAGGGGCGGGGGCCAAGCTACCCAGGCCTTGGCCCCCACCTAAAATCTATTTCCAGAGTCCCTCAAATTAAAAAACAATGTCTGTAAATGTTACGCCTACTGTTAAAGGAAAAGAAAAACCAAAGTTTAATGTGTTTTGGTCAAATTAATTTTTCGCCTTTTTTGGCACAATAAAGCTGCCATTGTCTTTTGAGAGACTTCTTCCATAACACAAGAAGACTAGACATCCATGTTCCTGACTAACCCTTTCTCAAACAGCAAAATTTCGGTAACAAAATGGATATCTATAAAGATTTGATTTTAGTACATTATAGCACACACTAAAAACAGACATTGTTTTGTAATTTGGGGGACTCTGGAAAAAGATTTTAGGTGGGGGCCAAGCTACCCAGGCCTGGGTAGCTTAGCCCCCGCCCCTATTCTACGCCAAAAAAGGCGAAAAATTAATTTGACCAAAACACATTAAACTTTGGTTTTTCTTTTCATTTAACAGTAAGTGTAACATTTACAGACATTGTTTTGTAATTTGGGGGACTCTGGAAAAAGATTTTAGGTGGGGGCCAAGCTACCCAGGCCTGGGTAGCTTGGCCCCCGCCCCTATTCTCCATCAAAAAAGGCGAAAAATTAATTTGACCAAAACACATTAAACTTTGGTTTTTCTTTTCATTTAACAGTAGGCGTAACATTTACAGACATTGTTTTGTAATTTGAGGGACTCTGGAAAAAGATTTTAGGTGGGGGCCAAGCTACCCAGGCCTGGGTAGCTTGGCCCCCGCCCCTATTCTGCGCCAAAAAAAGGCGAAAAAATAATTTGACCAAAACACATTAAACTTCGGTTTTTCTTTTCATTTAACAGTAGGCGTAACATTTACAGACATTGTTTTATATTTTGGGGGACTCTGGAAAAAGATTTTAGGTGGGGGCCAAGCTACCCAGGCCTGGGTAACTTGGCCCCCGCCCCTATTCTCCACCAAAAAAGGCGAAAAATTAATTTGACCAAAACACATTAAACTTTGGTTTTTCTTTTCATTTAACAGTAGGCGTAACATTTACAGACATTGTTTTGTAATTTGAGGGACTCTAGAAAAAGATTTTAGGTGGGGGCCAAGCTAACCAGGCCTGGGTAGCTTGGCCCCCGCCCCTAATCTGCGCCAAAAAAGGCGAAAAATTAATTTGACCAAAACACATTAAACTTTGGTTTTTCTTTTCATTTAACAGTAGGCGTAACATTTACAGACATTGTTTGGTAATTTAAGGGAGTCTGGAAAAAGATTTTAGGTGGGGGCCAAGCTACCCAGGCCTGGGTAGCTAGGCCCCCGCCCCTATTCTACACCAAAAAAGGCGAAAAATGAATTTGACTAAATCACATTAAACTTTGGTTTTTCTTTTCATTTAACAGTAAACGTAACAATTACAGACATTGTTTTGTAATTTGAGGGACTCTGGAAAAAGATTTTAGGTGGGGGCCAAGCTACCCAGGCCTGGGTAGCTTGGCCCCCGCCCCTATTTTGCGCCAAAAAAGGCGAAAAAATAATTTGACCAAAACACATTAAACATCGTTTTTTCTTTTCATTTAACAGTAGGCGTAACATTTACAGACATTGTTTTATATTTTGGGGGACTCTGGAAAAAGATTTTAGGTGGGGGCCAAGCTACCCAGGCCTGGGTAGCTTGGCCCTCGCCCCTATTCTACACCAAAAAAGGCGAAAAATTAATTTGACTAAATCACATTAAACTTTGGTTTTTCTTTTCATTTAACAGTAAACGTAACAATTACAGACATTGTTTTGTAATTTGAGGGACTCTGGAAAAAGATTTTAGGTGGGGGCCAAGCTACCCAGGCCTGGGTAGCTTGGCCCCCGCCCCTATTTTGCGCCAAAAAAGGCGAAAAAATAATTTGACCAAAACACATTAAACTTCGTTTTTTCTTTTCATTTAACAGTAGGCGTAACATTTACAGACATTGTTTTATATTTTGGGGGACTCTGGAAAAAGATTTTAGGTGGTGGCCAAGCTACCCAGGCCTGGGTAGCTTGGCCCCCGCCCCTATTTTGCGCCAAAAAAGGCGAAAAATTAAATTGACCAAAACACATTAAACTTTGGTTTTTCTTTTCATTTAACAGTAGGCGTAACATTTACAGACATTGTTTGGTAATTTAAGGGAGTCTGGAAAAAGATTTTAGGTGGGGGCCAAGCTACCCAGGCCTGGGTAGCTTGGCCCCCGCCCCTATTTTGCGCCAAAAAAGGCGAAAAATTAATTTGACCAAAACACATTAAACTTTGGTTTTTCTTTCCATTTAACAGTAGGCGTAACATTTACAGACATTGTTTTGTATTTTGGGGGACTTTGGAAAAAGATTTTAGGTGGGGGCCAAGCTACCCAGGCCTGGGTAGCTTGGCCCCCGCCCCTATTCTATGCCAAAAAAGGCGAAAAATTAATTTGACCAAAACACATTAAACTTTGGTTTTTCTTTTCATTTAACAGTAGGAGTAACATTTACAGACATTGTTTTATATTTTGGGGGACTCTGGAAAAAGATTTTAGGTGGGGGCCAAGCTACCCAGGCCTGGGTAGCTTGGTCCCCGCCCCTATTCTGCGCCAAAAAAGGCGAAAAAATAATTTGACCAAAACACATTAATCTTTGGTTTTTCTTTTCATTTAACAGTAGGCGTAACATTTACAGACATTGTTTTATATTTTGGGGGACTCTGGAAAAAGATTTTAGGTGGGGGCCAAGCTACCCAGGCCTGGGTAGCTTGGCCCCCGCCCCTATTCTAAGCCAAAAAAGGCGAAAAATTAAATTGACCAAAACACATTAAACTTCGTTTTTTCTTTTCATTTAACAGTAGGCGTAACATTTACAGACATTGTTTTGTAATTTGAGGGACTCTGGAAAAAGATTTTAGGTGGGGGCCAAGCTACCCAGGCCTGGGTAGCTTGGCCCCCGCCCCTAATCTGCGCCAAAAAAGGCGAAAAATTTATTTGACCAAAACACATTAAACTTTGGTTTTTCTTTTCATTTAACAATAGGCGTAACATTTACAGACATTGTGTTGTAAATTGGGGGACTCTGGAAAAAGATTTTAGGTGGGGGCCAAGCTACCCAGGCCTGGGTAGCTTAGCCCCCGCCCCTATTTTGCGCCAAAAAAGGCGAAAAATTAATTTGACCAAAACACATTAAACTTTGTTTTTTCTTATCATTAAACAGTAGGCGTAACATTTACAGACATTGTTTTGTAATTTAAGGGAGTCTGGAAAAAGATTTTGGGTGGGGGCCAAGCTACCCAGGCCTGGGTAGCTTGGCCCCCGCCCCTATTCTACACCAAAAAAGGCGAAAAATTAATTTGACTAAATCACATTAAACTTTGGTTTTTCTTTTCATTTAACAGTAAACGTAACAATTACAGACATTGTTTTGTAATTTGAGGGACTCTGGAAAAAGATTTTAGGTGGGGGCCAAGCTACATAGGCCTGGGTAGCTTGGCCCCCGCCCCTATTCTACACCAAAAAAGGCGAAAAATTAATTTGACCAAAACACATTAAACTTTGTTTTTTTTTCATTAAACAGTAGGCGTAACATTTACAGACATTGATTTGTAATTTGAGGGACTCTGGAAAAAGATTTTAGGTGGGGGCCAAGCTACCCAGGCCTGGGTAGCTTAGCCCCCGCCCCTATTCTACGCCAAAAAGGCGAAAAATTAATTTGACCAAAACACATTAAACTTTGGATTTTCTTTTCATTTAACAGTAGGCGTAACATTTACAGACATTGTTTTCTAATTTGAGGGACTCTGGAAAAAGATTTTAGGTGGGGGCCAAGCTACCCAGGCCTTGGTAGCTTGGCCCCCGCCCCTATTCTTAGCCAAAAAAGGCGAAAAATTAATTTGACCAAAACACATTAAACTTTGGTTTTTCTTTTCATTTAACAGTAGGCGTAACATTTACAGACATTGTTTTTTAATTTGAGGGACTCTGGAAAAAGATTTTAGGTGGGGGCCAAGCTACCCAGGTCTGGGTAGCTTGGCCCCCACCCCTATTCTGCGCCAAAAAAGGCGAAAAATTAGATTGACCAAAACACATTAAACTTTGGTTTTTCTTTTCATTTAACAGTAGGCGTAACATTTACAGACATTGTTTTGTAATTTGAGGGACTCTGGAAAAAGATTTTAGGTGGGGGCCAAGCTACCCAGGCCTGGGTAGCTTGGCCCCCGCCCCTATTTTGCGCCAAAAAAGGCGAAAAATTAATTTGACCAAAACACATTAAACTTTGGTTTTTCTTTTCATTTAACAGTAGGCGTAACATTTACAGACATTGTTTGGTAGTTTGAGGGACTCTGGAAAAAGATTTTAGGTGGGGGCCAAGCTACCCAGGCCTGGGTAGCTTGGCCCCCGCCCCTATTCTAAGCCAAAAAAGGCGAAAAATTAATTTGACCAAAACACATTAAACTTCGGTTTTTCTTTTCATTTAACAGTAGGCGTAACATTTACAGACATTGTTTTGTATTTTAGGGGACTCTGGAAAAAGATTTTAGGTGGGGGCCAAGCTACCCAGGGTGGGGGCTAAGATACCCCGGGGTAGCTTGGCCCCCGGGGGCCAAGCTGCCCAGGGGCCAAGATAAACTGATACACCGGCTTATATAACGTCAGATAGGGTGAAATGAACGAAAGCGGGCACAAATTTTTGATAATTTCACTGGATAGGCAGTGAGTTTATCAAAATGATAATCTACCGTTATTTCCCGATAATCCACCGAAAAGCATTAAAGAAACTTTTATATTTGAGTCTTTGACCATATCATCTATTCCATACTCTACTCCCATGCAGAAGTTCTACAATAAAGATGGAGAAATGGCTTTTCAAAATACCTGTAATATTTCATTAATTGTTGATCAAATCCTTTATTGTGGGTACTCATTAGAATTGTCAATTTTAATGAGTACTCACAACATAGGGTTTGGATTTGAAATAAGATATTTAGAATGCCTTTTCCTCCTCTTATCATTCTGAACCACTGCCCATATATTAGCATTTATTTTATGAACATTCATTATTCCCTATCTAGTAAGACCATTTTTTGTTACTGATCTTTCTGCCTTGTCTTGGTCAATATTTTAGCTACCATGTTGTAAATTGTACATGGAAGAAACTTCAAGAAACATGTTGCCATCTATGGAGATTATTATTTGTCAGATTTTTCCAAGACAATTGCTTTAACCCTTTCCCAAACGACAAAATTTTAGGGTGGTCCCATTTAAAAGCAGCTAAAGATGACAAAATTGATGTTAAAAGGGAAGAGATTTGTGTACAATATAGCATGGACAATGTTGAGACAAAATGGAAAACTGCTGATTATCAGCAGTTTCTTCTTTTGTCTCAATTTTTTAGCAAGCCTTCTCTTTTAAGGATGTCAAAACAAGGTCATGTTTGGGTAAGGGTTAAAAAAACAGGTATCAGTGATATAACTAAAATTAAACTGAATGCATGTTATCTTAGGTTCAGAAAGAAACACATTTGTAGAAAACTCTCATGCTTAATAACTCATTACTACGTTTTGATTCCCAATAAGACAAAGGCTTTCAAAAACAGTGTAGCAGAGACACGCAATTTCTTCATTTCCCACAAAATTTTCTTATCAGAAAGACCAAATTAATGTAAGATTTCACTATATACAATTGCTGTTTTAAGCATCTTTGAGTTTGGAACAGTATATAATGTTGCCGTCTGGTATTAAGTTAAGTGATAATACTTTAAGCAGGATGTATCTCCAATATATATACAGTCGACACTCATTGTGTCGAAATCAGAGGGGCCGTCAAAATACCTTGACATATCTTGAGTTGGACTCATCCGATTTTGTTTGGTTTCGTTTACATTGATATTTGATCGTTTTTGAAATTAACCAAGTACGATTACTCTTGAAATATAGTAGGAAAAGGAAAGAAATTGCTCGTTGGAGCAATTTCTATCCGTTTGGAACTTCGACTAAAGCAAAAGTTCGACTTATCCGACATAACAAGTGTCAACTGTATTTATATATTTGAATATTTCAGGGATTTTTGTGCCCTCAGTGTATGAGAAACTTGCCTTCAGCAGATGCCTTACAGAGACATTTTGAGACAGAGCACAGTGATCCAGGGGCCGCTAGTAGTGATACACAGGCAGGCAGCGGGGTAAATACTGCAGTTTTGTTGCCATTATTGTGCAATTAACCCATAACCAGACAGGAAAATTTTATACTGGTCGAAGTGTGGAAAACATGGGAAATGAAGAAATTGCTTATAGTATGCATTTTCTTCATTTTCCACAATGTTTTCCAAAAACTTTTATTTTTTGAGGAGTGAAAAGGAGTCAATCATGAATGTATGGGTGTGGGTTAAGCCAAATGTTCCCAAACAGCGCATAAGTTTTAAGACAGAGCACAGTGAGCTATCGGCAGCTAGTAGTGACACACAAGCAGGCAGTGGGGTAAAAACAGCAGTTTATTGCTTCATAATTTACCCTGTAGAAGCAAAACCTGCCGTGTAAAATTATTTATTCTTCTTCTTGCCCTGTAGAACTTATATAAGCTAAAAAAATAGTCAGTCACCCTTGTGGAATTTTCTCTCGCTCTGGCCAGGTGATAGTGATTGGGGTGGTGAAATAATGTTGAAACTTGTTGTGTCAAAGTTGGAACATCATTTTACCTCAAGACATCAGGAGTTGGATTTATCTGGTTTTCATTCTGTTTCAGGAAGGTTTCCTATGTCCCATGTGTAAGAAATCTCTATCCTCGGCTGAGGCTCTGCAGGCTCATTATGAGTCTGTGCATGAACAGAAAACTGAAAACAGGTTAGCATTACACCTGCAATTAATGAATTAACAGAATCAATTACTGGTTTAATGCAAAATTGTCCAACTTTCCTCATGCCAATACCTGCTTTGATATACCACTTTTATTAACTGTTGGTCCATCTCTTTACTTGTTTGTTTGAATGAAATCTGTTGTTGGTGAATTCTTTCATAAGATCTGGCTCCAGTTTCTCAAAAAAACTTAAGCATATTCTCATGAGTTCATGCTCAACTTCAATTTAGTTCACATGGATTTCGTGTGATTTGAGCACATGCTCAGATTTGAGTCTGAGAAGGTACTAAGTTTTTTCGAAAAACCGGGGCCTGGTGGCAGGTACATGTATATATGCTTTCATATTCATATTTTCTTAGTGAAGTTTAGATAGTTTATTCATTGCCAGGTAATGTTAATCAAAGAGAAATTTAGATCACAAAACTTATAATTTACTTCAACTTTTGAAGTTTGACAGTTTCCATGAAATTCCCCCAAAGGAAGACAGGACCCCTGTAAGTTTGTATTATTGATTTGGGAATGTGCTTTAACCCTTTCCCAAACAAGACCTGGTTTTGACGTCCCTAGTAGAAAAGGCTTGGGAATACATTTAGACAAAAGAAGAAACTGCTGATAACCAGCAGTTTCTCCTTTTGTCTCAATATTTTCTGTGCTATAATGTATGCAAATCCCATTTTGTTAAAACACCTATTTTGTCATTCGCAGAAGCTTTAACTCGGGAACAGTCCCAAAATTTGCCATTTGGGAATGTGTTTTAAAGTGAAGAATGGTTTATTTCAGAGATGGGGATGTTTTTGCCATGAGGCGAGAAATAGAAGAATTACGAAAGTCACTCAGGGAAGCATCACAAAATGATAAACAAAAGAAAAGATCCTCGGCTCCTCTATCAGATGAGGTGAGATTGTTTTAATGAAGCCCCTAACAGAGCAACAGATAAAAGACTGGTTTTGATGTCTCTGAAAGAATATGCTTTGGAAAACATAAGAGGCAAAAGAAGAAAACACTGATAATCTGCGTTTTCTAATTTTGTCTCAACGTTTTCTGTCCTATGATATCATAATTCACATCGATGGCTCAGCACGAAACGGTTGTAACTGCCTATATGTTTATAGGCAGTTACAACCGTTTCACGCTGAGCAATCGACATGTTCTACCTGAGGTACCATCCATTTTGTCGTCAGCAGTAGCTTTCAAGTTGGGCCACACTAAAATTTTGTCATTTGCGAAGGGTTTAATGATTTATTGCTTGACGCCTGAAGTGTTGAGCATTATTATTGTATACAAATTCAAGTAAGCTACTTGAGAGTCAGTTGTACATGAAAAAGGGGTAGTGAATAGTTTCACATGTTCACATGGTAATGAACAGTTTCATGTATATAAAAATGTCTTAGACTGGGTTTCTGCCCCTAGATCTATCGATCAACTTGGGCCTTATAGAGAGGCGATTTGGTACAAGTTTAAAAACGTCTCAGATTTATGTAGATGTCTATGCATATCAAACGATGTTGGATAGAATAGACATGCAGTCGAATTCAACATAGTATATTACAGGTAGAAAGGTAAGATATACAAATTAATTTTGTAAAACCAGATTAGCAATGACATTTATTTAAGGAGCGTCTGCTAAACTATTTATCCTTTACAAAACTTTAGTATAGTATAAATTTTTGTAGGAATCATTGTCATCTTTAAAAATTCCCGGTAAAATACACCAAAGTATGGCAAGTACCTTAATACACATACGATTTGGGTTGATCAACTTGCATAATATCAAGAAGTCATCTCAAACTGATCAGGCTGGTGTATTGCTGGTGGAACAGGTGGGTTTCTCAAACTCTTCAACCTTATTAATTGCCAGTACTTTTTTCACTTTGTAAAACATTTTAAGCTGATTTGATATTCAACCAGATCAAAAGCCTATATTCTGGCAAATCAATTCGGCGTCGAACATGATACTTGCACCTACCAATTAGTCTTGTGAACTATTGTAGGATAAAGATGAGTTAGAGATGATGAGATTACAACTGAAGGGATCAGAGGAGGCCAGGACTTTGTGTGAGTTAAAACATTAAAATTTTTATGCCCCTGATCTTTCGATTATTGTTTTAATTGCGTCTGCCTGTCCGAAAATTTAACATTTGCCTTTTTTCCTAAGTAAACTGTGCCATTTTGGGAGCAATGCTGTTTCACAAACACAAATTGTTTTGTCCAAACTTGATGGGTTTGAATTCATATTTGATTTCAGAGATATATATCAATCATAGCAGTAAATGATAAATAATATAGATGTTTCAAAGATTGTCACTTTATGAGATTTGGGACATATTGTTTTATTGTTGTCTCTCTGTTATCGATCATACAATGTTATCCCATTACCACACATTGACTCTTTTTGACCCCCTTCAAAATAATGACTTTGGAAAACATTGTGTAAAATGAAGAAATTTCTTGTGACTAGCAATTTCTCCATTTCCACAATGTTTTCTATCCTGAAACACCAAAAAAGTGAAATTTCATTCACTTGAAATTGTTGGGTGCAGCATCTTAGAATTTGGACCTGCCTAATATTTTTTTGCTATTTGGTAAAGGGTTAATGAACTCTTCTCATGCCATTCACAACATAATCCTGCTGACTAAAGCTTTGGCAGACAGTATTGACTAGAATCATCCTGCACAGATGTGCAGTCTGATCTAAGCCAACACTACCTGCTTTCTACTCATTTATTGTGGCTAAAGTGGCTTAGAGACAAACTGATTAAAATGTCTCTTAAATAGAAAATTTTCATGTCATCAGTAAGAGGGTTAACCGTTTCCCAAACAAAACCTGTTTTTGATGTCCCTGATAGAAAAGGCTTGGGAAAACATTGAAACAAAAAAAGAAACTGCTGATAACCAGCAGTTTCTCCTTTTGTTTCAATATTTTCCGTGCCATATTTTACACAAATCCTATCTTTAATAACATCTATTTTGTCACATCTATTTTGTCATTTGTGGCAGTTTTTGAAGTGGATTACCCTAAAATTTTGCCCTTTCGGTTAATATATTTATATACATATCGTCAGTGTAAATGCAAAACCTGGTATGTCGATGCTGACGATTTTCAAAGTACAAACTTGTGTGCCCAGTTAAGACAATTATTGCAGGTTTTGAGATATTTTTACTGATCAGTATTAATGACGCATTATTTGTGAACAACATGTCCAAATTTCAAGTAAAACATTTCAGTTTTGGAAAAGTTATTACACTTTTTCCCTCCCCTTTAAAATTTTCCAAAATCGAGATACGAGGTTTTGCATTTACAACGACGATATGTATATTCATGACCTTACAGTGGGATCGGAGGTACACCATCTGCAGGTGAAGATATCTGAGCTGTCCAGTGAGGTTGATGCTGTAAGAGAAGAGAAAACTAAGTATCAGATGAAAGCTGCAGAAATGGTGCGTAATATAATCGTTCTAGTCCCTCTGTTCCATTCAAGTGTTGGCCACATTTTCTCAAAAGAGAGTAATTTTGTGCTAAAAAGACTGATTTTACCTGTGTATATTTTTACCTGTATAGATTGATGAATCATCATTGTTATTATGAAATCTTGTAACTGCAGCTTCAATCAAGCTGTAGTTACAAGGTTTAAGGATAACACAGACAAAATACTGTTATTTGTCTAAAGTTATGTCATAGTTTAGAATTAATCCTAGTGCATACACTGCCTGAGTTTTTACCTGTTTGATTAAAAAAAGAAAAAGCTTTTCTAAATGATTTTGAATTGTATTAGAACAATGCTCATATTTTGTTACTCTGTTCTGGCTATTTGGACTTTCAATTATTTATACCAATGTATGCCGTAACAGTAAATAGAATAATACACAGAATGTCGATGTCTGTTTTTTAGGCCACAGAGTTGGTAAATGCAAAATCAAAGGCTGATGAAAATGAAGCACAAAAGATTGCATTAGAAGATCACATCAAAACATTAAAGGTATGTGTCACTCTATAAAAAGTGTTACAATTGATACAAATGATAAGGAGATTCATCCTTTGGTTTTAAAGGGTTGATATGGAATTAATTATTTATTTCGACGTTCAGTCGTCTGGATGGTCGATCGGTCTGTACACCAACTTTGTCCAGAACATAACTTGAATAGTATAGTATACAAGGTAGAATCATGAAACTTAAAATTAAATTTTAGTGAGTGCATTAACCCTAGACAACTATGATTTTTCACTAAATTATTCTCCTGTAATAAGATATTAAATTTTCAAACATGTAAATTATTTAATTATGATATTATGTGATATTCTAGCAACAAATGGAGGCCAAAGACACATATGCACAGGGTCTGGAAACTCAGCTGTCACAAAGGTATAGTTAAGTTTATTACAAAACCCTTTTCCCTTCCTTCCTCACATTACCTGTTTTAACCCTCCTTCAAACAGTGACCTCTTTTTAAGACCCTGATGAAAAAAAGCTCAGGAAAACATTAAGGTAAAAGAAGAAAAAGCTGATAATCAGCAATTTGCCCTCTTGCCTCAGTTTTTTCTTTGCTATATCATACACATATCTTACCTTTGAAATAATTGATTTTGCAGTACCTTTCAAATTGGAGCAGTCTAGAATTATACTGTGTGTGAAAGGAATAAATTATAAACATTACTGCTTTAATTCACTTTAGATATCAAAAGTGTTTAGATCATATATTTGCATTTTCTATATTTTATTACAAGCATATTGATTATGATTTTTATTCTTTTAAGAGAAAAGACAGAAAGGACTCAGTAGATTACAGTACCGGTGTATTGTTCAATGTGTAGCTCTGAAATGGATGAAACTTTATGTTTAAACTTAATAACATTTATGTACAATGAGAAAAGTCAATTGAACATAAATGCTTCCAACCTTGTATTAATGACACTGCTTCTGATTGTTGCAAGAGGCTTGCAGAATATGAACATGTATCAGTGTAAGTTTAAAAGTGTAAACAATCAGGAAAATGCAGAATATTCTCACTTAAACAATAAAAAATGCTTTTGGTGTTAAGCTAGGGATTAACTTCGAAATGTGTTTCACTTACCTTTGCACAACTTTGCCATTTTTTACCATTTTGCACTTTCCCTGTCTTCAATTTTCTCCTGTTCCCACACTAGACCTGGCACAGAAGATGTGGTTGTTTTGAAGAAGGAGCTGATTTCTGTACAAACACTCATGGATAAAATGGCCCTTGAGCAGGAAAGCGAGAAGGAGATGGTGAAAAAAGAGTGCAATGACTTGAAAATGCAGAAAGAAAAGTATGCTCATTTTAATCCTTGTCCTGCTACCTTTGAATTTGTTCTTAAACATGTACCTGCTTGTCCTTTTTGTTTCCTTTCCATATACATGCTAGACTTTTGTGAAAAAGAGGAATTGTGTGAAGCATCTAGTGCAAAGCAGCATACAATGTCTTGGATTTGTTATCTAAGCTGAGTATTGGCATTATCAGAATAGAAATTTAGTAGAATACATAGAGGATAATCGTTTGTTCCAGTGTAAGATCGATTTATATTTCATTGAGTGAACAACAAAAGCTTTATTTTTACGAGTGGCGGAGCCACGAGTGAAAATATAGCTTTCGTTGTTCAAGAAATGAAATATAAATCGATCTTACATGAAAAACAGACGATTATTCTATTTCTTTGATGCAAAAATTAGACAGAATGCAAACATTTTATGACCGATTTTCTTAAAGTGCGTCATTTTGCATGTGACTGCTATGCAACGCGTATGATTACGTCACTTATTTGGCCTGGCTTGTATAACGTCAGATAGGCTGAAATGAACGAAAGCAGGGCACAAGTTTTTAGCTCGACTTTTCGAAGGAAATGAGAGCTTATACTGTCACCCGGGCGTTGGCATTGGCGTTGGCGTCGGCGTTGCAACAAAGGTTAAAGTTTTTTCAAACATCAATAACTTCCATACTATCAAAGGGATTCAACCCAAACTTGGAATACTTATTCACCATCACACCCTCTACCTTACTACCAGGGCCCATGACCCTGTCTCCACTATATTTGGAGTTATGCCCCTTTATACTAAGCAACTAAGAAAGTCGAGCGCGCTGTCTTCCGACAGCTCTTGGCCACGGCCTTAGCGCAGTTGGTAGCGCATCTGACCCTCATTCGAGAGGTCCCGGGTTTGATACCCGGCCGCGGCTAATACCCTTTCTGACAAAATTGTCACCCACCAATTGGTTTGAAATCGTTAACCTAAGTGGGCGAGCAGCTGGAGGCTCGGTAAGGGTGTTGTGGTAGTACTGGTTTGAGAAACAACAGGAATCCATGGTTAGGTGCTCCAGCCGCCGCGATATGACCCTGGTAGTTGAAAACGGCGTAAAATCCCAATAAACTCGAACTCAAACTCCGACAGCTCTTGTTGATAATTTCACTGGATAGGCGGTGAGTTTATCAAAATGATAATCTACCGTTATTTCCCGATAATCCACCGAAAAAAAGCATTAAAGAAATTGTATTGATATTTATCAAATTATTGAATTTTTTTAGCTCACCTGAGCACGAAGTGCTCAAGGTGAGCTATTGTGGTCGCTTTTTGTCCGTCGTCCGTCCGTCCATCTGTCCGTCCGTCCGTCCGTCCGTCCGTCCGTTCACAATTTCTTTCAACATCTTCTCCTCCTACACCATTGGACCAATTTTGACCAAACTTGGCAGGAATGTTCCTTGTGTAATACTTTTCAAAACTTGTTCGTGAATTTTTGATTTGTCAAAAAATGTGGGCGTGGCAGGCAGAAAGGGGCTTATCAGACTAGAAATCATAAGAAAATTCTTTAAAAATCAACCATTGGGCCCAATTGAACCAAACTCGGCAGGAATATTCCTTGAGTCACTCTTTTCAAAATTTGTTCACAATTTTTTATATTTGTCAAAAAATGTGGCCGTGGCAGGGAGAAAGGGGCTTATTAGACTTAGAGAAATCATTAGAAAATTCTTTAAAAATCAACCATTGGGCCAATTTGAACCATACTTTGCAGGAATGTGCCTTGAGTCATTCTTGTCAAAATTTTTTCACAATTTTTTTCATTTGTCAAAAATTGTGGCCGTGGCAGGGAAAAAGGGGCTTATCAGACTTGGAGAAATCAGAAGAAAATTCTTTAAAAATCAACCATTGGGCCAATTTGAACCATAGTTGGCAGGAATGTGCCTTAAGTCATTCTTTTCAAAATTTGTTCAGAAATTTTACATTTGAAAAAAAAACATGGCCGTGACAGGGATAAAGGGGCTTATTAGACTTAGAGAAATCATAAGAAAATGCTTTAAAAATCAACCATTGGGCCAATTTGAACCAGACCTTGCAGGAATGTGCCTTGAGTCATTCTTTTCAAAATTTGACCACAAATCTTTTTATTTGTAAAAAAATGTGGCCTTGGCAGGGAGAAAGGGGCTTATCAGACTTGGAGAAATCATAAGAAAATTCTTTAAAAATCAACCAATGGGCCAATTTTAAGCAGACTTTGCAGGAATGTTCTTTGAGTCTCTCTTTTCAAAATTTGTTCACAGTTTTTTTCATTTGTAAAAAACGGTGACTGTGGCAGGGAGAAAGGGGTTTATTAGACTTAGAGAAATCATAAGAAAATTCTTTAAAAATCAACCATTGTGCCCAATTGAAGCAGACTTTGCTGGAAAGTTCTTTGAGTGACCCTTCTCAAAACTTTTTCGCGGATTTTTGATTCGTCAAAAAATGTGGGTGTGGCAGGGAGGAAGGGGCTTATCGGACTTAAAGAAATCATAAGAAAATTCTTTAAAAATCAACCATTGTGCCCAATTGAACCAGACTTTACTGGAATGTTCCTTGAGTTACTCTTTTCAAAATGTGTTCACAAATTTTTCCATTGGTCAAAAAATGTTGGCATGGCAGGGAGGAAGGGCTTATCAGACTTAGAGAAATCATAAGAAAATTCTTTAAAAATAAACCATTCGGCCAATTTTCTATTTCCCTTATCTGTTGCTCTCAGGCTGGCCCCATGTTTATCTTATGTAAACAAATAAAGGATTAGCTTTAGCTTATCAGATGGTAATCTTTCACTAAATTCTATCAATCACAGACAAAATCTTGTTAATTGAGCCTATCATAAATGATCAATCTCTAACAGATCAGTATGCTTTGATTATTAGCCCTATGTTGTATATTGCGAAATCATGAAATAATTGTTGAAAATTAACTAACTCAACAATTGTGCTAATTCGTACCCAACCTTACAGGATCGATTGGAACAAAATTATTTCTTAATTGTTTCCAAACAGAAAGTCCTTATAAGTTTCATACCTTTGAATTTGACAAAATTGCCATTATCACTCTTGTCATCTTGATTCAGGTGAGCGATTTAGGACCATCATGGTCCTCTTGTTTTCCATTGCGGGGAATCACATGACACAACAACAAAAATTTTCCGACATTGAAGTTTCTGTCAAGTACAGTTCTGTCATGATTTTTGAAAACTAGCAAAATTGATGTTGTTCTTGTTGTTGCTGTTGTGTCAAAGGATTTACCATCATGAATTTTTTCCATTTTCTGGTCAATCCCAGTAAAACATTGTTGGAAATGAAAAAATTGCTGGTCACAATTTCTATATTTTCCACAGTGTTTTCCAAAGATTTTATTAGCGAGCCGGTACTTTTTGTCCCGGGAGCTAATGTCACAGCCCTAGTGTTGGCGTCCCGTCCCGTCGCGTCTTCACTTGAAAAACTTTAACCTGGTCTATATCTCCGGCACTATTAGAGATACAGTCTTGATATTTCATACGTGGATACATCTCGACAAGACCTTTTATTTGGGACCATGACCTTTGACCTAGTGACCTTGACCTTGGAGTTTGACCTACTTTTGAAAAACTTTAACCTGGCCTATATCTCATGCACTATTATTGATAGAGCCTTGATATTTCACACATGGATACCTCCCGCCAAGACCTTTCATTTGGGACCATGATCCCTGACCTTGTGACCTTGACCTTTGAGTTTGACCTACTTTTAAAAAATTGGCTGATTTTGTAACAAGCTCCCATATAGGCGAGCTACGTTGTACGCAGACAACTTGTTTTGTAGGGTGCCAAAAAGCGTAAATATGTGGTAATGGGTTAAGATTGTTTAAGATTGGTTTGAAATTGTTGATTTTTGATAAATCTAGATTGCTCTTGATACATTGATTTTATTCAACAGAACTGAAGAAGAAATCAAACAATTACAAGAAGAACTAAACAAAGCACCTAAACCTGAAGAAATTACAAGGTAATATAGTGGTTCATGATATTTGTCATTCTTTGTTTTAACCCTTTCCCAAACGACAAAATTTTAGGGTTGTCGAATTTGAAAACTGCTAGCCTACAAACAATGAAATAAGTGTTGACATTGATAAAATTTGTGTGAAATATTGCACAGAAAATATTGAAACAAATGGAGAAACTGCGGGTTATCAGCAGTTCTTCTTTTGTTTCAATGTTTTCCAAAGCCTTTTCAATATGGACGTCATAACCCGGTCTTGTTTGGGAAATTCAACAATGCACCAAAACCTGAAGAAATTACAAGGTAATATATTTGTTCATAATATTTGTCGTTCTTTCACTGCATTTTTAACAGTATTAAGAAAGTAATGAGGTTTTTTTCCATAGTCTCTTATATCTTATTTTGATGTTTCTTTTTCAGAGAAAATTCCTTCTGGAGTGCTGTACTGCTGGTCAAAACACTGTTCGTAATGTAGGAAGAATATAGGAAGAATATATTGGGTTATGTTAAAGAAATGTCAGAACTACAGCTTAAATTAGCTACCCTAATTTCAGTACTATATTACAATATAGTACAATTTGATTGTTTTTTACAGACTTGAAAATAGTATAAAACAACTACAAGAGGAATTGGAGAAGGCTCCAAAGATAGAAGAAATTATGAGGTAAGATTGTAGCTAAAATATCTATGGAAGTAAATTAATGTTTAAGCTAGAATACCCGTAATATGGCCATTTTAAGATTTAAAAAACATTGATTTTTTTCGAGAGGTGTTATTTTGTATCCCAACCTAATCGGGCAAGCTCATAAACATTTGGCGGTGGAAAGTTCCACCGCCAAATATTTTGACTGCATCTGATATACGAATAATTCTGACGTCGGGCGAATCTCATTAGGGGTGGACTACATTAAACAATGCATTAACCCTTTCCCAAACGACAAAATTTTAGGGTGATCCAATTTGAAAGCTGCTGCAGACGACAACATTGATGATAATAAAGACATGATTTGTGTAAAATATGGCACAGAAAATATTGAGACAAAAGGAGGAACTGCTGGTTATCAGCAGTTTCTTCTTTTGTCTCAATATTTTCCTAAACCATTATCTTGTAGGGAGTCAAAAAGAGTCACTGTGTGGTAGTGGGTTAAGAGACATATTTAGCAAATTTTAGAGAAGTGATTTAAATCCAATTCCGCAATGCTTCTCTATTTAGTTACCTTAAAATATCTAAACATCTTTTCTAAACAAGACCTGCCTTATAGGCTGTGAAAAAATAGTTTATATTGCTAAGTATAATTGCAGACTGCAGGCATCCCTATCTCAGTCAGAACAGCAGCTCAGCCAATACCAGAACCAGACTAGCTCTAAAGATACAGAGGTGAAAACACTGCTGGAAAAACAAGGACAGGTTTGTGTGATGTATTTATCATTTACAGATGACAAATACAGTTGACACTCGTTAATGATCTTGACTTCGCAGTGTTTATTTTTAACTTTGGGGGAAGGCGGTCAGGGCCCATAGGTGGGGGAAATTTGCGCGTGAACGCCCAAAAAGGGGAAATTTCAATACATTCTTTTACTCTCAAATACAGTGTTATAAATGCATTTAACTTGCTTGTATATCATAATGGACATTCAAACAACCATTAGAACTGTTAGAGATGCCTAGAATCTAAATATGATTTGGATTTTTCTTTGCCAAAAAAAAATCTAGTTCTAGGAGGGGAAAATTTCTCTGAAATGGGGGAAAAAAGTATATTCCTCAGAGAGGGGGAAGGGGCCCAATAACGACCGTTTTTTTAAGAAAAAAACCACTGCATCGGATAAGCTGAATTTCTGCTTTAGTTGAACGGAAAATCTGTTACATTCTTCATCAAAATTGTTAAACATAATTTAAAAAAGATAATTTTTTGTGAAATGAATATATCAATTGAAATATAGTAGGAAAAGGAGAGAAGCATAATCTTCATTTCCAACAATGTTTTCTACCCAGAAAGACCAAAAATGTTAAATTTCAATGGCTAAATTTGGTCCTCTGCAACACTTTCAAATTTGGACCACCCTCAATTTTTAGCTCCACTTTTCGAAGAAAATGAGAGCTTATACTGTCACCTGGGCGTCTGTGTTGGCGTTGGCGTTGCAACAAAGGTTAAAGTTTTTTCAAACATCGATAACTTCCATACTATCAAAGGGATTCAACCCAAACTTGGAATACTTATTCACCATCACACCCTCTACCTTACTACCAGGGCCCATGACCCTGGCTCCACTATATTGGAGTTATGCCCCCTTTATACTAAGCAACTTAGAAAGTCGAGCACGCTGTCTTCGGACAGCTCTTGTTTTCATCTGGTAATGGGTTAATAACAAGTTTTACACAGAGAATCAAATTCCCACACCCAAGACAAAATTGTATCCAAAAATTTGTGACCTTAACCCATTACCACACAGTGCCGCCTTTTGACACCCAATAAGATAAAGACATAGGAAAATTTCGTGGTAAATGAAGAAATTGCTTATGACAAGCAATTTCTTCATTTCCCACAATGTTTTCTACCCCAAAAGTCGTAAAATTTTGAGATTTCAACACATTGAAATTGTCATCTGCAACTTCTCTCACTTTTGACAAGTATAAAATTTTGCTGTCTGGTAATGCACTGGTGGTGAACTCGGGCAAAGCGAAGGACGTTTTTTCGCAAACAATGTATTCCGTCGGTGTTGTTATAAAATTTCGTAACTACAGCTTAGATAAAGCTGTAGTTATGAGATTTTATAACAACACTGACTGTTTGTCAATACATAACGGAGAACCCGGTCTATTTTTAGACCAAATTCATTGCAATTAGAGTTAAAAATCTTTAAACTCACATTTAAGCGCAAAATATCTATACCTTGTTGTAGCGAAAAACGTCCCTCGCTCTGGCCGAGTCCACCATCAGTGTAATGGGTTAATTACAGATATCCCAGAAATTAGAAGATACCCAACAAACTTTACAAGAGAAAGAAGCATATATTGTCAAACTCAAATCTAAACAAGAGAAAAGTGCCAAAGAATTGAAAGATCTTCAAAACCAATTAGCTACTAAAGAGAGAGAATTTACACAAAAGTTTGACGAGAGCCAGAGGAAAATAGAGGAAAAAGATAGACAGAATAATAAACTAAAGGGAGAAAGAGACAAACTAGAGAACAGACTTAAAGAATTTCATGAAAAAGAGGAAGGAATAAGTCAGTCATTAGATGATACACAGAAACAAATGAGGGAAAAGGAAAATTCCATTTATAAACTTGAGATGGAAGTAGAGAAGATAGGCAATGAGAAGAAAAACCTTGAAAGGTAAGAAATATTTTTGCTATTTTTTTCCTTTGTTGAATATGCTGAGAGATAGGAAAAGGCTTGAACTTTTATGTTACATTTGATGTATGATTTGCTATGTAAAGCACAAGATACCTGATAATTAAAGATGCATCTGGTCCATTTAAAAATAACTATACATGATTAAAATATGTGGTTGTTTTAGATGTTCAGTGACTGAATGTCTAGCGCTGAACTAAGTGTGTTCAGGTTTTCCAGACTCTGGGAGACTACCCGGCCAGTGACTGAAAGTCTAGCGCATGGCCAGCTCCATGTGAGGTTCTTCCATGGAGCGGTAGACTGGAACGTTATAACTTGGCTAGTCCTTGTCCAGTTCCTATACAGAATACTATTCTTCTGGAGTTTTCAGCTGCTGCATCCTCTGGGGTTTTCGGCTATTACACGGTCCATTTCTGCCTCACATTAAAATCTATTAAACATTATTCAAGTGCTGTGTTTATCACAATACTTCAGCTTTAGTTTGTATTATCTCTTTATTAAACATTGTTTAAATTGATACACTTGTGTTGTTAACATTATTTTAGCCATAATGAAATAACTATACATGATTAAAATATGATCCTTTATTTTGCTGTGTGCCAAATTTTGGCTTCATCTGCCTGTAGCAGCTTAGAATATGACGACCATAAAACACATATGAAATTGATTTTGAAATATTTGTGTATGTAGTAATGTTTATGCAGCCAAACCACTGATATTAAATCAATGATAGATGAGGTTTAGAGGACTATATGAGCAGCGACGTGAGAACATCTGTCTTCGGGAGTTTTGACCAGATCCAACACAAATGAGGCTGTACAGCCGCAGAGTGATTAGAGTCATGAAATTTCGTACATGGGAAGAAGAAGAACTAAACTTTCCCACCAGCGAAAACACAGACGCTGATCAGATTAGCGGTTACTGCGAAGCTGATCTGCGTCTTTGTTTTCGCTTGTGCTAAATTCCGCTTTTGTCGCGTCACGGCTCATATAATCATGATTCTTTTGACAGTGAGTTAGCCAATAGATCAGAAGAGTTGAACAAGAAACTATCGGAGATAAAGGAGAAAGATGGATTACTGGTAAAACAGAAATCTGACTTGGATGAGAGGATGCTTGAGTTAAAACAGGTTCAGAATAAACTATTGATGAAAGAGGAGCAGTTGTCACAGACACAACAAGGCATGATGAAGGTACAAACTCTATTTTTATGCCCCGAAGGGAGAGCATATAGTCGCCGCTTCGTCCATCCGTCCATCATTCAGTCCGTCCGTCCGTCCGTCCATCTGTCCGTCCGTCCGAAGCGATTTCTCCATAACCCTTGGGCCAAATCAAATGAAACTTACCATGTGAACTCCCTATGACAAAATGCCGATGTACTTTTCCCGGTTTTTAATTGGACGTCCGAAAGGACGTACAATTCTTATAACCACTTTTGGACAGGCGAAATGGGTTTTCATTACCAAAAAACCCTTTCTCAGACTCAATTGCCAGTTGACCAGAATTCAAAATAGATTTTGCGACCATACAGGAAAACTGTCATATCTTTTCCTACTTTCTATGTGTTCTCTAACAAATACTATAAGATTCATTGGCCGATTCAATTCATACCACGTCTTAACCAACTTTACGATCTATTTTCGATTTAATCATTTTCTTGTAGTTTTTTGACTTTCGTAATATTTATTGTGTAAAGGGTAAGATCTTTAGAAAGCGATACATGCATACACTATGGTTATAATGTAAACAGACACCCTATATCATCAGCAGCAGCGATAGCTCAAACGGGAAAGGATTAACCTCACAACCTTTTTTCAGTTTGAAATTTGGAACGCCGTTGGTCCAAAACCAGTTCGGATTATTTCTTCTGTAAAACGTTTGTTTTTCTTGATGTGTTTACTGAAAACACACATTTTAGAATGATTACCCAATTTAATGCACGTATTGTGTATGATAGGTTCCTTTTCTTTGATCATTGTTGTTTAAGTCTTTGACACATTTAAAGAAACGGGGTTTCCACGAGACATACTTTGGAACCAGGGTTTTGAAATTGATTATCGGGGAGTGAGTTCATTTCGCAACTCGGGTTCAACTCGACGACAAATCGGGGTTCCATCTGAACAGCCTCAGATGAGACACTAGTGAAATCCACCTATTCAGAAAAATAGTTGCTCTTACGAGTTTTTTTTCTCCAGCATCTGTATCACTGATATTCGACAGTATCATGACCTATTTACATACTGATCGATGATCATGACAACAATGATTATTACTAGTATAAGACTAAGTGACAGCGATCTGTATTTATTTCATTTAAGAGACCCGTTTACGTGTATTGAGCTAAGAAGATGAAGCAATGGGTCTGCAACAGATGGTACCTGGATGATCGTATGAATATGTTTACAGATAGGGACATTGCTATTCTCAAATTTTCATTGATAGTGATATAAAGATTTAAATTGCTTATTGTACTCCACTGCCATTTTCCCGACGGCACGTTCCCAATTTCTTCTTTTTATGCACATCTGTAGATGTAAGGATGCTGCGGTAGTACTTGTATGAGGAATCCATGGTTAGGTGCTCCAATTCATCTGGTATTTTGTTTCAGGAAAAGTATGTATTGAATTTGTTTTGTAACTACAACCAGGGAAAACTGCTACCGTGTTTTTTTTTCTTTTTTTACTCTAAACAGGAATAAAAATCAAAGTGCTTGGAGCACTATATTTAGACGCCTCTCATTGATTGAGCGGAATTGTATGTAAATGATCGGCGTTTCATTACTTTATTTCGTTGAATTTGTGTTCTAAATCACTGCGGTCGTTTTTTCGCCAACGATGGTGGAGATAGAAGTCGAACAAGAGTGCCATGGTCACAATATACGCCGCCACTTATAAAACTTGAGACAAAAAATGACATTGACAAGGATTTATAAATATTCACACAAAAACCTGTAAAAAGTTGTGTTCACAAAAAGGTTTTTATAAATATCCAGTCAAAAACCTGGAAGGAATTGCGTTCACGAGACTGAAATATAATTAAGCCCTAGAGACTAAGATTGAAGGGGGCATAACTCAGGCAAAAATCAATGAACCATAAAATCCTTACTTCATGCACATCTACCAATTAAGGTAATAACATCCACCAAGTTTCATAAGTATCCAGTCAGAATCTTAGAAGAAGTTGTGTTGACAAGGCTGCAATTTCAATCAGCCCCAGAGACTAAGTTTTAAGGGGGCATAACTCTAGAAAAAATCAATGAACCATAAAATCTTTCCTTCATGCAAATTTACCAATTGAGATGATTGACCAAGTGTCATTAATATCCAGCCATAAACGTAGGAGGACTTGCATTGGCAAGGCTGCAATTTCAATAAGCCCCACAGACTAAGTTGTAAGGGGGCATAACTCCTTTATGCACATCTACCAATTGAGGTGATAACATTGACCAAGTTTCATTAAGATCTAGCCAGAAACTTAGGAGGAGTTGTGTTGACAAGGCTGCAATTTCAATAAGCCCCAGAGACTAAGTTTTTAAGGGGCATAACTCAGGCAAAAATCAACGAACCATAAAATCCTTCCTTCATGCACATCTACCAATTGAGGTGATAACATTGACCAAGTTTCATTAAGATCCAGCTAGAAACTTAGGAGGAGTTGCGTTGACAAGGCTGCAATTTCAATAAGCCCCAGAGACTAAGTTTTTAAGGGGCATAACTCTGGCAAAAATCAACGAACCATAAAATCCTTCCTTCATGCACATCTACCAATTGAGGTGATAACATTGACCAAGTTTCAAGAAGATCCAGCCAGAAACTTAAGAGGAGTTGCGTTGACAAGAAAAGTGAACGGACGTTCGGACGGACGGATGGATGGATGGATGGATGGACGGACAGACAGACGGAGAAGATGACGCCAATATACGTCCGCCTCCGGCGGCGTATAAAAAAAGATGATTAAAAAGAACAATGTCAGAGTAGAATACGAACCCATGGCCTTCCGGATATAACATGTGTAAAGAGTACAAGGTGAGTGCTCTGCTAAGTGAGCTATCGCGGCTTTCATTTATGTAGCGCGTTGGCTTACATTTTGAATAAATTGCTTTGTAGCGTACTTTATAAAATCAATGAAAAGTATAACTGACGACAATACTCATAGTTAACCGAAACTAGAAGACAAAAGTGCTAATCGCATGGCCTTAATTGAATTTGGTAATCAAATTAATAGTGATTATTCATAGCGACAAATCAGTTGTCTTGAAACGGCAATCAAATCAATTTGAAGCCTGAGAAGGGTTTTCTGGTATTAAAGCCGATTTCGTATGTCCGAAACCGATCTTATAGAATTAAACACAGAAGAATGAATAAAATATCTTTTGTTCATGTACAATCCCGCTCAATCAATCAGAGACGTCCAATTACAGTGCTCTCAGCACTTTGATTTGATTTGAGGCCTCGTCACGGGAAAAGGGGACTTAAGGTTAAATACAGTTTTTCTTTAATTTCTCCTAGTCTAATGGTCAGAATTTGATGAAATTTCATATTTGAGTAGCAAATCAGATGCCCTTGACAATAAACTATTTAAAATTTGCGTATACAAAATATGTCATGGAAAAAGGGGGCTTAACATTTGTTAGCTTTATATTAGCTCTGCATGGCATATATTTATTGTGACAATGCCTTATTCGGGGAGCATTGTCCGTCTCTGACGGCTCTTGTCTCTCAATGTTTTCAAAAGCACTTTCATTAAGGTTTGTGTGTGACGCCCTTATGTAAATAGCGACATCTAAATATCAAAGAGCTAATTTTCATCAGAGAAGACTTGAATTACTGGAAGTGTTCTGTGGGTACGGACTTAAACGATAATGGAAAGGGGTCCATGATATCCTCATAAGACAGAGTGCAGTGCGCAAGAACCATAAATCTACATAGCTTATTTTGATGTCCCTGTATCGAAAGATTGGGGGCATATTGTTTTACTTGTGTCTGTCTGTGCATCTGTCTGTTTGTCTGTCGGAAAACTTAAAATTGGCCATTTTAGGGTCATGAGTGTTTAACACACACATCTTGTATTACTTATTGACCTTTGTTGTTCGACATTAAGCAGTGTGAAGTGCATATCTTGTGACAGTTCTTCACTCTTGTTCTAGAAAGGATATACAGTCGACACTTGTTGTGTCGAGGTAGGAGGGGCCGTTAAAATACATCGACATACCCGGAGTTCGACTCATCCGGATTTTTGTGTGTTTCTTTTAAAATGATATTTAACAGTTTTCTGATGCTCATCGAGTACATTCTTAATTGAACAATAGTAGGTAAAGGAAAGAAATTGCTCAGAAAGAGCAATTTCTTTCCTTTTCCTACTATAGTTCAATGGCTACATTATTTAAAAATAATTTTGTTAAAACTATTTATGATTTCCATTGATGAGGATGGGACCAGGTTTTCACTTCGACTTAAGCGGAAATTCGACTCATCCGATGTCGAGATAACGAGTGTCGACTGTATACTATAACCTTGATGTTGTGTACACAGGACAAAGAAAAGAGTGAAGGTGTATATAAAGACTTACAAGACAAATCTGTCAAGATAAGTGAGATGACAGCTGATATTGACAAACTACATGTGGACATTACCAACCTTAAACAGCAGGTGGAGGAGGGGAACAATAAACTGACTGATACTCAAAAGGAAGTCTCAAATGTAAGTTTTATTTAAGCAATTTGATTGAAGTGAGTTATATGTCCCACTCAACAGCTATGGTCAAATGGGGACAGGACCTCACATTGCTGGATTAGAACCAAAGTGACCGTTTGGTAAAGTCCAAGCTTGTTAGAAGAATGGTAACCATAGACCCATCTCTGCCAGATGCTCCGCATTATTTGTGCAATCAGACAAAAGTGTTCCTTAATAAGTTTGACATTAAAGCAAACTAAGCCTTTTTTTTTCAAGATAGTTTTAACCAAAAATCATTAGGTTTCAAAGATCAAAATCAGTTTCTGTTGCATGAATTATTGCAAACTGTTCACCTTGAAGTTTTGTAGTGTGTTATATGTAGCCTTGTTTATGAACAACTAATTTTCATGTTGTTCGAATTCTAAAATTATTCACACTTGTCCAAATTCACACTTGTATGAAGCAGACATTTGATCAAGGTAAAGGATTTATTGTGTGTTCAAAAAGATGTCTTTCTGTAAAATGGTAATTTGCCAATTTTAGAATTTCAAAACTTATATGTGACCAGTCACCTTAACCCTTTCCCAAACGTCAAACTTTTTGGGTGATCCACTTCAAAAACTGCCACAAATGACAAAACGGAAGTTATTAAAGATAGCATATAGTGTAAAATATGGCATAGAAAATATTGAGACAAAAGGAGAAACTGCTGGTTGTCAGCAGTTTCTTCTTTTGTCTCAATATTTTCACAAGTCTATTCTAATAGGGACATCAAAACAAGGTCTTGTTTGGGAAAGGGTTAAAAGGGACCTTCTGAGAGGTCCATAAAACCAAATTCGAGAAACAGATTAGACTTAGCAGTTGTCAACCACATGTTGCATTTGGGAAATGAACTTATGGTTAGACAGAAAATACAATCTAGATCCAAAGAATTACAATAGAGTGAAAAGTGTCAATCACAGTCAGTCTGTGTATTCCACGACAACTGACTAGGATTGATACCTTTTACATTTCTAAGCAGATCCTTTTAAGAGTGACATTTCACATATAAGAAATGACACAATTTAAGGTAGTCCACCCCTAATGATATTTACACTATGTCAGAATTTTTCATGCACTGTCATTAAAGTTCGTGACGTGTTGGAACCCATTTTGGAGATGTTGTAAACATTTGAAAGTGGAACATTCCAGTGCCAAATTTTTATGACGTCGTTCGAATAATTCCAATATCACGTAAATCTTATTAGGGGTTGACTACCATAAGTTTGTATTACTTTTAGGTTCAATCACAGCTTGAAGAAAAGGACAAGTACATCTCAAGTTTAGAGAAAGAGAAAATTGAAACCAAGATGGAGTTTCAAGGTCAATTGCATGCAAAAGAATTACAGTTGAACAACACTAACTTAGAATTGGAAAAGGTAAGTTATAAACTCAACAGTCAACACTCAAATGTGACCCGTTGTGCTAAAAGGGACCTTATCGGGTGTGTGAAAAATATCGACCCTAGTCAGTCTGCACAGTCCGCGCAGCCAGACTAGGGCCGACACTTTTCACTTTTATGTAATTTTCTAAACCCGGAATGTTTTCCCTATCTCACTATATGATCATTTTTCGCAAACAGGATCTGATTGACCTGTGATGAGTCTGACAAATTTGGCAAAATTTGGATTTTGGGTATTCGGATAAGGTCCCTTTTAGCGTGACGGGTCACAAATTTCAGACAGAAAACTTATGATGTCAATAAACTCTGGCCTGCAAATTGCTATTTTTCTGAATCAGACAAAGATTCTATTGTTCGCCTTTCCCAAAACAATATCCTGTTTTTAAAATCTCTAGTAGAAATAACTTAGGAAAACATTGAGGCAAAAGAAAAAAAATGCTGATAAGTATCTTGTTTTAATGTCCTTAGAGAGAAAAGAAAATGTTGATGGTAAATTCTCTTTTCAAACATTCTGAATGTTTTATTCATCCATAATTTTACTGCCAAAAATTGATGGTCAAATATTGAACTGCTCTCTGATTAACCCTTTCCCAAAAACCAAAATTTTAGTGTGGTCCATTTTGAAAGCTGCTGCAGATAACAAAATTGTTACTAAAGCTTAACCCTTTCCCAAACAAGACCTGGTTTTGACGTCCCTAATAGAATAGGCTTGGGAAAACATTGAGACAAAAGAAGAAACTGCTGATAACCAGCAGTTTCTCCTTTTGTCTCAATATTTTCTGAGTTATATTCTACACAAATTCTGTCTTTAACAACATCAATATTGTCATCTGCAGCAGCTTTTGAATAGAACCACCCCAACAATTGTTGTTTGGGAAAGGGTTAAATGCATAATACAGCATAGAGATATTGAGGCAAAAGGAGAAAATGCTGATTATTAGCATTTTCTTCTTTTGTCTCAATATTTTCCACATCCTATTCTATTAGGGATGTCAAAACCAGGTCTTGTTTGGGGAAGTGCTAAATTTGGAACAACTGCCAAATGAAATGTTCTTTATGTCTTACAGTGCCAAAGTCAGTTAGAGACTAAAGTCTCAGAAATAGAAGACATTAAACAACAGCTTGCTACTAATCAAGAACACTCGCAGCAACAGGTAGGTTTGATTGTTTATTGACATATTCAATGATTTACGATATTGATGTCGGCGTAATATTTTGGTTAAGTTATTATATGCAACTCTCATATCTCTATTTCCACTTATGCACGTGCTTCTGTGGCCATAATATCAGCCTCTAGGCAAAGATTTAATACTCTAACTTGTAATGAAGTGTTATTTCTACCCTTCCAGACTTAAAAAATCTTGGTTAAGTTTTATGTGCAGCTGTCATATATCTGTGATAACTTTTGTTTCTGATATAGCTATTGCTTTCAAACTTTCCACATGCTTCTGTGACCATAATATCAGCCTTTGGGCTAAGATTAATTCAGTGTGATTTTAAACCTTTTTGGACTTAAAATTTTCACTATCCAGAATTTAGTAGTCATGCTTTGCTTTCCTGTGACAGCTTTTGATGAGTCCCCAAATTTGACCAAAAAATGCTTGTCTGGACAACCTCCCCTACAGTTACAGTCTGATTTTCTTATTACTTTGGAGAAGTGTGCCTTAGGATACATAGATGAGCAAGACACAGATTTTGCAAAGATCTGGTGGATAATTTTTGAGTTATGGACGCTGATTCAATGAAAAAACATTTGTCCAGACAAATGTAACAGTGGGTTATTTTTATCACCTTTAGTGATAGATTACTACTTTGGCCAACCATAAACACGGTTGTAGATATCTATTGTCATTATTTCATTTCAGTCTAAGACAATAGATGAATTGAGGGGTGAAGTAAGAGAAAAGATCCAAAAGATAGAGGAAGATGAAAGACAAATCAAATTAAGGTATTTATCCCTTTCCACAATGGTAACAATTTGTACTGTACTTATTTAAAAGCTGCTGCAGAGGTCAAAATTAGTGTAAAGTAAAATTACATATGGACTTTGTGTATATTATACATCAGAAAATATTGAGGCAAAACGGAGAACATGCTGATCTGCATTATCTTCTTTAGCTTCATTGTTTTTCCAAGCCTTTTCTATAACAGATATCAAAGCCTGGTCTTGTTTGGGAAAGGGTGAATGGATTTATATTATTCCTTTCCTAAAAGGCAAAACATTGGAATATTCCGATTTTAAAGCTGTTTCTTATTACAAAATTGAAAAGATTGGTGATAAAGATTGGATTTTGTGTACAACACAGTACGAGGGGCGTTCAATTAAAAGTGGTACTAATGGTCCACCATACCTCACGGTTCTATAGAACTAGTGGTGCTTGCGGCTACTTGACGGGAAGAATACTGTCTATACTTGGTCAAAATTTGAGACAAATTGGTTGACTCTTTCAAAAGTTATTGAACTTTAAAGTTGGTTCAGTCATATACACTGGCTATTTCGCTGTGCGCAAAATGGAAAACGAACTGAAGTAGTAAGTACGGGTCTACATTAAAGGTCGCATAGGCTTTGAAATATCTGCATCACATGTATAAAATGAACTATATCAGATTCGTGGACATTTGAACGTTGAATATAAGCCAGTTTTTAGGAAGATAATAAAAATTAAAATTAGTAAAACTGGCCTGAATGATGCCCCCCCTCTCAGGCAACTCGGTTAGAGCTAGTACCAAAACAATTGTTGCTGTAGATTCCGACTTGACTGAACAAGACGCATGGTTCAATGTGCACGAAATAGCAGATAAAGTTGGTTTTTCATCGGGGATATGTTATACAATTTTGACGAAAGGGTTGAAACACAGAAAGGTTTATGCCCATTGGGTCCCCCACCTGCTGCCTAAAGGACAGAGAGCCATCTGTGCAAAATATACTTTGAGAATATGCAATAAATGCAACAAATGTGGGCTTTCTTAACTTTATACATATGATTGAACAATTATCTACTATCATAAGCACCAATGGCGAGTAATTAGCAAGCAATAGTTGCGAAAAGATCAGACAAGGTCCGTAATAGCTAACAAATTAAAAGCAAATGTAACAGGTGTAATGTTCAAATAATTGTTTCAAATAGTACCACTGTTGCCGGTCATTCATACAAGAAATGTATGTCGGCGAAAGTAAAGAAATATCATGAAAAGAGCAGGTCTAGGACTGACTAAAGAGGTATGTACCAAATCAATGACAACGGAGCTGTCCACAGGTGTCATCTTTTCCAAGACTTCCTGAAAGAGACACATGCTACACAGCGTCTCCAATCATCCTTATAGCCGGGGCTTAAGCCTGTGTGGCTTTTTTGTGTTCCCCATGATGACGAAAAAAGCTTCTGGTCATCGGTATAGGCCTTCATGTTCCATATGCAGTGCAATTTCCCAGTGTCTGCGGGGTGTTCCAAAAGAGGCCCATTTATTGGCATATAAGTAATGGATCTCAAAACTTTAGAAGTGTGTTGGTGTCAAAGAGGATTACTTCGAAGGATTGAAGAAACTTAAAATTGAATTGCGACATAATTATGGCTTATAGAACCCCAGTTCCAAAATTAATTGAACGTCCCTCGTACACAAAATATTAAGGCAAAATATTTGCTGGTGATCTTGTGCATTATTCATTTTAATTCCTAACTTTGAACTGTGGCTAAATAGATGGCAAACCATGGTAGAACATGGTTTATTTCTTTTTTTAAACGTGTTCTATATGTTTTGTAGAGAAGAGAAGATATCTGAAATAGAAAGCCAAGTCTCGTCAACTAGACAGGAAATTGAACAGCTCAACTATGAAAGAGCAGACTTGATAGCAAAGGTATTTACATTCAATCATTATATTACATCCATAAGTATAATATACTGTACAATCATCTGCATTTAGTAACAAATACAAATACATACAAATACAGATAACCTTATTCAATTTTTTAGGCCACAAGCCTATACACATTTACAAGATACTATTACATACAGTAGAAGTTACATCATTGTTAAGAAATGTGATCATGAATATAACTTAGTAACATCATAATGATGTCTATTGGTAGTGTTACCAATTTGAATGAGTGTAAAAAAAATGGATCTTGTCATCTGGAAACAGATTTATCAATTAGTCTGTAGGATACAGAAATTTAGTTCTTTTTACCTATTCTGTCATTTCTTGAGCGTTGATGATTCGAGAATGCAAAGAGTATAAGATGATTAAGGAATGACTTTGACAATTTACTCCTCTATTCAACTTGTGTAGGGAAACATTTGTTATTCATAAAAAAATCAGTTCATGCCAAACCTATCAACTCCTTTTCCTCTTTTCTATAGATAGAGACTGGGGCTGGAGTAGAGACAGCTATTAACCAATTAGAGCAAGAAAAGGTAATATTCATTTGAAAAAGGCTCTTTCTCATAATATGATACATTCCTTCTATCTTCATGTGTCTTGACAGATAGTTAAAAAGTTCTGGGCCCCGTTTTACTAACGAACGTACGATTATTTTTTGCGTAATTACTTGTAACAACAAACCTGATTGGCCTAATCCGATTTTTCGTGCAATCAGATGCCTTGTTACACAGTTTACACAAAAATATGATCGTAAGTTCGTTAGTAAAACGGGGCCCTGAAGTTTAAGTTTTTTAGCGTACCTATTCGTAGAACAGGGGGGCTTTTCTGGTCACCTGGGCTTTGGCGTTCGTGTTATGCTTTGGTTAAGTTTTCATGTGCAAGTTTCTTAAATCTGTGTTTCCACTAATGCTGTTACTCTGAAATTTGGCATATGCCTATGTGACTATTATATCAGCCTTTAGGTAAAGATTGGTTACTCTGATAATTTAGTTTATACCCTTTTCAGACTTGGAATTTTTCACTATTAAGCACTTGATAGTTAAGCTTTGCTGCCCTGAGACAGCTATTGTTTTAAATTTTTGTTTATGTGACATGTGTGTTTTGACCCCTTTCATGAATTCCTTGGAATAACCAATTAATGTTTAATATTTGTGACCTGTTACACGAAAAGGGGCCTTGTGAGAAATCTAAAGATGAGAAATTGAACCTGATCACACTCTGCAGAAGTCAACCAGATTCTGTATGTGAGAAATGACCTTATTGTAAGATAGAGAAAATGTTCAAGATTCAGGAAATTATATTACAGTGAAACATATTTGCCAGAATCTGTCTGTGCGAACTGTGCAGACTGACAAGGATTGATACTTTCACACTTCCCAGAAGGTCCCTTTCAGCATGACAGGTTACATTTATGTTTGAAATATATTTGTTCAAGGTTAACTTAGTAAACAATTGTTCCTAATGGGTTTTTTTTCCAATTATAGAAACAAATGCAAGAGAAAATAGCCACACTGAACTCTACAATACAAACACAAAATGAGGAACAAGCTAAGAAAAATGATGCAAACTACAAACAGCTACAAGAAGTTAAGAATCAACTACAAGTATCAGAGGGAAATAACATCAAGCTACAGTCTACTTTAGATGATAAATCAGAAAAATTGGCAGCTTCGGCACAGAAGATAAAGGAACTTGAAACTACAGTTACAGCAAAGGTGAATTTAACAATTTAGCTTGTCCAAAATATTAATGAGCAGGGATAAGGAAAATTCCCTTATAACTACATTCAAGACCAAACATGGATCCAGATCAGCCAGTGCATATACACAGTCTGATCAAGATCCATTTTGTTCTCCAGACATGTTTTCATGACCTGTAGCAACTGTAAAATATCAGCCTGGATTCAGATTAGACTACTCTTAAGCACAGTGTGAACTGTAAATATGCCAGTTTCAAAGGCTATTTATAAAAGGCCTTTTTCCAGATTCTGACTCATATTTTGTTGATGAGTAAAAAATACACCTTTTTAGCTCGACTTTTTGAAGAAAATGAGAGCTTATACTGTCACCTGGGCATTGGCGTTGGCGTCGGCATTGCAACAAAGGTTAAAGTTATTTCAAACATCAATGACTTCCATACTATCAAAGGGATTCAACCCAAACTTAGAATACTTATTCACCATCACACCCTCTACCTTACTACCAGGGCCCATGATCCTGGCTCCACTATATTTGGAGTTATGCCCCCTTTATACTAAGCAACTTAGAAAGTCGAGCGCGTTGTCTTCGGACAGCTTTTGTCTTCTTTGAGTATATTCCATTTGGAAAGGTCAATATTTTTCCCTTCGACAAATTATTTAAAGATGAGTTTGTGAAATTTCATGTCTTCACAATATTATGCTCATATTGTAATAATTTTAGAATGAGCTTTTACTAGCATCAGAAGCTGCTAAAGTGAGCCAGAGTACAGATTTAGAGGACCATATCAAGACAGCCCAGAATAGTTTAGAAGAAAAGAAGTCTGAACTACAGAGAGTTCAGCAGAGTCTAGAACAGGCCCAAACAGAAATACAGAATCCTAACATTGTAGCTAAGAAAATATTGAGACAAAACGAGAAAATGCTGATTATCAGCATTTTCTTCTTTTGCATCAATTTTTTTCTAAACATTTTCTAGTATGGACATCAAATGTTGTCCCAAATATTTTCTAGTATGGACATCAAAACCAGGTCTTGTTTGGGAAAGGGTCAAGCTGGATATTTCTCTTTTGGAGTGTCGGTCAGGAAAACATGTGATCCTTGTATCAACTTTCTTCTTTAATGACTCTGTATTTTGAATCAAATTTATTTTTGTTTAGATAATGATTTAAGAAATTTAATTATCAAAATATTTTTATAACTGATAATTTCAGAACGAGCTTTTGCTAGCGTCAGAAGCTGCTAAGGTGAGCCAGAGGACAGATTTAGAGGATCATATAAAGACAGCCCAGAATAGTTTAGAAGAGAAGAAGTCTGAATTACAGAGAGTTCAGCACGGTCTTGAACAGGCCCAAACAGAAATACAGAATCCTAACATTGTAGCTAAGAAAATATTGAGACAAAACGAGAAAATGATGATAATCAGCATTTTCTTCTTTTGTATCAATTTTTCACAGGCATTTTCTAGTATGGGCATCAAAAGCAGGTCTTGTTTGGAAAATACATGTAGTTAAACTAGATATTTCACTTTTGTCGGTCAGGAAAACATGTGATCCTTGTATCAACTTTCTTCTTTAATGGCTCTGTATTTTGAATCAAATTTATTTTTGTTTAGATAATGATTTAAGAAATTTAATTAATCAAAATATTTTTATAACTGATAATTTCAGAACGAGCTTTTGCTAGCATCAGAAGCTGCTAAAGTAAGCCAGAGAACGGATTTAGAGGACCATATAAAGACAGCCCAGAATAGTTTAGAAGAGAAGAAGTCTGAATTACAGCGTGTGCAGCAGAGTCTTGAACAGGCCCAAACAGAAATACAGAATCCTAACATTGTAGCTAAGAAAATATTGAGGCAAAACGAGAAAATGCTGATAATCAGCATTTTCTTGTTTTGTCTCAATATTTTCCCAGGCATTTTCTAGTATGGACATCAAAAGCAGGTCTTGTTTGGAAAATAGTTAAACTAGATATTTCACTTTTGCTGTGTTGGTCAGGAAAACATGTGATCCTTGTATCAACTTTCTTCTTTAATGACTCTTTTGAATCAAATTTATTTTTGTTTAGATAATGATTTAAGAAATTTAATTATCAAAATATTTTGATAACTGATAATTTCAGAATGAGCTTTTGCTAGCATCAGAAGCTGCTAAAGTAAGCCAGAGAACTGATTTAGAGGACCATATCAAGACAGCCCAGAATAGTTTAGAAGAGAAAAAGTCTGAATTACAGAGAGTTCAGCAGAGTCTTGAACAGGCCCAAACAGAAATACAGAATCCTAACATTGTAGCTAAGAAAATATTGAGACAAAACGAGAAAATGCTGATAATCAGCATTTTCTTCATTTGTATCAATTTTTTCCCAGGCATTTTCTAGTATGGACATCAAAAGCAGGTCTTGTTTGGAAAATAGTTAACCCATTACCAAAAACAAAATTTTAGACTGGTCCAAATTCAAAGATGTTGCATACGACAATTTCAAATCAATGATTATTAAACTTTTTTGGTCATTTTGTGTAGAAAACATTGTGGGAAATGAAGAAATTGTTCGTCACAAGCAATTTCTTCATTTTCCACAATGTTTTCCAAAGCAATTATCTTGTGGGGAGTCAAAAAGAGTCACTGTGTGGTAATGGGTTAAACTAGATATTTCACTTTTGCTGTGTCGGTCAGGAAAACATGTGATCCTTGTATTAACTTTCTTCTTTAATGACTCTGTATTTTGAATCAAATTTATTTATAATGATTTAAGAAATTTAATTATCAAAATATTTTGATAACTGATAATTTCAGAATGAGCTTTTGCTAGCATCAGAAGCTGCTAAAGTGAGCCAGAGAACTGATTTAGAGGACCATATCAAGACAGCCCAGAATAGTTTAGAAGAGAAAAAGTCTGAATTACAGAGAGTTCAGCAGAGTCTTGAACAGGCCCAAACAGAAATACAGAATCCTAACATTGTAGCTAAGAAAATATTGAGACAAAACGAGAAAATGCTGATAATCAGCATTTTCTTCTTTTGTATCAATTTTTTCCCAGGCATTTTCTAGTTTGGACATCAACGCCAGGTCTTGTTTGGGCAAGGGTTAAGCTAGATATTTCACTTTTGCTGTGTCGGTCAGGAAAACATGTGATGCTTGTATCAACTTTCTTCTTTAATGACTCTGTATTTTGAATCAAATTTATTTTTGTTTACGTGATAATTTAAGAAATTTAATTAATCAAAATATTTTTATAACTGATAATTTCAGAATGAGCTTTTGCTAGCATCAGAAGCTGCTAAAGTAAGCCAGAGAACAGATTTAGAAGACCATATCAAGACAGCCCAGAATAGTTTAGAAGAGAAGAAGTCTGAACTACAGAGAGTGCAGCAGAGTCTTGAACAGGCCCAAACAGAAATACAGAATCATAATATTGTAATGAAGAAAATATTGAGACAAAAGGAGAAAATGCTGATAATCAGCATTTTCTTCTTTTGCATCAATTTTTTCCTAAACATTTTCTAGTATGGACGTCAAATGTTGTCCCAAATATTTTCTAGTATGGACATCAAAACCAGGTCTTGTTTGGGAAAGGGTCAAGCTGGATATTTCTCTTTTGGAGTGTTGGTCAATAAAATATGTGTTCCTTGTATCAACTCCTTTCTCTAATGTCTCAGGATTTTTGGTCAGGTGTATTTTTTGTTTACGTGATAATTTAAGAAATTTAATTTATCAAAATATTTTTATAACTGATAATTTCAGAATGAGCTTTTACTAGCATCAGAAGCTGCTAAAGTAAGCCAGAGAACTGATTTAGAGGACCATATCAAGACAGCCCAGAATAGTTTAGAAGAGAAGAAGTCTGAACTACAGCGTGTGCAGCAGAGTCTTGAACAGGCCCAAACAGAAATACAGAATCGTAACATTGTAGCTAAGAAAATATTGAGGCAAAAGGAGAAAATGCTGATAATCAGCATTTTCTTCTTTTGTATCAATTTTTTCCCAGGCATTTTCTAGTATGGACATCAACACCAGGTCTTGTTTGGAAAATAGTTTAACTAGATATTTCACTTTTGCTGTGTCGGTCAGGAAAACATGTGATCCTTGTATCAACTTTCTTCTTTAATGACTCTGTATTTTGAATCAAATTTATTTTTGTTTAGATAATGATTTAAGAAATTTGATTATCAAAATATTTTTATAACTGATAATTTCAGAATGAGCTTTTACTAGCATCAGAAGCTGCTAAAGTAAGCCAGAGGACGGATTTAGAGGACCATATCAAGACAGCCCAGAATAGTTTAGAAGAGAAGAAGTCTGAATTACAGAGAGTGCAGCAGAGTCTTGAACAGGCCCAAACAGAAATACAGAATCGTAAGAAGAAAATGGGAGAGCAAGAGACCACAATAAAAGAACAAATGGATAAACATAATGAACTTGTACAGAAAGCAAAAACACTTGAAAGGCAGGTAACTGAAAAGGTAGGGGTTTCTGTTATATGCATATGTTTGATGACTCCTAACACTTTAACCTTTTCTTAAAAAAGACATTGTTTTGACCTCCCTAAAACAAATTACTTGGGAAAACCTTGAGGCAAAAAATGAAGGACAAGTTAAAATGAAAAAAAACGCGTCAGTCAGAAAAATGAATTCTGCACTCTGTATGTTATGGCATAGAAATCTTTGAGATAGATAAAGTAAATGTTGGTCATGAGGATTTTATTATCTTCTCACAATGTTTTTCAAAGTTTTCCAGATTGATGGCATCAAAACCAGACCTAAGTGAATGTTGAATCATTTACAGTGATGTCAAGCATTATCCAGAGCTCCAGATAAGAAGGGCTCTGCTGAAGAACTTTCAAAATGCAATAGTTCACATACTATTGTACATAACTGTGCAATATTTCACATACTATTCATCAAATCTGTTATTGTGGATACTCTTTGAAATCGTTTTATTTAGATGCTTCAAATGAGTACCCACAACATAGAGTTCGGATTTGAAATGAAAATAATTAGAATGTCTTTACCCCCTCATATCTGCAGTTCTAGTCAAGCATGATCCCTTTCTTTCACAGACAAGTCAAGTAGAAGAACTACAGACAGAACAAACTAGACTTCAAGAAGAGCTAGCAGGTAGTCAGAAATTATCAGAGGACAGGCGTCTTGAACTCATGAATGTACAACTAGAGTTTACACAGGTAATTTACCCTTTCCCAAACAAGACCAGAGGCATGTTCTTTAGATCAAGATTTCTTAAGATATTTTAAGATGAAGCGTTCTTTAGCAAACATTTCAAGCTAGTCAATGGGAGGTGCCACTACCATATTCTATTTGCGAGTTGTTTCGAATTCTCCATAATTTATAGACGACAAGTTCCAAATGCTTTATACTTTATACAAATGATGTCATAATTTTTGTTATGTAAACATTTAACTAATACTTTCAAATGCTCATCTGAGGCTCTTGTTTGTTATCATATGAATAATATTTCGAGCTGGTTCTGGAAAAGGTCCCTTATGACATTTGAGAACAACATGGATCCAGATCAGCCTGTGCATATGCACAGTCTGATCCTGATCCATGTTGTTCTCTAATAACTTCATCATTAGCTGTATCAACTATGAGTTAGCAGAATGCATCCTAATTTTAGACTGGATTTGACAACAGGCTGATCTAGTAACATGGTTTTCTAAAATTCTATAAGGGGCCTTATTTCCAGATTCTTTCTCATTTAAATTTCATCATCATTGTACCCCCCACCTACGAAGTAGACGGGGGTATATTGGTTTCACCATGTCTGTCTGTCTGTCCGTCCGTCCGTAGACTTTTTCGTTTCCGTGCTCTAAGTCAAGAACCGGTTGACCTAGGATCATGAAACTTTACACAGTTGTTGCCCATGACCCAAGGAGGTGCCGTATTGTTTTTGGGTTGCCATGGTCACAATTGGACTTTGTTTAAAATCTGTTTCCGTGCTCTAAGTCAAGAACCGGTTGACCTAGGATCATGAAACTTTACACAGTTGTTGCCCATGACCCAAGGAGGTGCCCTGTTGTTTTTGGGTTGCCATGGTCACAATTGGACTTTGTTTAAAATCCGTTTCCGTGCTCTAAGTCAAGAACCGGTTGACCTAGGATCATGAAACTTTACACAGTTGTTGCCCATGACCCAAGGAGGTGCCCTATTGTTTTTGGGTTGCCAAGGTCAAAGGTCAAGGTCACAATCGGACTTTGTTTAAAATCCATGTCCGTGCTCTAAGTCAAGAACCGGTTGACCTACAGCGCTTTTTCAGTGACAAGGCGCTAGTGGGGGGTATTTGTCCGCTTTGCGACAGTTCTAGTTAATTTCAGTTTAAAGAGGCCAAAGATGTAGAGGTCAAGTCTTATCAAGACAAAACAGCCACACTGGAGGCAAATGAACAGAAACTAACTGTAGACATTCAACAGAAGGTAGGCCACAAAACCTTTATCTAGCAAGCCATGCAGACATATGTAACTCTTTCCCAAACACCGATGTTTTGGATCAGTTCAGTTTATAAGCTGTTGTAGAGTGTATATGACAAAATAGATATTGATAGAGTTGTGTTAGATAAAGCTTTCAAAAATGTTGAGGCAGAATGAGAAAATGCTGATAATCATCATTATCTTTTTTTTGCCTCAATGTTTTCCCAAATAATTTCTAATAGGGTAGTCAAATCCAGGTCTTCAGTGGGAAAGGGTTAAATGATGCTCCCACCATAACACTTTCCCAAACAACATAATTGTAGACTGGTGTAGAATGAAAGCTGTAGCTGTTTCATACAATAAAAAGGTTGTTAATAAAGATAATGTATATGTGCAATATAGAACAGAAAATGTTGATACTGGTTATCAGTATTTATTTCCCCTCGATGTTATCGTGGATGAGTACAGCAGTAATATATCGTCGATGGGGAGTCAAAACCTCGTAACTCCAGCTTATTCAAGCTGTAGTTACGAGGTTTTGACTCCCCACCAGCGATATTCTGTTTATTAGACAGAAGAAATAAGCTCTCTACAGAAGACTGCGAACGAACATTCTGACAAGATCAAAACCCTATCAAAACAATTGGATGATGAGCAGCAGCAGTTCAAGAATGAGAAAGCCAAACTTGAAAAGGTTAGTTATGATACAGCTTCTTCGTTTTCTAATTTGATAACAAAGAACAGTAGAATAAGATTTTAACTGGCTCATATAAAAAATTTTCATCTTCTTCTTTCCCGTCAATATTTTCCAAAGCGTTCTCTAGGGAAACAAGGGCTTGCTTGGGAAATAATTAAGTTAGTCCAGCCTAATGAGTTTTATGGAATTTTTCAACCGATGTCGTAAAATTTGAAAGCTCTCTGATCTATACGAATATGTTATGTGTAATGAAAAATCAACATTTTCTACCACTGAGTGCCATGCCATGCGTCTATTATTGCAGAAAGTGTTGCTGGGTTTGCATTAAACTCTATGAGCGTGTATGAATAGATATTTATTAATCAACAGTTCTATGTTAAGAAAAAGGCCTATTCATTGTTTACAGACAGTTGCAGAGTTCAAGAATACAAAAACTGCCTTACAAGAACAGCTGGATAATGTTAGTCAAGAAAGTAGTTCCAAAGAAGAAGAGTTGCAACAGAAGGTTGGTGGAATGTTTTGTAGTTTTATGAATAGTAGTGCACCAAAATTAACCAATGACATCTGCATTTAAGCAATGACCCCACTTCCTCAATGTTTTCTTAACCCATTACCACACAATGACTCTTTTTGACTCCCCTAAAAATAATGGCCATGGAAAACATCGTGGAAAATGAAGAAATTGCTTGTGACAAGCAATTTCTTCATTTCCCACAATGTTTCCCATCCAAAAAGACCTAAAAATAAATATTCCATTCACTTGAAATTGTCGTCTGCAAGATCTTTCAATTTGGACCACCCTAAATTTGTGTTGTTTGGTAATGGGTTAAGACGCTCAACTGACAGACTTTGCTGCCGAAAATATGTTAAGTTGTCCTGGGTTAATTTTGGTGAACTATATAGATGCATGAGAGCTCAAGAATACAAAAATTGCCTTACAAGAACAGCTGTATAATGTTCAACAAGAAAGTAGTTCACTGAGAAGAAGAGTTGCAACAGAAGATTGGTAGAATGTTTTGTAATTGTGATCTGTCATGCTGAAAGGGACCTTATCACAAGCGTGAAAAGTATTGTTCCAGTCCGCTCAGACTGACTATGATCAGTACATTTCACACACTTTAACCCTTTCCCAAACGAGACCTGGTTTTGACGTCCCTAATAGAAAATGCTTGGGAAAACATTGAAACAAAAGAAGAAACTGCTGCTAACCAGCAGTTTCTCCTTTTGTCTTAATATTTTCTATGCCATGTTTTACACTTTCTATCTTTGATACCTTCCATTTTGTCATTTGTGGCAGTTTTTGCATTCTACCACCCTAAAATGTTGCTGTTTGGGAAAGGGTTAATGCAATTTTCTGAATCTATCTATGTTTTCCACATCTTACTGTATGATCATTTTTCATCTGGTTGACGCATGCTAAGTCTGATTTGATTCTCGAAATTGGATTTTGAGGACTTCCCATTAGGTACTTTTTAATGTGATGGGTCACAATGTTATGTACAGATGCGTCAGATGTTAACCCTTTCCTTAACAATGCAATTTTATCATGGCCCAATTTGAATTCTACTAAATAGTAAATAGTTTCAGCATGAGAGCAAATGAAAATTAAAACAATGTTAAATAATAGTAAATTTGTTCTTACAGATTTCAGATCTGAGTGCAGAGAAGAAGAGGCTAACAGATGATAAATTACATCTCGAAGGTCAAGTTGAAACACTTCAAGGTGAACTCACAGATAAACAAGAAGAAATAGAGGCTTTACAGGCTTCAATTGAGAGTCAAAAGGTATCGCATTTTTCAAAACAATTGAACAAGACTGAATCATTTCCAGACTTCAAATAAGCATACAAGGAATGTGGTGTATCAGAATTGCAAGATATTGTCTGTATTAAAAACACTGTTATTTCAACTTATGTAAGGTGCAGTAACAATATTTTCTGCCGCCAGAAATCATAATTCTAAATTTGGTCATTTAGAAATGGAAGCATTTGATAGTTTAATAAGCATTTGTCTTAAGAAGAGTCCTATTTTAAAAATTCTAATGGATTTGATTGAGATAAAGGGTAAACCTTTTCCAAGACAAAATCATGGTCCAACTTTAGAGCAGATATTTATACCCCCCAAATTCAATTTGGGGGGTATATAGGAGTCAGCTTGTCCGTTGGTCTGTCTGTCTGTCTGTCTGTCGGTCGGTCGGTCGGTCGGTCTGTCGGTCTGTAGCTTTTTTGTCCGCTCTATTTCTCCTAAACTGCTGGTCCAATTTTGTTCAAACTTCATTTAACGCCATTTTTAATGCCATTTAACGCAAAATCAATGTGTGTTGATCGGTTTTTCAATTTTTTGTCCACTTTATTTCTCATAAACTATTGGACCAATTTTGTTCAAACTTCACATGTGAACTCATTACTAAGTTGAGATGTGCATACTAAAAAAATTTTCACGGTCCATTGATTTTTGACGGAGTTACGGCCCTTGAGTGATTTTTCTTGTCCGCTCAATTTCTCGTAAACTAAAAGACGGATTTCAAAAAAACTTTACAGTTATGCTTAGTAGCTCTCAAATATGTGCATATCAAATTTTGGTGATGATTCATTGATTTTTGACTGAGTTATGGCCCTTTGCTGAAAATTGCCATTTTACGCAAAATCAATGTGTGTTGATCGGTTTTTCAATTTTTTGTCCACTCTATTTCTCATAAACTATTAGACCAATTTTGTTCAAACATCACATGTGAACTCATTACTAAGTTGAGATGTGCATACTAAATTTTTTTCACGGTTCATTGATTTTTGACGGAGTTACAGCCCTTGAGTGAATTTTCTTGTCCGCTCAATTTCTCAGATACTAATGGACGGATTTCAAAAAAACTTTACAGTTATGCTTAGTAGCTCTCAAATATGTGCATATCAAATTTTGGTGATGATTAATTGATTTTTGACTGAGTTATGGCCCTTTGCTGAAAATTGCCATTTAACGCAAAATCAATGTGTGTTGATCGGTTTTTTAATTTTTTGTCCACTCTATTTCGCATAAACTATTGGACCAATTTTGTTCAAACTTCACATGTGAACTCATTACTAAGTTGAGATGTGCATACTAAAAAATTTTCACGGTCCATTGATTTTTGACGGAGTTACTGCCCTTGAGTGAATTTTCTTGTCCGCTCAATTTCTCGGAAACTAAAAGACGGATTTCAAAAAAACTTTACAGTTATGCTTAGTAGCTCTCAAATATGTGCATATCAAATTTTGGTGATGATTCATTGATTTTTGACTGAGTTATGGCCCTTTGCTGAAAATTGCCATTTTACGCAAAATCAATGTGTGTTGATCGGTTTTTCAATTTTTTTGTCCACTCTATTTCTCATAAACTATTGGACCAATTTTGTTCAAACATCACATGTGAACTCATTACTAAGTTGAGATGTGCATACTAAATTTTTTTCACGGTTCATTGATTTTTGACGGAATTACAGCCCTTGAGTGAATTTTCTTGTCCGCTCAATTTCTCAGATACTAATGGACGGATTTAAAAAAAACTTTACAGTTATGCTTAGTAGCTCTGAAATATGTGCATATTAAATTTTGGTGATGATTAATTGATTTTTGACTGAGTTATGGCCCTTTGCTGAAAATTGCCATTTAACGCAAAATCAATGTGTGTTGATCGGTTTTTCAATTTTTTGTCCACTCTATTTCTCATAAACTATTGGACCAATTTTGTTCAAACTTCACATGTGAACTCATTACTAAGTTGAGATGTGCATACTAAAAAAATTTTCACGGTCCATTGATTTTTGACGGAGTTACAGCCCTTGAGTGAATTTTCTTGTCCGCTCAATTTCTCGTAAACTAAAAGACGGATTTCAAAAAAACTTTACAGTTATGCTTAGTAGCTCTCAAATATGTGCATATCAAGTTTTGGTGATGATTCATTGATTTTTGACTGAGTTATGGCCCTTTGCTGAAAATTGCCATTTAACGCAAAATCAATGTGTGTTGATCGTTTTTTCAATTTTTTGTCCACTCTATTTCTCATAAACTATTGGACCAATTTTGTTCAAACTTCACATGTGAACTCATTACTAAGTTGAGATGTGCATACTAATTTTTTTTCACGGTTCATTGATTTTTGACGGAGTTACAGCCCTTGAGTGAATTTTCTTGTCCGCTCAATTTCTCAGATACTAATGGACGGATTTCAAAAAAACTTTACAGTTATGCTTAGTAGCTCTCAAATATGTGCATATCAAATTTTGGTGATGATTCATTGATTTTTGACTGAGTTATGGCCCTTTGCTGAAAATTGCCATTTAACGCAAAATCAATGTGTGTTGATCGTTTTTTCAATTTTTTGTCCACTCTATTTCTCATAAACTATTGGACCAATTTTGTTCAAACTTCACATGTGAACTCATTACTAAGTTGAGATGTGCATACTAAAAAATTTCTCACGGTCCATTGATTTTTGACGGAGTAACGGCCCTTGAGTGATTTTTCTTGTCCGCTCAATTTCTTGGAAACTAAAGGACAGATTTCAAAAAAACTTTACAGTTATGCTTAGTGGCTCTCAAGTATGTGCATATTAAATTTTGGTGATGATTCATTGATTTTTGACTGAGTTATGGCCCTTTGCTGAAAATTGCCATTTTACGCTAAATCAGTGTGTGTTGATCGGTTTTTCAATTTTTTGCCCACTCTATTTCTCATAAACTTCTGAATCAATTTTGTTCAAACTTCACATGTGAACTCGTTACCACATTGAGAGGTGCATATTATATTTTGGTCATGGTCCATTGATTTTTGACGGAGTTACGGTCCTTGAGTGAATTTTCTTGTCCGCTCAATTTCTCGAAAATTAATGGATGGATTTAAAAAAACACTTTACAGTTATGCTTAGTAGCTCTCAAATATGTGCATATAAAATTTTGGTGATGATTCATTGATTTTTGAATGAGTTATGGCCCTTTGCTGAAAATTGCCATTTTACCCAAAATTAATGTGTGTTGATTGTTTTTATACGCCCGAAGGGTCGTATTATGTTATGGCCCCGCTCGTCTGTCTGTCCGTCCGTCCGTCTGTCCGTCTGTCCGTCCGTCCGTCCGTCTGTCCGTCTGTCCGTCCGTCCGTCCGTTAGCAATTTCTTGTGTGCGCAACTTCTCCTACAGTTGTGATCGGAATTCGATCAAACTTGCTACAATGAATCTCCATGGTGTCTAGTTGTGCATCCCGCTTACGGAATTTAATTAACTCTTTTCGTTCTTGAATTATCTGCCCTTGAATAAAAAAAATGACCATTTTCTTGTGTGCGCAACTCCTCCTACAGTTTTGATCAGAATTTGATCAAACTTGCCACAATGAATCTCCATAGTGTCTAGTTGTGCACACCGCTTACGGAATTAAGATAACTGTTTTCGTTCTTGAATTATCTGCCCTTGAATTTAAGAAAAAATGCCCATTTTCTCAAAAATGTCCATTTTCTCCTGTGTGCAACTCCTATAGTTTCAACCATAATTTCATCAAACTAGCCACAATGAATCTCTATGGTGTCTTGTTGTGCAAACAAAATTTTGATAACTTTTCATGTTTGAATTAACTGCCCTTGAATCGAAAAAATGGCCAATTTTACTGACAAGCCCCTCTCGGGCGTATATGCGCCGCTTTGCGAAGCTCTTGTTTCAATTTTTTGTCCACTCTATTTCTCATAAACTGCTGGACCAATTTTATTCAAACTTTACATGTGAACTCATTACTAAGTGTAGATGTGCATATTTATACCCCCCGGGGGTATATAGGAGTCAGCTTGTCCGTTGGTCTGTTGGTCCGTCTGTTGGTTTTTTGTCCGCTTAATTTCTCATAAAGTATGCAACCAATTTTATTCAAACTCAACATGTGAATTGATTACCAAGTGGAGATGTGCATATCACATTTTGGCCTCAGTCCATTGATTTTTTACAGAGTTATGGCCCTTGAGTGAATTTTCTTGTCTGCTCAATTTCTCGGTAACTAATGGATGGATTTCAAAAAAACTTAACAGTTATGCTCAGTAGCTCTTAAATATGTGCATATTAAATTTTGGTTATGGTTCATTGATTTTTGACTGAGTAATGGCCCTTTGTTGAAAAATGGCATTTTTCACAATGTAAATATGTGTTGATCAGTTTGTTGATATTTTGTCCGCTCTATTTCTCATACACTGCTGGTCCAATTTTATTCAAACTTCACATGTAAGCTTATTACCAAGTGGAGATGTGCATGTAATATTTTGGTTATGGTCCATTGATTTTTTTACGGAGTTAAGGCCCTTTAGTGAAATTTCTTGTCCGCTCAATTTCTCGGCAACTAATGGATGGATTTCAAAAAATTTTTACAGTTATGCTTAGTAGCTCTCAAATATGTGCATATTAAACTTTGGTTATGGTTCATTGATTTTTCACTGAGTGATGGCCCTTTGTTGAAAAATGGCATTTTTCGCAAAGTTAAGTAGTGTTGATCGGTCTGTTGATATTTTGTCCACTCTATTTCTCATAAACTACCAGTCCAATTTCATTCAAACTTCACATGTGATCTTATTACCAAGTGGAAATGTGCATGTAATATTTTGGTCATGGTCCAATGATTTTTTACAGAGTTATGGCACTTGAGTGAATTATCTTGTCCGCTCAATTTCTCGGTAACTAATGGATGGATTTCAAAAAACTTTACAGTTATGCTCAATTGCTCTCAAATATGTGCATATTAAATTTTGGTTATGGGTCATTGATTTTTGACTGAGTAATGGCCATTTGCTGAAAATTGTCATTTTTCGCAACTTCAGCGTGTGTTCATAAGTTTGTCTGTTTTTTTTCCCACTCTTTATCTTATAAACTACCAAATCAATTTTATTCAAACTTCACATGTTAACGCATTACCAAGTGGAAATGTGCATTTTATATTTTTGGTCACGGTCCATTGAATTTTCATAGGGTTATGGCCCTTGAGTGAACTTTCTTGTTTAAATTGTTAAACTCATTTTATGAAATATTTAAGATACAATGTTCATATACTTGAAAACTTTTCTCATTCAAAATATCAGTTTTCAGTTTATATGAAATGTCAAAATGCACAAACACAGCGCTTTTGGGGGGTATGATCACTTTCAGTGATATTCTAGTTTGAACATTGATAGAAAGAATGTTCTACAGTACAGGAGAAATGTAGGACATAAACATTTTCTTCTTATCTCTTTATGCATTACTAAGCTCACTCCTATGTGGATAAGAAATCTAGGGCTTATTTCAGAAAGGATCAAAATCATTGATATTGTATATAAATGAGATGGGATCTGGAAAAACTTCCCTTAAAGCATTTTTAAAAATTGAGTTTCAAGATCAGCCTGTTGTCAAATGCAGTCCAAAGTGCATCCATGCTGCTCTCTTTAAGTTACTGCAGGTCACGAAGAAGCTATTAAAGAACAACATGGATCCTGTTCAGACTGTGTGTATGCACAGGCTGATCTGGATCTATGTTGGGCCGAAAAGCCTTAAGGGACGTTTTTCCAGATCCTGGCTCATTAATGTAGTTTTTATTCAATGTTGAAATTTCAGAAAACATTCCAAGAAACAATTTCCAGTACCAAAAGTGAAAGTTCTGCTCTAGAGCAAAAGCTGAATGGTGAGATTGACCAGCTGAAAGTCAAGTTAGAAAATGAACAGGTATATCATAAAAGGATACTGCTATTCAATATATATAGCAATGACAGGTTGTCTCGCTCTTTCCCAAACAATTGAATTTTTATGCCCCCCCCCCCGGCCCCCCCATATCGAAAGAGTTTACTCCTGTTCGTCTGTCCTTGCGTCTGTCAGTCTGTCATTCTTACTAAAGATGAAAACTTGCCATTAGCATTTTCAGGGGCATTAGTGTTTCACAAAGACATCTTGTTTATCACTCCAATTTGAAAGCTGTCTCAGACAACAAAATTCATATCAATGTCACTGAATATACACTGTATAGTTTATGTACATTATAGCTCAAAATATTTAGGGAAAAGGAGAAATTGATAACTACCAGCTATTTCTTCTTTTCTTTTAATATCTTTCCAAAATGGAGGCCTTGTTTGGGATAGGGGCTAATAGGAATTATATAGATATAGGTTGTTACTTGGTTAATAAGAGCTGAACAGTGGTATGGGCCCAACACCAGTAAATCGAGGTAAGGGCTTATATCACTCTCTATAATCTGGGGCTATATTCACCAACATTTCTTGATCAATTTTCTAAAGCAAAATTACATTACAATCCGTCAAATTGGAGAAGATGTATGTCTTGGCCAATCGGATGGTTTGTTCTGGGATTTGAAAGGTAAATTGGGATTTAGACAGTTGGTGAATACCACCCCTGTATTTTATTTGAAAAAATTATAAGCTTGAAATGATATATTTGATTAAAGGGACATTTCATTCCAATTTCAATTTTTTAAAGTATGTCTTGATGCCAAGATTGGTTATTCTAATGAGTATAAATACTATTGGTTTTTTGAAGTTGTTGCCAATAAGCGAGAAACACGCATTTAAAGTTGAGACATAATCGATAAATTGCATATAAATCCGAACTGTTGTCCACAACAATTTGTTCAATTTCAACACAAAAATATAAATTTCTCGTAAACGGCGCAATATTTTGGCTCGAAATTTTCAAAATTTTCATAAGGAAATATGCTCTTTCAGATAGAAATAAAAGTAAAATTTATGACGAAAAATTCTGAAATGTCACTTTAAATGTACCATGCCATCTTGCAAAAGTATTGTAAAGGCAATGCCAGAACTAAAATAATGTCTTATAACATTCACAATTTTATGCTCCGCTGAGATAAACTTGCTTCAAAAAATGTTCCATAACAGGTATTATATCTGTCATGACTATATTTTGTAGTGTTTCTATTTATAAATCTGTAAGCTTTAACCCTTTCCCAAATAACAAAATTTTTGGTTATCCACTTCGAAAACTGCCACAAATGACAAAATGGAAGTTATCTAAGATAAGATTTGTGTAAAATAAAAAAAATATGGCATAGAAAATATTGAGACAAAAGGAGAAACTGCTGCTTATCAGCAGTTTCTTCTTTTGTTTCATTTTTTTTCCCAAGCAGCTTCTATTAGGGACGTCAAAACCAGGTCTTGTTTGGGAAAGGGTTAATAAATTAAGACATACATATATTTACAGAAAACAACATCTAAACTATCTGAAAGTGAAACAGTGTTAAAGCAGGAGATTACAGAATTACAAAAGGCGAAATCAGGATTGGAAAAGGAGAAGCAAGATTTAGGACAACAGCTTGATCACACCAAGCAAACTCTTACAACCAAGGTAGGAATTATTCAACTTCTGATAATTTTATGCCTTTGTATTAAGAATCTAAATCATCATCATCATCATCATCATCCTGTTTTGATTATCTAGGACTTCAATTAGTCCTCTTCTGAGCTGTTTGCCTGGCTGCCCAGTCTCAATCGGAGTCTTCCTTTCCATGTCTGTAATCAAACAATCTCACAAAAATAAATGCTTGTTTCTCCCTTTCCTATTTTCACTGAATGATTTAATCATTTAACAAATGCTGATAAAATGTTTTAAATGATGTTCTTCAATGTATTATGTCTTACAGATAGAAGAAACTACAAAGGAAAAGGATAATTTACAAGGAGACATTAATGCTAAATCAGAGGAATGTATCAATCTGGAAAAGGCAAAACAGGTAAATAGAGGTGTACTTGATTGGACCTACTCCGCTTTCCCTGTTTTCAGTTTTGAGTACATGCCTCACATAGAAAGGTTTGAATTGTAACTGTCAAATGATTTTATTTTTCAACATAATCACCTTCTTTGTCTATACACTTTTGCCAGCGATGTTTTAACCCTTTCCCGAACGACAAAATTTTAGGGTGATTCACTTAAGAAACTGCCACAAATGACAAAATGGATGTTACTAAAGAAAGGATTTGTGTAAAATATGGCACAGAAAATATTGAGATAAAAGGAGAAACTGCTGGTTATCAGCAGTTTCTTCTTTTGTGTCAATGTTTTCACAAGTCTATTCTATCAGGGACGTCAAAACCAGGTCTTATTTGGGAAAGGGTTAAGGCCTCAATGCCACTTTTATAGAACACCTTCTTTTCATCGTTCAGAAAAGCCTCCACTGTATGTATGACATCATCATTTGACTGAAAGTGGGTACAAGCAATAGCTCTTTTCAACTGTAGAAACAGGTGAAAGTCTGATGGAGCAAGATCAGGTGAATAAGGCGGTGTTCTACTACTTCAAACCCACAGTCATTGATGGCAGCCATGGCAATGGCAGATTTGTGAACAGGAGCATTGTCCTGGTGGAACAGTACACCTTTGCTGAGTTTTCCATTGCGTTTGAGCTTGATGGTTTGTCTCAGTTGCCTTAAAAGTTATGCACAATACTGTCCATTGTTTGGCCCTTTATTCATGGACTTTATTGACCATTTCTGGTGTTGCAACGGTGACAGGCCTTCCAGGGCAGAGGTCGTCCTCAAGACTCTACCTACCATGCTTGAATTCCCCTACCCATCTCTTTACTGTAGCATACCAAGGGGCATCAATCCCTAGTGTTGAAACCATATCTGCATGGATGGCCTTCGAAGTTAGACCCTTTATATACAGATATTGAATCACTGCTCTTTCAGCAACCTTATCCATTTTGCAAAAGCCACTTGCCTGGTTTACTTTAGAGTTCTACCTCTCCAACATAAACTGACCAAATGACACCATGAAACAGGTTAAAGAAAAGGAGGAAATGTTTATTATAATATAGATCTATTGTTTATTTCAGAGTTTAGAGTCAGAACTCTCTGACACAAAGGAGAACCTAATGTCCACAAAGCAAGAACTTTCTCAAAAATCTGAAGAACTATCTATAGTGAAACAAGGCCACACAAAGAGTGAGAGCTCATTGAGTGATCTCCAACAGCAATTCACGGCAGCTTCTACTGATCTGAAACATTCCAAGGAGGAGATTAATAAACTACAAAAAGATTTAAGTGATTTACAAGCAAAATGTGATAATGTTGCAGCAGAAAAGGGAGCCAAAGAGAAAGAACTTGCGGATAATGTGACTGAATTAAACAATTGTAAGCAAAAATTGGATGAAGTATCTAAAGCATTAAGTGAATCTAAATCTCAGGTTGGTGAGACAAATAGCAAATTAAGCATTACAAACAATGAAAAGGATGAATTAGCAAAAGAATTATCTGAAGTTAAAGAAAAAATAGTGATTAAGGAGGGAAATGTTAAGGAATTAGAAAACAAAGTTGTGGATCTTACGGAGAAGTTAGAGGGTATTCAGAAGGAGGTTGATGTTAAGGATGAACAGTTTGAACAACTACAGCAAAAGCACAGTAAGATGGCAGAGGAGCTGAATGCAGCTACCGAAAGAGAGAGTGAACTCAACAACTCATTTGATGAAATAAGTGAAGTAGGTTGTATTTATCATTTAACAACCCTTTCCCAAACAAGACCTTGTTTTGACGTCCCTAATAGAAAAAAAACTAGGGAAAACATTGAAACAAAAGAAGAAACTGCTGATAACCAGCAGTTTCTCCTTTTGTCTCAATATTTTCTGTGCCATATTTTACTCAAATCCCATCTTTAATAGCATCTATTTTGTCATTTTTTACAGTTTTTGAAGTGGATCACCCTAAAATTTGGTTGTTTGGGAAAGGGTTAAACAACCCTTTCCCAAACAGTGACGCCTTTTGACTCCCCACAAAAAAGGCTTTGGAAATCATTATGGGAAATGAAGAAATTGCTTGTGACAATTAATTTCTTCATTTCTTACAATGTTTTCTACATGGAAGACCAAAAATATAAAATTTCATGCACTTAGAATTGTAATCTGCAATATCGTTAAATTTGGACTAGTCTAAAATTTTGTTATCCAGTAATTGGTTAAGCCATTCTGAAAATACTGAAAGAGAGAGGGAATTCTGCAATGACACCTTTAATGGAATAAATAAAGTATGTTGTATTTTACACTTCAACATGGTAAACCATTCAATAGTTTTTCTTGGGGGGGTATAAAAAAACTGATCTTGTGGGAATATAGGTTTATTATAGAAGTAATAGTGTACAGAGAATTATGCCAGAGCTCCAGATAAGAGGGAGTGAAGGCTTTTCAAAATGCAATATTTCCCTTATTGTTCATCAAACCCTATATTATGGGTACTCATTGGAATCGTCTCGACGAGACGATTTCAATGAGTACCCACAACATAGGGTTTGGATTTGAAATAACAAATTTAGAATGTCTTCAACCCCTCTTATCTGTTGCTCTGATAATGCTTATGTTTAATACTTCTATCTCTTTCAGATTCGCAATGCCATGAACGCACAGATGCTGAAGCTTGACCAGGAACTACAAGAGGCTAAAACAAGCAAAGAAGAACTGGCCAAGTTTAAGGTCAGTCCTTAAAGTGACATTTCACATTTATTTCATTTTTTAAAAGTATGTCTTGATGCAAAGATTGTTTATTCTAATGCATAGAAATATTATCAGTTTTTTTTAAGTTGTTATTTATAAGCGAAAAATATGACTTTAAAGTTGAGACAAAAATGACAAATTCTATATAAATCTGAACTGTTGTCCACAACAATTTGTTTGATTTTAGCACAAAAGTATATATTTCTCGTAAACAGTTCAATATTTTGGCTTGAAATTTTCAGAATTTTCATAAGAAAATATGCTCTTTCAGATAAACTCTTTTTGACTCCCCAAAAGATAAAGGCTTTGTAAAACATTGTGGAAAATGAAGAAATTGCTTGTAACAAGCAATTTCTTCATTTCCCACAATGCTTTCTTCCAAAAAAGACCAAAAGATTTTGAATTTCCTCAACTTGAAATTGTCGTCTGTAACCTCTTGGAGTTAGCTAACCTGTATTTCATTGTGTAGAAATTTACAAAGTTAATCTTTTCACTTCTCAGATCTGACTGATAAATGTGTGGATCTTATTTATAAATTATTCAAAAGGCCATGAGGACAGAAACTGTTAAAACATGTTCTCAGCTTTGACAAGGAATTTAGGAGAGATCTTTGTAGCAAAATAAAATCAGAGTAAGGGCGTCCTTTGGCAGGTCATTCAATATGAGGAAAAATAATTCAATGAAAATTTGAAAAATAAAAAAAGAAATCCATCTTACCAAGTATGTTTATGAACAAAAGAGAAATATATCATAATATGGTCATGTTATAACTGCCCATGGTTAGATAAATATGTTATGATCTTTAACCCTTTCCCAAACAAGACCTGGTTTTGACGTCCCTAACAGAAAAGGCTTGGGAAAACATTGAAACGAAAGGAGAAACTGCTGATAACCAGCAGTTTCTCCTTTTGTCTCAACATTTTCTATGACATATTTTACACAAATCCTATCTTTAATAACATCCATTTTGTCATTTATGGGGGTTTTTGAAGTGGATCACCCTAAAATTTTGTTGTGTGATAATGGGTTAAGAGCTTTGTCTCTATAACTTATGCTTGTTTTCACAGGAAGAGGCAGAACCAGAGCTTGAAACATTGAGGAAAAAGAAAGAAGCGTTAACAGCATTAGCAGAGACAAATGAAGAAGACTTGAAACATCTAAGAGATTCACTGGAGAAAATAAAGACTGATCATAGACAGGTGAATTAATGAATAACAAAATATTGACTCGCTTCTAGAGCCACAGATAATAGGGGTAGAAACCATTCTATTTTTATGCCCCCCGTATCGAAAGATTTGGGGCATATTGCTTTACTCATGTCCGTCTGTCTGGAAAAAGTAATGCAATTCTTATTGAAAATATATTTTAATATTCCTTTAATCTATACCCATGCAATGACTCTTTTGACTCCCTACAAGATATGGCTTTGGGAAACATTTTGGAAAATAAAGAAACTGCACATATTGCCATAGCATTGTCATATTACACAGTATCAGGGTAAAATAAACTTATTGCAAGGATATGACTCTATTAGATTCCCCAGACATTCTGTGTCAGCCTATCAAAATCTTTTTTTATCTCAACACTGATTGGTCCCTTGTTTTCATGCGGGCGTAATGGCTCATTTTCCTGACCACAGGTTGAAATGGTCAGACATCTGCTTTGGAAATGATGTCAAATAGCTTGGGCTATAAGTGTTCGTGTTTAGTGATCAATTGACTATAGTCTGAAATGAAGTTGGCTATTGTAACTCTGGTTTTCTTGTTCTCCAGGAGCTAAAGGAGCTGGATGAGGCCAAAAATATACTTATACAGCAGAAACTTGAGGTACAAAACCAGATAGATGGTATGCAGGAAAAGGTCAAACAGGTAAACATTTTAACCCATGTCCAGATTGTTTAAGTTGGGCTGGTAAAGTAAAAGTTTAACCCTTTTCCCATAAATATACATCAAAAACTTGAGGTACAAAACCAAATAGATGGTATGCAGGAAAAAGCTAAACAGGTATGGTAAAAACTATAACCCTATTCCTGATATTGATGAAAATTTAACAGTTTTAGGCCTGGTCACATTCACAATTCTGTCTCAATCTAGCCCTAACATGTCCAAAAATGGTCAGTTTTTGGATGGGCTGTGGATGCAATATGGACACAAGAACTGTATGTGTAGACTGTCAAAGGGACATTTCATTCCAATTTAAATTTTTTAAAGTATGTCTTGATGCCAAGATTGGTTGTTCTAATGAGTATAAATACTGTTAGTTTTTTAAGTTGTTGCCAATAAGCGAGAAACACGCATTTAAAAATGAGTTATAATCAATAAATTGCATATAAATCCGAACTGTTGTCCACAACAATTTGTTCAATTTTAACACAAAAATATTAATTTCTCATAAACGGCGCAATATTTTGGCTTGAAATTTTCAGAATTTTCATAAGGAAATATGCTCTTTCAAATAAAAATAAAAGTAATATTTATGACAAAAAATTCTGAAATGTCACTTTAAAGTAAAGATTTAACGCATTACTACATTAGGATGCTTTTTGATGGTCCTGGAAAATATTGTGGAAAATGAAGTAATTGCTTGTGACAAGCAATATTTTCATTTCCCACAAAGTTTTCTACCAAAAAAGAGTACAATGAATTTAAAAGTCATCCACTATTCACTTGAAATTATTGTTTGCAACATATTTCATTTCGAACCAGTCTTTAATTTTACCATACAGCAATGGGTTGAAGTGTAACAATGCAAACATTTCTCACTGAATTTGCACTTAAATCCACCATTATCAAGTTTTGAGTCTCTCTATGATTTTGTTGCTTTTGAAAGAACTAAGTAGGCCTATACTTATCTGAATCCTTGAATTTTAAAACAATTTCTTACAATTACATCATTCCCTATTGATTCTTTTTGAATACCGTATAGCACTTTATTTCTGCGGGGACTTTATTTCTGCTATTTCTGCGGTCGTGGACGGCACCGCAGAAATAAAATCCGCAGAATATTAATCCTGAATGTAGAGGTTGTTGTCTGTAATTTTAGTCAGTACATGGACAAGTTAAACTGTTACCACCCAATGGAAAGAACAATATCATAACAATGGAGTGCTTTCCTATTCAAAAATGGTGTAACTACGGCTTTAACTTAGGTGTAGATAAGACATTTTAGTTCACCAATAAAGAAAGATTTAACAAGTTTGACTGATTGGTAACAGTTTGGCACGTCTTTCTTTTCACACCTATCTGTATACGGCATTGTTTCCCATGACGCCTTTATTGATACTGGTAAATGAGTGGGATTATCCCTTTACCCTAACGGAATAATTAGAATATTTGGTAAGCATCGTCTTTCAAACTATGTCTGATACTGACATGAACTGATTTTATAGCGCAGAAATAAAATCTTTGATTTTACCAAATGAGAGACCGCAGAAATATGTTCCGCAGAAATTTAACCTGCCTGATTTAAGGAAAAAACACAGAATTTGGACCCCGCAGAAATAAAGTGCTATACGGTAGTATTACGTTTGAAAATAACAAATGTGTCTAATTTGTAGGCTGAGGCCAGTGTGGAAGAAAATAGAGCCAATGCTGACAATATACAGAAATTATTGAGGGAAGAGAATTCTGTTCTACAGAATAAACTGGTAAGATGATTTTTATTTCCCTTTGTACATTTTAAAGGGCATTGAAAAAATGGGGGAATAATTAAGTATAACTTAAGCATGTTTTGCACTTAGCCCTCAAAAAATTTGCTGCTAGAATGTGTTGTGCAGCCTTTTTCTGGCAGGAAATGATTTTTTTTTTCAAGCTTCATAACCCTTTCCTAAACAAAACATGGTTTAGACTTCTTCAATGTAAAAAGTGTTAGAAAACATTGAGACAAAAAAATGACAATGCTGATTATCAGCATTTTCATTTTTTTGCCTTAATATGTCCTGAGCCTTATTGTGCACAATGTCTATCTTTATCAACATCCATTGCCTCATACAGCCTTAAATTTTGTCATGTTGGAAAAGATTAATTTAGCAGAAGGATGTTGTCCTCAAGTGATCGCAAGGTGTGCCAAACAATAACAAATTTTTTCAGGACGAGACCCAGGCTAAAGTTGACAGTCTACAGAAGGATTTAGACGAGGAGAACGCCAGAACAGATATGCAGCTGTCAGTCCTTAATGAAAACCTAGGGACCGTGCGAGCAGATCTGGCCACGGCACAACAACAAACGACAGAATTAACTAAATCATTGGATGACCTTAAAGGGGAGAAATTAGGTAAGGATGGCTTACATTGTGGCAAGTTGTGCTTGTTAATCTTTTCCCACATTTAGATGTCTACTGACATCTATTAGGTAGTACTTTGAAAATATTGTGGAAAATGAAGAAATTGCTTGTCACAAGCAATTTCTTCATTTCCCAAAATGTTTTCTACCCAGAGAGTCGTAAAAATACATTAAAAGGATTTAGATTAGGAAAACGCCAGAACGGATCTACAGCTGTCTGTCCTTAATGAAAACCTAGGGACTGTGCGAGCTGATCTGGCCACGGCACAACAACAAACGACAGAATTAACTAAATCACTGGATGACCTTAAAGGGGAGAAATTAGGTAAGAATGGCTTATATTATTGTTTACCCAATTTCACACAGTGACGCTTTTTGACGCCCCTGGAGAAAAACATTTGGGAAAATATTGTGGAAAATAAAGAAATTGCTTGTAGCAAGCAATTTCTTCATTTCCCACAATGTTTTCTACCCAGAAAGTGGGAAAAATGCATAAAAAAGCTTTAGATGAGGAGAATTGATGTTTTCTGACATCTATTAGGTGATACTTTTGAAAATATTGTGAAAAATGAAGAAAATGCTTATACATGTACATCAAAAGCAATTTCTTCATTTCCCAAAATTTTTTCTACCCAGAAAGTCATAAAAATACATTAGGCTTTAGATGTCCTTAATGAAAACCTTGGGACTGTGCCAGCTGATCTGGCCACGACACAACAACAAACTACGGAACTTACTAAATCACTGGATGATCTTAAATGGGAGAAGTTAGGGAAGGACTTCTCATATTTTGACAAATATTGTGCTTCTTAGGTCATTACTGCACAATGACACCTTTTGACTATCTCACAACAAAATGCTTTAGAAAATATTGTGGAAAATGAAGAAATTGCTTGTCATAAGCAATTTCCTCATTTTACACAATGTTTTCTTTCTCAAAATGAAAAGATTTTTGTAAATTTTACAAACTTAAAATTGTTGTCTGCAACGTCTTTGAATGTGGATCAGTCTAAAAGTTTTGCTGTTTTGTAAAGGGGTAACACATTTCCATATAATAGTGCTAATATTTGAAGCCCCCAAAAATATGAAAACTTTGAAAACCATTGGAGAAAAATGAAGAAATTCTAACAAAATTTTCTACCAAGACAGAACAAGAATTGTGAAATTTCATTCTTCTGGAATTGCTGCTTGGACATATTTGATTTTAGACTAGTCTACAATTTTGGCCCTGTGACATGAAATGTAGTTTGATATTTTATCACCTTTAGTGACAGATTTCTAGTTTTGTCTATACTCTATAATTGGATATCATTTCACAAATGGGAAAATGCTGTAGTGTGAGACATCTAAATGTCACCAGCATTTAAACAAGGCATAAATAAGCTTATTATAGGATTTAGTCTTTCCTAGTCAAGATTGAATGTAGTTTGAGAAAACATTGAGACATCGAAGAAAATGCTGATGAACAGCATTTTCTCCTTTTGTCTCAATATTTTCTTTACTATAACAATAACATATTCCTTCTTTATTAGCATTCATTCTGCTGTCTACAGCAGCTTTCAAACTGGAGCAATGTAATTTTTTGTCAGTTGGGAAAACATAAGTCTTTGCTGGTTGTCATTTTAGGGATACTTAACAACTTGGAAAACTTTAGAATAAAAGGAGAAAATACTGTTCATCATCAGATTTAGACTGAGACCATCATTTTAGGGATAGTTGGTTTGAATTGCAACTCTGCCATTATCCCTATGACAATTAATCCACATCACCAGACAAATAGAGAAAATGTCTGATTGGTCTGAATTCAAAAATGGTGCATACAATGATTTCAATTGAATTTAATTTTACATTTGGTCATCCTAGGTAGAAAAGGTTTTAGAAAATGAAGAAATTGCTTGTTTTAATGTTTCCCAAAGCCATTGGGGTAATGAATAGTTATACAAGTCTTTGCTTCCCACCAATTTCTAAATCATACACAACTGCCTTAGCTGAGCAGCTTATTTGATTGGATGTCTGTTTTTGTCGTTATGAGTAATATTAGAAACATATTGATGGATTAGTTGTCTTAATCAATGAGCCAGGAAAATGAAAAAGGGACCTACAGCATTTTAGACTAACATCATGTTACATGAAATAGATCCAGACTAATTTGTTCCGAAGTGTAATCTGATCTGGGTCTATGTTGTTTTGAAATGCAAAAAAAATCCAGATCTCGATCCAAATAAAACATTTTGAATGTACTGTTAAACTCTGTTGATTCATTTCTCTTTGATTGAATTTTTGTAGAGCCTACCGATATTTTCATAATAACATCTATTTTAATATTAGAAAACTGAATGCATGTGAAAAAATTACATGTGAAATTTAATACCCTATATTTGATTTCTGTCACAGAAAACAATTGCTCTGAAAGTCTTTTGATGTATTAATTTAATTTTTGAAGCTTTAAAAATGTCTGTTGTATAACTCTAGGTTTTCAAAATGATATAATTTCCATGGCATCATAATTTGTTTGATTTTAACCCTTTACTAAAGAAGATCTGGTTTTGATTTTCTTCTTTTGTGTCAGTGTTTTCCCAAGCCATTTCTTTTAGGGACGTGAAAATCAGGTCATTTGTGGGAAAGGATTAACTTTTCATGCCATACCATACAGTGTACGTCAATTTATACTGTAAATGTTAATGAGTCTACCACAGAAAAGTACATCATTTAGATAATTGTAAATTATTACTATATATCATGACTTTCCATTCACTTTTGGGGATGATCTTTTAGATCATTTCTTATCACACTCATTGATTAAGTTGGTACATCCTTAGTTCTGTCTGTATGCAAGACTTGCACAATGGTAATAATTTTTAGCTTGACTTTTCGAAGAAAATGAGAGCTTATACTGTCAACCGGGCGTCGGCCTTGCCGTTGGCGTTGCAACAAAGGTTAAAGTTTTTTCAAACATCAATAACTTCCATACTATCAAAGGGATTCAACCCAAACTTGGAATACTTATTCACCATCACACCCTCTACCTTACTACCAGGGCCCATGACCCTGGCTCCACTATATTTGGAGTTATGCCCCCTTTATACTAAGCAACTTAGAAAGTCGAGCGCGCTGTCTTCTGACAGCTCTTGTTGGAATGAATATACATGAAATAGGTTTTATAAATTTTTCATGTTTATTCCTTGTGAAAAGTCCTGTCCTTGGTTACAAAGCTTCTGTTCGATTATAACAAGCATGATTTGGGAAAGAAAAAAAAAACTTTTTCACATGCATTAGTCTTATTTTGTTCCTAAAACTTTTCAGGAGTAGATAATTTCATTAGATCAACCCATTCCATTATAAGGGTGCCCCTTTACGCCCAACAAGATAATGGCTTGGGGAAACATTGTTGAAAATGAAGAAATTGTCTGTGAAAAGCAATTTCTTCAATTTCTGCAATGTTTTCTACCATAAAAGAGGGGCAAATGTGAAATTCCATTCACTTGAAATAGTCTTCTGCAACTCTTTGAATTTGGACCAGTCTAAAATTTTGCTGTCTGGTAATGGGTTAAGATGGAAAAAACAAAGAAACTCAGAGCAAAAAAAATCCATTGCAGCAGACATAGTGTTAAATTTCCAGTATTAAAGACAGGTTTATTTCTGTCACATTGAAGCAAAAAGTTGCTGCAGGGCTGTGATTAATTACTGCTTAATAGCATTTGAAAGTCATCTAACTGTACGAGAGAATACTCTAAAGGAATTAAAAAGCCTGATTTAATAGATTACAATTTCGTAATTGAGACTTTTTTCATTTATTCCAGAGCTCGAGGCAAAGCTAGAAAATAACAACGACGAACGAAGGCTGCTTTTGGAGAGGTATTTTACTACTTTTGCTAAATAATTAATTCCTGCAAATTCATGTAGCTTCATAATAAGATTGGCGTCTCTGAAGGTCACTGATCTAATTCTGATGTTTACCAAACATCATTACCAATTATCATTCCTAGTTAGTATACCCTCAAACCTTTTCCAAGACATTGAAATTTTAGACTGTATGAATTCCAAAGCTGCTACAGACGACAAAATGGATGTTAATAAAGAAAGAATTTTTATATAAATTAGAAAATGCATATTATCAGTATTTTTCTTCTTTTGCCGGTTTGTTTTGGTAAGTCTTTTATTACAGGGACTTCAAAACAGGTCTTGTTTGGAAGAGGAATAAGCCTGTTCCAAAAATTTTAGTATTTGCCATTTGAAAGCTTTTGATGGTATTCTAGTCAATGATTATTATGAAACTGGAATTTGTCTAAGTAGAAGTTACTGAGACATACCAAGGGAGAATTTCCTTCTGTTGTAACATAAAAGGTTCACATTTGATACATATTATTACTTTTCAAAATTTCCTACGTGAACAAATTTTTGTTAGTAACGGTACATTGTCAATGCTACTCAGTAATAAATGTACAGAAATAGAGTATCCTCAGCTGCATGTTTAGGTTAACAAATTGAAATCCTTACTTTTTGGATCCATAGTGGTTCAAAACGTCATAATTACCGTTTTCATAACCAGTCACATTGTTATAAATATGACCTGTCACACTGAAAGGGACTTTCTTGGAAGTGTGCAAGGTATCAATTCTAGTCCGCAAAAACAGACTAGGATCAACAATTTCACTGTACAGACACACTGAAAGTAATTTTCTGAATCCAAATTGTTTTTCATATCTTTAAAAAACTTTGAGTTTGTTTTCCAAAGGTGAAATCTAGTAAATGTATGTTAAATCTAATCTGTTTCGTACAATTTGGTCTTATGGACTTCCCCAGAAGTTCCCATTTGGCATGACGGGTCAATAATGATGTCGCCAAGCTTCATCTATAAAATACTGATGTGACACAAGGACATATCGTCATTGTTAATCTAAAACCTCTAACCCCAGCTTTAATGAAGCTGAAGTTACAAGGTTTTACAATAACACCGATAGGATGATATACTCTGCCAAATTCTTTCTCAGGGCATTTAAGTTGTCTTTCTATATTAGGTAATGTTGACATTGTATTTTATGGTAAAGAACACTAACATAACACACAAAGTGCCAACTTGGCATCTTTGGTACAAAAATGGATGTTGATTTTGTGATAAAATATCACCTAAAGTGGAGACTGCTTTTAGCCTTCATTTACAAGCTAATTTGTGATGCAATTTTCATGCAGCAGACGACAATAATGGTATATTTTTTGTCCCTCAAGGTGTTGCATTTCAGATAAATAAGGTGTTAACCCCGTTCCCAAACAAGATTTGGGTTGGGCATTTAAGTGAAAGAAAATGCTTGAAGAAAATTTTGAGGCAAAAAAGAAAATGCTGGGTAACCGACATTTCCATATTTGCCTCAATATTTTCTATGCTTGATGGAGAAAATGCTAGTCATTAGAATTTTCTTCTTTTGCCTCTTAGTTTTCCCAAACCTGTCCTAAAGAACATCAGAACCAGTCTTGTTGGAATAAAGGTCAGAATGTGTTTGAGCTAGCCCTTTGGAAGTCATTTACAACAATTTTGCATTTACAGAATTCATTGCAATGGCTTTGCAAATCTCTGTGAATTGGAAAACATCTCTTCAGCTATCTAGCAAATTGTTAGTCCCCTACCGGTGTTCACACCGGAGGGGACTATAGGTTTGCCCTCCGTCTGTCCGTCCGTCCGTCTGTCCGTCCGTCTGTCCGTCCGTCTGTCCGTCCGTCCGTCTGTCTGCTCAAATCTGGATCCCGCGATAACTTAATAACTAAGCAAGCGTTTTTGATGAAAGTTGGTATATGACTAGATGGCAATGTGTAGATTATGCACATCATTTTATTTTTGTTTTTCGACTTAAATTGAGGTTGCTATGGTTACAGAAATAGTGAAAATATGGCCAAAAATGGGATCCTGCGATAAGATAATAACTAAGCAAGCTAGTTTGATGAGACTTGGTATATGACTATATGGCAATGTGTAGATTATGCACATCATTTTATTTTTGTTTTTAGACTAAAATTGTTGTTGCTATGGTTACGGAAATAGTGAAAATATGGCAAAAAATATTGGATCCTGCGATAAGTTAATAAGTAAGCAAGCTAATTTGATGAGACTTGGTATATGACTAGATGGCAATGTGTAGATTATGCACATCATTTTATCTTTGTTCTTTGACGAAAAGTGCGGTTGCTATGGTAACGGAAATAGTGAAAATATGGCAAAAATGGATCCTGCAATAACTTAATAACTAAGCAAGCTAACTTGATGAAACCTGTTTTAAAATGTAAAAAAATTTATAAGCCATGTTAGTCAGGGTGGTGATGCAGCAGTATTAATCACCTCCAGTTGGGCATAACATTTCATATGTTTGACAATTATTTTGATGACTCGTTCATCTTAATCTATTATTGATTACCATATTGAGTCAATGTGAAGCCGGTAGGGGACTTTATGTGTTGCATACAACACCAGATACTTGTTTATGTACCCTTTTGCAAACACCAAAATTTTAGCCTATTTAACCCATTGTCACAGTCATAGTGACGCCCTACAAGATAAAGGCTTTGGAAAACATTGCTTGTTACAAGCAATTTCTTCATTTTCCACAATGTTTTCTACCCAAAGAGACCAGAAATGTCCAAGTTTTATTCACTTGAAATTGTCGTTTGCAGCTTCAATGAATTTGGATAGGTCTTAAATTTTGCAGTCTGGTAATGGGTTAAAGCTGTATTTGGTATCCATAAAATGTAAAGCATATAGGATGCAGCAGCTGATATTGCGAATTTCTTGTTTTGCTAATATGTTTTTTCCAAGCAATTTCTAGAATGGAAGTTAAAACTATAATGCTTTTTTGGACAAGGTTAAACCAGTCCTAATCTATCTTGTTTAATAGAGCGGTCTCTAGAATCACTTTACAGCCACTTGGGTAAGAATCAAGTGATTTCCCTCAAGTAGGAAATGTAATTGGATGGGAATACAAGATGATTGGAAAACGGTTGTTAACCATTAACCTTTCCAAAACAAGATCTGCTTTTGATGTATCTTATTTAGAAAAGGCTGGGGAAAATAAGGCAAATGAAGACAATGCTGAAAACCAGCATTTTCTTCTTTTGCATCAATTTTTTCCGTACATTGATATTTACAAAACTGTATAATTAATCAAATGATTTCCCTCAAGTAGGAAATGTAATTGGATGGGAATATAAGATGATTGGAAAACAGTTTTTAACCTTTAGCTGTGTGGGGCCGGGGCAAATTGATTCACTAATAGATCAAACCTATCACTTCTCAACTTATGTCATTTCTTTTACCTTGTGAAGGAAATGTTATATTATCTTTTCTGTGATATTTCCTGTTGCTCATTAAGGAAATGCTATCTCTGTTTTCTGTCGGCCAATGAAATGTTTTTGAAACTGTCTCCCAGACAACAATTTTTAGGGGATAGATGACAGATGGGCTAATATATAAACAGTTGTGCATGTAACCTTTAAATGCTTATTAAATTGAGTCAAATACTGAACTAAAAATATGGCCAAAAATGCTGCATTTTATGAGAATTAATTCATAAAATTATACAGAAGACCTTAAAGGAGTTGGTGCATGCACATTAGGATTTGACTAAAAGGCAAGGCATGTTCCTGTAAACACTCAACTGTGATGTCTTCATGACTTGATTGTGATGTCAAGAATTTTCAAAAAAGATGTTATATCCGACCTCACTTCATTATGCAACTCCTTTGAATCAGGAGCAGTCTATAACATCATTGCATGTGAAAAGGTTAACCCAAATGACTTTACCATTACTGTTAGAAAACAAACAGAGGCTGTGAAAAAGCTTCTTACCAAATTTATTGATGCCATTTACAATTCTGTCTGTAAGTTCTACATGATTGATTGTACTATTATGGACATTTATGGTGGGTCATGGTTTTATCCTTAGGGTGAAAATGTGTTATGCTGATAACCAGCAGTTTCTCCTTGGTTATCAGCAGTTTCTCCTTTTGTCTCAATATTTTCTGTGCCATATTTTACACAAACCCTATCTTTAATAACATCCATTTTGTCTTTTGTGCCATATTTTGAAGTGGATCTACCTAAAGTTTTGTCATTCGGGAAAGGGTTAAAGGGGTCCATGCTTCTAATTTACGGTTGCTTCTGGCAATAAAGAAGCTATCAAGAGTATGAATCTTCAGCTGTCAGCAGACTTCAGCAGACTGTCTGATCTGGATCCATAATGGCCTCAAAATTCTTTTTCCAGATCAAGGCTGAAATGTATTTGGAGTATTTGGCTATCACCATTTTCTTCTTTTGTCTAAATGTTTTCCAAAGTCTTTTCTATTGAGGATGTCAAAAGCAATTCTTGTTTGGAGAAGGTTTTAACCCATTACCACACTTTGACTCCCAACAAAATAATGGCCTTGGAAAACATCGTGGAAAATGAAGAAATTGCTTGTGTCAAGCAATTTCTTCATATCCCACAATGTTTTCCATGCAAAAAGACCTAAAAATGGCAATTCCATTCACATGAAATTGTCGGCTGAAGGATCTTTCAATTTGGACCGCCCTAAAATTTTGTCGTTTGGTAATGGGTTAACTGGAAACTGATGCCAGCTCGACTCGCTTCAGGTAAGACATTTTGCAATAACTCTGTTATTTCTGTATCAATTTTCAAGCGGCTTGCTGCATGTACCCCGCCTTATCGAGCCCTTTCATCGGATGTATGACATATTAGATAACTCATGATACTTTTTCCGAAATATTGTCCCAACCGACCAGAAAGCGAAATGGTAACGACTACGGCCAAATTAACCACGCTTCAGGTAAGAATTTGTGCTATAACTTTCTTATTGCTGCATCAATTTTCATGCGGTTTGTTGCATGTACTCCGTCTTACTGAGCCCTTTTCTCAGATGTATTATTTATCTGGAACTTCCCTGTACTTTTCTCAAAAACCGATCCCAACCGACTAGAAAAAGGACCTGAATTTTTTGTCGTTTTTCTGGTTGGTTGGGATCAATTTTTGGACAAAGTACAAAGATTCTACAAACAAGTTATATATCCGATGAAAGAGCTCACTAATGCGGGGTACATGCAACAAACCGCTTGAAAATTGGAGCAGAAATAAGAAAATTATTGCACAATTTCTTACTTGAAGCGAGGCAAATTTGTCCGTATAGTCCATATTCGTTATCCATCCCATCATGCACAATCCCCACCGTGTGACTGATATAAAGTAAAATTTGCACAATGTTCCTAGTCGCCTAGACTTTTGGCATACTGACGTTATTATACAATTTTACACTACTTTACAGAGAAAAGGGGACTATGACACAAAAAGTGACATATATTATGACTATGGCACTCTTGCTTAACCCTTCCCTAAACAGCAAAGTTTTAGGGTGGTCCAATTTGAAAACTGCTGCAGAGTACAAAAAGGATGTTGATAAAGATAAGATTTGTGTACATTAATAGCTAAGGAAATATTGGGGCAAAAGGAAAATGTTTCCCAAGACTTTTGTAAAAGGGACGTCAAAACCCAGTCTTGTTTTGGAAGGGTTTAAAGTTGTCACTATTAGAGAAATCAAAATAGAGGAATGTTTGTAAAACTTTTGCGAAGCTTATTTTACAAATAGATAAATGAATAATGAAGAATAATTCTGCTTTATTCAGGTGCTTAAAGAGTGAAGGAGAATGTGAGAGTTTGCAGAAGAAGTCAGTTGAGTTACGTAGAAAGTTGGACGATACAACAGCTGCTCTACAGGAAATAGGAAGAGAGAACCAGTCTTTACAGGTATATATTATGGGCGCTCATAATATTTGTAAACCATACTCGTATAATGAAGCTTTTTAATGCCCGCAAGATAAAGTATTTTGAAGAAAACAAAGAAATTTCTTGTGACAAGGTTGAGTTACATAGCAAATTAGGCATTACAACTGCTGCTTTTCAGGAAATAGGACAAGAAAACCAGTCTTTACAGGTTAAGTTTGTACACATAATATTTGAAAACCATTCCCACATAATGACTCTTTGTAATGCCAGCAAAATAAAAGGTCCTGAAAATATTGAGGAGAATGAAGAAATTGCTTGTAACAAAACAACAGGTGCTCCAGCCACTAAAATACGACCATAGCAGTTGACAGTGGTGTTACCCCAATTAAGGTTTACAGACCCTGAAAAAAATCACCATTTCTAGCCATACGAAATACATCAAACTACACACACTTGCAAATACACTTCACATAAGTTGATTCACCGTGCCAGATTTCAAGACTATGCTTCAAGAAGAAAATAATTTACAAATATCATTTTACTCGATATTGGTATGCAACGGAGATAATTTTGACCATTTTTGTCAAATATTTCCATAAGTATGCATTAATTCAAAATTCTAAACCGTACAAAATGCTTATGTTTGTATTTGGAATAGAAATGTAACACAGTTTAGGAATTATTTGCACTTTTCAAATTTCACCTCTAGCTCTTTGGTGCTTTTGAGGGGTTGGATACCTTAATCAATTACTCAATAAACTAAATGAATGTACTATGATTTGATTTACAGATCACCACAACCAAGGCCCAGAATAGAAAGTGGGCGGATGACAGTGAAGTCAAAGAATGTATGGGCTGTTCTAAGAAGTTTTCTGTTACAGTCAGAAGAGTAAGTTTACAATGGTTTGTTAACCCTTTTACAAACAACAGTGCCTTTTTGATGCACATAGTAAAGAAACCTTGGGGAAACATTGAGGCAAAAGAGGAAAATGCTGATGATCAGCATTTTCTTCATTTGCCTCAATATTTTCTATACTAGATTAAACAAAAATTATACCTTCATCAATATTCTTTTTATTTTCTGCATACACAGTTACTTGCAAATTTAAAGTGTCAACATTTTCACTAGTCGGAAAAGGTTAACAAAATTAAAGACGAATCCATGAATAATAAGGTGTGTTTTTCAAACATACCAGCTGACCTTCTTCTACAAGTGAAACTGGAATAAATCTCTTCAGTCTTCTATAGAAAAAAGAGTGGAGAAAGAAAAAAATATGAAAATAATAACAGATTTTTTTTTCAATTTTCTTCCCTATATGGAATGTTTAAATTGTTCCTTAAGTCAGCTTTCCTGAATTTGAATGACTATTTCTTTGATATCCTAGTGAAAAGCAAATCTTGGGTCTTTAACCCTTTCTCAACCAGCAAAAATTTAGACTGTTCCTAATGGAGTGCTGATTTAGACAGCAAAAGGAATGTTGACAGATAGTATTTGTGTACAATATAGTACAGAAAATATTGAGACAAAAGAAGTAAATCAGGGCCCTTATTCACCAACGCATTCTAAATTTTAGAATTAGACTAAATCTAAAGAATTTGCTAAATTGGGAGTCTAATTCTAAAGTACGTATTCACCAACGCATTCTAAATCTAAATCTTTAGAAAATTCTTTAGATTTCCAAGTCTACCACCTGCCGTGCTAAATTACGTTTCTTGGGTGAAAAAATGGCCGCCGTTCACCGCTTCAAGGCTTGTTACATGCTTAAAATCGACAAAGGAATACAAAAACAAAACAAAAGTCCATCTAAAACTTAATCTTATACAAAAATTCGACGAGATGGCACTTTTTGAAGATATTTGAATGCGCAAATCGTAACTCGACAGGCTCAAAAGGTCAGCCGGTAAGAAAAGTGCCATTCTTGTAAACATGACAGATTGTCCGACGCAAAATCTTTCACTTGTCATGGGCAAAAAATCATGTTAGCCTACATTTCGTTAATCAAATATTGTCAGAGAGAAATCAAAGCGAAATCAGCTCAAACAACAAAGGATGCAGCTCAACTTTACAACTAGCTATGAACCTTGGCCGGTGTGTTTTTGTGTGCACATGAGCAAGTGTGGGTTGGGATCGGAAGCCCGAAAGGTCCGTTTGAACAAAGAACAAAATTAACTTGAAACGGAGAAAAACGTAGCAAATTTAACTTGATCATGAGCACATACCATGATATTCTTTGATCTCTTATTCCCTCTAACTGCAACTTCCTAAATTCTTGACCTTAGTCCTGTTTATCTGGGGTCGTCCATTTTCAAACAGTCTCCAAGAAGTTGAACAAGACGAGTGATGATCGTGGCCAAAAGGCAAATTTCAAACCAACGGTACCCTGACTTATCACAAGGCATACCATTTTCTTGAAATAAGATGAATAACCACTTTCTTGATGATCTCTATCCCTTCAAAATCCACAGAATTAAAATCCTCCCGGTTTGTTGTTCAGTAAACATTGCATCTACAGAGAAATCAAAACGTCACAGATTGTGTGAATTACGTCACAAAAAGCTTTGAACTTGACCTTGGGTTTATATTTAGATCATTAATCGAGGGGCCTACAATGGGGAATTTTATGTCTACTAATTTAAGTGCTCTCGATAACAATTAAGGATTTAATTAATGGCAAGTCTATTTATCGTTTTCTGATTCGCAGACATTTGCCATATATTACGGGGGTAAATATAAAACTGAGTTGTTGAACACTTTAGTTAGGATGCAGAATTTTATGCAGTTAAATAAATAATTTTATTTAATCCTTAGATCTATTAAGATATCGTTTGCTTTGCAATAGATATTACTGAAGATGGGACACACTGCACAAATGATTAATTATCGACGGTATAAAAAAATGTCAAAATTAAAACAGTGCTTGCCGATTGTCAAACAGTCTGTCATTTCGTTCGTTCCGTTTTGATCAATGCCGTCTCTTCGCTTTGGCTTTGATGACCCTTAAAGAAGTTGAAGGGTGTTGTCTACTACGTTTTGATCCTCAAAATATACAGACCATGATGCTGGTTGCATAATTTGCCTACGCTCTATCAAAATCCGGAAACCAGCGCAGGATTGTGGCCGCTTACGCCGCGTACAAACTATTCTAAATTAAGACTGGTCTAAATTGCGTTGGTGAATAAGGAATTTAGAACTTTCTTGGCTGAGTAAAGAATTTAGAATTTAGACAAAGTCTAATTCTAAAATTTAGAATTTGTTGGTGAATACGGTCTCAGGTCATTAACATTTTTATGCCCCGTATCGAAAGATCAGAGGCATATTGTTTTACTCGTTTCCATCTGTCTGTCTGTCTGTCCGTCTGTTTGTCTGTCTGTGCGAAAACTTAATATTTGCCTTTTCTCCAAAAGTACTTGACATACAATGCTCAAATTTGGTATGCAACTTCCTTTCAATGATATCTGTCTTTCATGCAATTTGACCTTCCTCAAGGTCATCTGTTAACCCTTATCAACCCTTTACTCTATGAGAACTTAACATTTTACTCAGAAAATTTAGTATTTGCCTTTTCTCCAAAAGTATTTGACATACAAAGCTCAGATTTGGTATGCAACTTCCTTTCAATAATATCTATCTGTTCCATGCAATTTGATTTTCCTCAAGGTCATCTGTTAACCCATATCAACCCTTTACTATAAGAAAACTTAACATTTTACAAAAATAGCGAATTTCGGGGGCATTTGTGTTTCACCAACACATCTTGTTTTCTCAACGTTTTCTAAAGCTTTTGATATTAGGTACGTCAAAACCAAATCTTATTTGGGAAAGGATCCATTTCCATTTGCTCTTTATGATCCTACATGAATGTGGGTTGATTTCAGAAATAGAATGTGTTGCACTGATTTTCTTTGCATTCGCAGCTTATGTCATTGATTTAATCAAGGAAAAAAGATTCACCAAAAATGCTATTAAGATGATTTCTCACAGATAAGAATTTTAGAACAGTTTGAATTAAGCTTATTATGTAAAATCTAAAGAATTTGAGAACAGTTTTAGATTCTAAGCATATTATAACAGACTATCCCAGTTCTCATGTTACATAAATGGATGAATAATCCTCTCATTGAAATGATTGTCGTGTATCTTCTCTTTGTTACCCCTTTCCCAAACAAGACCTGGTTTTGACACCTCTAATAGAAAAGGCTTGGGAAAACATTGAAACAAAAGAAGAAACTGTTGATAACTAGCAGCTTCTCCTTTTGTCTCAACATTTTCTGTGCTATATTGTACACAAATCCCTTCCTTTTTAACATCAATTTTATTTTCTAGAGCAGCTTTTAAATAGGACCACCCTAAAAATTTGTCATTTCGGAAAGGGTTACCTAATTCTCTTGGACATGAGGAGGTTAACCAGTTAAAAGTAGAACATAAACCATTACCATTATGAATTACCTTTACCCATATAAGATGAATATTGTTGTTGGTGACATGTTTTAATATGCATGAAAGAGGAGAAAGACAAAAATATTATAGATCAGCACTACTTTCCTTAAGAATGCAACCTCGTGAAATTAATCAAAACTCTTGAAATATCCTTTTCCCCAATCATTAGCATCTTATATTATGCATTTCCATCCAAATATATAAATCCTTCCCTGTTCTCTTTTCAATCCCATCACCATTACACTGCTTGTTCTAAGCTGTGGTTGCTAGGTTTTCGTTGAAAAACGACAACTAGTAACATTGATAGTGTTTAATATTATTCTAGCAGCTTTGAAATGCTAGTACAATAAAGCTTTACCTTTTTTCCAAAAGATAAATTCTTTGTACTTACTGTACCGAGGCCGAAGGAAAGCCTGAGGCTTGTGGAGGCCCATCTCTTTGTCTTGTTTCTTCATTATTAACCCATTACTGCACAGTGACACCTTTTGATTCCTTCACAAGAAAATGCTTGGGAAAACATTGTGGAAAGTGAAGAAATTGCTTGTGACAAGCAATTTCTTCATTTTCCACTATGTTTTCCAAACAAAAGCAACAAAAAATGTAAAATTCCATGCACATGAAGTTGTCGTCTGCAACATCTTTGAGTTTGTACTAGTCTAAAAAATGCAGTTTTGTAATGGGTTAAAGCAGCTCGGACTGTCTGAACTTACTGCCTCTTATTTCTTTATCAGACAATGCCAGAATTTCACCAACCTAGCAGTCTTAGTTATGGAGCTTTAGAAAAATTATGACAAGCAATTTCAATTTTTATGCTCCCCGAAAAAATTTCGGTGGAGCATATAGTCGCCATGCTGTCCGTCCGTCCGTTCATCCGTCCGGCTGTCCGTCCGTGTGTCCGTCTGTCCGTCCACAGCCAGATCTCGGCAACCCTTAAACCAAATTCAATGAAACTTCACATGTGAATTCCCTGGGATAATACCTAAGGATCTTTTTCTCCGTTTCTTAATTTGAGGCTTCGTCATGGAAAAAGGGGCCTTAGTGTAAAAATTAGTTTTTCTCTAATTTCTCTTCATCTAATGGGCAGAATTTAATGAAATTTTGTACTTATGTACTAAATAGGATGTTCTAGACCATATTTTATAAATAATGTGTGTACAAAAAGGCTGTCGTGGGAAAAGGGGGCTTACTGTATGATAGTTTTTATTTTGTGACAAACACTTATTCCGGGAGCATAATCGGTCTGTGACGGCTCTTGTTTCACTCAATGTTTTAATAGAAAATATTGAAAAAAAAAGTCTATTTTTAAAGAATTATAATTATTGTTCTTTATGATGGACCAGTCTAATTATTGTTGCATGTTCAACCCATTCCCAAATAATGAAGCTTTTTTTGGTACACCCACATTATAGCAGCTTTTGAAAGCATGGTAAATGAAGAAATTTTGGAGACAAGCAATTTCTTCATTCCCCACAATGTTAATTTTCCCAGATAGACAGACATATGTAAAATTCTGTATACTTGAAATTGTCGTCTGCAGTGTCTTTGAATTTGGACTTGGTCTAAAATTTGGCCATCTGGTAATAGGTTAACCCTTTCCCAAACAAGACCTGGTTTTGACGTCCCTATTAGAAAAGGCTTGAGAAAACATTGAGGCAAAAGAAGAAAATGCTGATAATCAGCATTTTCTCCTTTTGCCTCAATATTTTCTAGGCTATTTTGTATATATTTTTCTTCTTTAAAAAAACAACATTTTGTTGTCTGCATCAGATTTCAAATTGGAATACCCCAAAATGTTGTTGTTTGGGAAAGGGTTAATGCACCAATGCATCAAATACCTAATATATAACTCCACCTCACCTATTTCTCCTTTTTCGTCCCCTTCCTAGCACCATTGTAGGCAGTGTGGAAACATCTTCTGTAACGAATGTTCAGCCAAGGAAGTGAAGCTGCCGTTGTCGAGGAAGCCAGTACGAGTTTGTGAAAACTGCTACATGGAAGTGATGGAGAGATAGCGACCAGAAAATGGCCTTCCACTACGATATTTCTACACAGTGTTAAAGCTTTCACAAATTAACCCTTTCCCAAATGACAAAATTTAGGATGATCTAGTTTGAAAGCTACTGCTGTCTTTAAAATGTATAAAGTATGATAAATTAAAAAGATTTGTGTAAAATGTAGCACAGAAAATATTGATGCAAAAGGAGAATATGCTTGATATGAGCATTTTCTTCTTTTGCCTCAATGTTTTTTTTCAAGCCTTTTATGTGAGGGACATCAAATTCAGGTCTTGTTTGGAAAGGGTTTACACATTTCTTTGTCCAAATTGAAAGTTGATGCAAGATGCAAAAGACAAAAGAGAAGTTACTAGAAACAGAAAGATTACAATTCATAGCATGGAAATCTGTGATGGAAAAAGAGAAAATGCTGCTGATCATCGGCATTTTCTCCTTTTCCTTCAAGGCATTCTAATCTAACATATTGTACAATTGTCAAAACCTGGTCTTCTTTTATAAAGAAATGAAGCTACTGTTGATGAGAATGCTATTCCGAATTCATTGAATTCATGGAAAGATATTTTGATATTTTTGTTAATTGTCAAAGCTTTGCCAAACAACTATATTTTAGGTAGCAGGCCTGTTCAATTTAGAAGACGCAAAAGAAAAATGGATGTCGATAAAGATAAGATAGTACAATATTACACAGAAAATATTGTGGCAAATAGAGAAAGTGTTGGCTTTTCGCATTTTCTTCTTTTGCCTGAATAATTCCTAAAGCAGTTTCCATCAGGATTAGATGGATGTAATAGGTCCTTTAAAAATCTGCTGATAAAAATGTTATTTATGACCAACCAAAATTTTGGTTGGTTGTCAAATTCTTGATGTTTTACTGCATTCTCTGCGGCAGATTGAATTAGAATTGGTCACGTATTAACAAAATTATTGATGATTTCATGAAATTGTTGTATCACACCCCACCGTGATATTGTTTAGTTATATTCAGCATTCTCTGTAAGGTTGTAATTCATTTATTATAAGTGCCTTGTATGAATAGCCAACATTGTTATTTGAATAAAAGCAGTATTCTCTACATTTGGCGAACGGTTTTAACAATAATGAATAAGCAAACGTTTACTCATAGGATTGTCTGAATCTCATTTATTGTTACCCACTTCCAGATGGCAAAAATTTAGACTTGTCCTAATTCAAAGATGTTTCGAGTTAATATGTCAAATGACTGGAATTTAACTGAGTAGGAAATATTGTGGGAAATGAAGCAATTGCTTGTCACAAGCAATGTCTTCATTTTACACAATGTTTTCAAATGCCTTTATCTTTTTGGGCATCAATTTAAAATTGTCATTATGTGGGAATGTGTTTATTGGAAATACTTAGATGTTATGATAATCATTTACTATCCAACATGTAAAAGATAATAATTATTATACCTTAGCACAGGCATTTCATACAGCTTTGTAAAGTTTTGTTGCAGCAAGTAATAGGATATAAAGTTATTTACCATTTATAATTATTCAACCACCAAATGTTTTTCTTTTTGATTGGTTTTGTCAGCATTTGAGTATTAGATTCTTATCAACAGCATCTTATTTTCACATTTATAAGATAAATCTGCAGAAGAGTTTTAATTTTGACTGATTATCAAAGCCTTTATCAGTCTTTATGTGCATATTATGACAAGGGTATGTTTTTTGCTATAATTCTTTTAGAAATTTACAATTACCTTTTCACTTAAACTTTAAACACAACTTTAAGCTCATTATAAGATGTGTGAATTTATAGTCCATTTTTATACGCCCGAAGGGTCGTATTATGTTATTGCGTGCATCGTCTGTCTGTCCGTCTGTCCGTCTGTCTGTCTGTCCGTTAGCAAATTCGTGTCCGGTCCATAACTTTCAAACTATAAGGCCTATGGTCTTGAAACTTCACAGGTGTATAGATCTCATTGCTAGGGTGTGCAGAGCGCAAGAACCACAACTCTACCATTTGTATTTTTTGAGTTATTGCCCTTTGTTTGATTGAGTTAGCAAATTTGTGTCCGGTCCATAACTTTGAAACTATAAGGCCTATAGTCTTGAAACTTCACAGGTGTATAGATCTCATTGCTAGGGTGTGCAGAGCGCAAGAACCACAACTCTACCATTTGTATTTTTTGAGTTATTGCCCTTTGTTTGATAGAGTTAGCAAATTCGTGTCCGGTCCATAACTTTGAAACTATAAGGCCTATAGTCTTGAAACTTCATAGGTGTATAGATCTCATAGCTAGGGTGTGCAGAGCGCAAGAACCTTAACTCTACCATTTGTAATTTTTGAGTTATTGCCCTTTGTTTGATTTTGTTTGATTCAGTTAGCAATTTCGTGTCCGGTCAATAACTTTGAAACTGTAAGGCCTATAGTCTTGAAACTTCAGAGGTGTATAGATCTCATAGCTAGGGTGTGCAGAGCGCAAGAACCACAACTCTACCATTTGTAATTTTTGAGTTATTGCCCTTTGTTTGATTTTGTTTGATTCAGTTAGCATTTGTGTCTGGTCCATAACTTTGAAACTATAAGGTCTATAATCTTGAAACTTCACAGGTGTATAGATCTCATAGCTAGGATGTGCAGAGTGCAATAACCCTAACTCTACCATTTATAATTTTTGACTTATTGCCCTTTGTTTGATTCATTCTGCAATAACTTTCAAAATACAAGGCCTACGATGTTGAAACTTCACATGTGTGTAGAACTCATAGCTAGGGTGTTTGATTACATTATCTCAATCTGATTAAATTTGTGCAGCAATACTTTGTGAATATTTTAGTACTTGGTGAATTTTGTTATATCGGATACTTGCAAGAGACTTTTAGAAAAGAACAGGATATCAACAAGTACCACACAACCATTAATTTCTGAGCTTCGGGCGTATAATGCCACGCCCAGCGTTGCTCTTGTTTTAATGTGATTATCAAGAAAAGATGTCACGTCATTTTGAAAAAGAAACAATACTGGGGAAAGATTGAACTAAAAATCATTTAATTGCTTATGCACTTCATATAATCTTTTTTCTTTAATTCAAGACTAATCTGCCTTGTAGATTGTATTTGCTTAAACCAGTCATTCATTATGGCTGATATTCTCCAGAAAAAGATTTGACATAGATCTACCATATTTTGGAATTGATGCAAAACTATTGTAAGTGAGTTGGATGATTTCATGTACAATAGTGCTCCATTAACCATCAAAATGATAAGAAATATGGATAAATATTCTGTCTGCCTTTTATATACACTATTTTCTGCAGCTCCTTAAAATGTTGATATGTATGATATTTTGCAGTAAGGTAATGTTAAGTTAAATATAAAGCATATGATACTGAATTAATGGAATGTATTTTGTACCAATCTCATGTTCTATTAGCTGTATGTGCCATAAGCATCACAGTTGTAGTGCAAATCATTTGATCTGAAAGAACATATCATTCCAATGTTACTATACTTACACATACGAAGTAGAATAGGGTATATTGGTTTCACCTTGTCTGTTTGTCTGGCCGTAGACTTTTTCGTTTCCATGCTTCAATTCAAGAGCTGTTTGACCTAGGATCATGCATCTTATTACGATTATTGCTCTTGACCAAAGGATGTGCCATATTGGTTTTTATGCCCCTGTATCGAGAGATCCGGGGCATATTATTTTACTCATTTTTGTCCCTCTGTCTGTCTGTCAGAAAACTTACCTTTTTCCTTTTCTCCAAAAGTATTTGACTTACAAAGCTCAAATTTGGTATGCAACTTTCTTTCAATGATATCTACCTGTGACCTTCCTCAAGGTCGTCCTTTTTCCTTTAACCCTTATGAACCCTTCACACAAAAACTTAACATTTTAGAAAATGGCCATTTCGGGGGCATTCATGTTTCACAAACACATCTTGTTTCTCTCATAGGTCAAAGGTCAAGGTCACTATTAACTTTTGATTTCTGATGAAACTTCTTTAGTAACAAGGCACTGGTGGGAGTATTTGTCCGCTTAGAAACAGTTCTAGTTTAACCAGCTTCTTTAAATTTGTACAAACCTAAAATTGAGTTTGGATTGTTTTGTTTGACTCTAACCCAAACAAGAATCTTTCCAGAACAAGACCTACTGGTCTTACTTCTCTAATCTGTTTAGAAAAGTTAGGGAAAACATTGAGGTAAAAGAAGAAAATGCTGATAATCAGCATTTTCATTTCTTGTAACATTTTCTGTGCTTTAACCATATCTTCATTAACTTTCATTTTGTTGTCTTCAACTGCTTTCAAATGAGAAGGATCTAAAATTCTGTTGTTTTAGAGAGGGTTAACCTACATCTTTTTTTTTTAAAAAAAATCAGTTTATATGAATTCCTGATATCGTTACTTTTCAATGAAAACCTCGCATCTGCGGCTTGTTTTAAGCTGCAGTTATGAGTTTTTAGCTCACCTGAGCACGAAGTGCTCAAGGTGAGCTATTGTGGTCGCTTTTTGTCCGTCGGCGTCTGTCCGTCTGTCCGTCCGTCCGTCTGTCCACAATTTGTTGTTACCACTCTAGCACCCACAAATATTGACCAATCTTAATCAAACTTGGTCAAAACATGTATGACCATAAGTTCTCGGATGAGTTCGATTTTGAGTCAGATCGGACCAGGAAGTCCAGAGTTATGTGCCCTTGAACGTCAAAAATGACTAGTTTTGACTTTGTTACCACTCTAGCATCTACAAATATTGACCAATCTTATCCAAACTTTGTCAAAACATGTATGACGATAAGTTCTTGGATGAGTTTGATTTTGGGTCAGATCGGATCAGGAAGTCCGGAGTTATGCGCCCTTGAATATAAAAAATCGCTAGTTTTTGACTTTGTTACCACTCTAGCATCTACAAATATTGACCAATCTTAACCAAACTTTGTCAAAACATGTATGACAATAAGTTCTTGGACGAGGTTGATTTTGGGTCAGATCGGATCAGGAAGTCCGGAGTTATGCGCCCTTGAATATAAAAAATCGCTAGTTTTTGACTTTGTTACCACTATAGCATCTACAAATATTGACCAATCTTGACCAAACTTGGTCAAAACATGTATGACAATAAGCTCTTGGACGAGTTCGATTTTGGGTCAGATCGGATCAGGAAGTCCGGAGTTATGCGCCCTTGAATATCAAGACAAAACTTGGCTAGAATGTTGGTAACCATACAATAATGAAATCTGGAGTTATGTGCCCTTTAATTTGACAAATTTTCGACTTTGTTTACACTTTAGCATCTACATTTATTGACTGATAAAGACAAAACTTGGCAACAATGATGGTAACCATAAGATGCTGAATGAGCTTGATCGGATCATAAAAACCAGAGTTATTGGCCCTTGAATTTCACAAAATTGCTTTTTTCCACTTTATTTTCACTCTAAAAAAACACAAATATTGACCAATCAAGACACAACTTGGTCACAATTTAGGTGACCATGAGATCTTATATGTTTTCATATTGTGCCCTTGATGGTGATAAAATTACCGATTTCGTTGTTAATTTCACTCAAACAGTAACTAATAAATATTGAGTTTTTTATTGACCAATCAAAAACAACTTGGACATAAGGTTGATGAGAATATCTTTATCAGAACAGAGTTATGTGCCCTGGATTATAACAAAATAGATAGTTTTTATCGACTTGGTTTTCACTTTAACAGCCACAAATATTGATTATTAAAGATTAAGAATGCTGTTTTCAGCTGGATCATAATCTCGCATCTTAAATTTCGTGTTCTTGTCTTAGAGATACCTAGGTCATGTAAAAGGTGGGTCTTGTACTGCATGGAGAAAGTTTCAAACTTCTATCAGGTGAGCGATCCAGGGCCATCTTGGCCCTCTTGTTCATTGAAAAGCAGCGATATTTTAGGTTAAGATTTGTACAAGAAATCTTACTAATGGTAATAAGATTAGATCTGGAAACAAATTATTTTGTAATTGAGTACTTTTGAAAATAATTTATACAGATTTTAATGCATTGTTATTACATAATGTTTTAAGCTTTAAATTTTAGCCAATCATATTGTTATGTATTTTATTGTTTATTAATGTAAACCAGGGTTGGAACATATCACATTTTAATCATGCCAAATTTATTTTTAATAAAGAATGCTTTATGCATGCATTGCTTTGATAATTCCTTGCTTTTCACTTTATTTATGACATGGAATCTTGAAAAAGGTGTCTTAGTCAGAGCTACAGATAAGTTGGCGCAAAAGCCTCTCTTACAACTGGTCGTATGTGCTCCTGGGTGCGGTCTGCGTCTAAAACGTATGTTTAGTCTTGCGATGATCGCACGTGCAACGTACGATTTTGGTGGACGCAACCACGACGCAGACTACACACAGCAAAGAATTGACCGGACAATATTTTGAGGCGCTCTTACATCCGGTCGTTCGTCTTTATAAATCGTGCGATTTTGCAGAGTTTTAAAACATACAATTTAAAAAAACGCACGATGGGTTGTAAGAGAGGCTAAAGGCATTTGGATTTTGTTATTTCAATTCCAATCTTTATATTGTGGGTACCTATTGGAATAGTCTCGATAAGATGATTCCAATGAGTACCCACAACATAAGGTTTAATGAACAATAAAAGAAATATTGCATTTTGAAAATTCTTCACCCTTTCGTATCTCAGCTCTAATTAAAAGGCGTTTAAAACCAACATGGATTTAGATCAGCCTGTGCCTACGCACAGTCTGATCAAGATCCATGTTGTTCTTTAATAGCTTCTTGATTACTAGTTACAACTTCTTGAGAGCTGTGTGGTAATGACCATACTGCAATTGGGTATAGGTTGATCTTGAACTGATGGCATTCTCAATCTCAAGTGCCATCAGAACCCTTTTTCCAGATGCCAGCCCATAATATTTACCTTGTCCCCTTCTTTTTATGCACTGCATTTACCCCCTATGATATGGTCCCATATCCCATTCCCAGTCAATTCCTAGTCTGTGCGTCCTTAATTGAGAGATATTTGAAAGGAAAAAAATCAGATGGGAAAAAAACAAGCATCACTTCCCCCACCGGCACTCGATCCCAATGTATTGACCTACCTACATATTTATCATACACATTTTGTCGGTGTTATAATGTAAAACATTTAATCAAGCTGTAGTTAAGATGTTTTGCACTATCACCGACGATTTTATGTTATGTATAGTATGAATGACCCATTTGAATAGTACGTATAGGATCGAAAGTAATGTTCTTTCACGGTCATTGTTATTTTGCAACTTATAAAATATTGACGTCATGAAATTTTAAAGCCACTCCAAGGCGATGACGTCTTTTGGCGACTCCTTCAGGAAAAGACCTGGGAAAACTGGAGAGTGAAGCTCTGTAAGGGTGTTTTAGTGTTCGACCTACTTTTTGGACCAATGGAATTGCAGTTTATTTTTACCCTTTCCCAAACGGCAAAATTTTAGGGTGATCCACTTCAAAAACTGTCACAAATGACAAAATGTAAGTTATTGAAGATATAATTTTTGTAAAATATGGCACAGATAATATTGAGACAAAAGGAGAAACTGCTGGTTATCAGCAGTTTCTTCTTTTGTTTCAATGTTTTCCAACGCCTTTTCTATCCGGGACGTCAAAACCAGGTTTTGTTTGGGAAAGGGTAAAACCTTTCCCAAACAAAACCTGGTTTTGACGTCGCTATATTTCGCCGCTATATTTCGCATAAACGAGACTGTTAGACTATGCCATCTAGTTTATGTGACGTCTATACATAGCCACGCCCCGTCTCCAATGAATCGCTAGCGAACACTAAGTCACATAGAGTCTGTATAGAGTAGATTCTACGCGATATAAACATTCAATGCGCTGTGCTCATTTGAATGTTTATTTCGCGAAGAATCTACTATACAGACTCTATCTAATACATAGTAGTAGAAAGAGTCCTCAATCAACCGTATTTCTTTACTATATTTCAGCATCATTGTCGGAACTGTGGTAACATCTTTTGTAACGAATGTTCGTCCAAAGAAGCCCAACTCGCCATGGCCAAGAAACCGGTTAGAGTCTGCAACAAATGCTTCAAAGATTTACAACATTTTTGAGATGGGATTGGTTCCCAGCACTATTATGATGGGCCGGGACCCGTTTGAATTCTGTCTCGAAACCAGTTCTAGTCTGCTTTAAGTGACATTTCACGATTATTTTTACATAAATTTTACTTTTATTCTTTCTGAAAGAGCATATTTTCTTATGAAAATTTCAAGCCAAAACTCTGAACCCTTTAAGAGAAATATATAATTATATTTTTTGTGTTAAAAATAAACAAAATTGTTGTGGACAACAGTTCAGATTTATATAGAATTTGTCATTTCTGTCTCAACTTTAAAGGCGTACTTTTGGCTTATAAATAACAACTTCAAAAAACTGATAGCGTTTCTACGCATAAGAATAAACAATCTTTGCATCAAGACATACTTTAAGAAAATGAAATAAATGTGAAATGTCACTTTAAAACATTGGCATTCTTGATAGAAGTTATCATTCCATTTGTGAAAGTGTACTATTATAATGTGTTCATCTACGTTCGTGTTTAATTAAGCAAGCAAAATAAAACTCATTCGCGAGACAGGTTTCTGTGTGGCTCTACGTTTAATCTATTACCAGACAGCAACATTTTACACTAATCTAAATTCATGGATATTGCAGGCAACAGTTATAAGTGAATGGAATTCTTTTGGCCTTTCTGGGTAGAAAACATTGTGGGAAATAATGCTCGTCACTGGCAATTTCTTCGTTTTCTATAGTGTTTCCCAAACATTTTCATTTAGCATGAGTCACTGTGCGGGAGTGGGTTAAACATCTCCCAAGCTGCAAGATTTGGGACAAGTCCAGATTCGTAGCTTTGACGGCTCTGTAAGAGAAAGGTTTGGAACTCGTCGGGGTAAAAGAAACTATGCTGATATTTCCACTATTTAAGTAGGCCTAGGGCTTTTTATTACCATTTTTAGCTCACCTGAGCACGAAGTGCTCAAGGTGAGGTATTGTGATCGATTAATGTCCGGCGTCCATCTGTCCGTCTGTCCATCTGTCCGTCTGTCCGTCACGGCGTCAACAATTTCTTTAAACGACATCTCCTCCTAAACTACTGGGTCAAAATCAACCAAACTTGGCAGAAATGTTCCTTGGGTGGTCCCTTATAAAATTTGCTAAAAGAATTGAAATCCATGAAAAACTCTGGTTGCCGTGGCATCGGAAAATGGGAAATTTCACAAAAGCTCAAAAATTTCTTTAAATGACATCTTCTCCTTAACTTCTGGGTCAAAATCAACCAAACTTGGCAGAAATGTTCCTTGGGTGGTCCCTTATAAAAATTGCTAAAAGAATTGAAATCCATGAAAAACTCTGGTTGCCGTGGCATCGGAAAATGGGAAATTTCACAAAAGCTCAACAATTTCTTTAAAGGACATCTCCTCCTTAACTTCTGGGTTAAAATCAACCAAACTTGGCAGAAATGTTCATTGGGTGGTTCCTTATAAAAATTGCTAAAAGAATTGAAATCCATGAAAAACTCTGATTGCCGTGGCATCGGAAAATGGGAAATTTCACAAAAGCTCAGAAACTTCTTTAGATGACATCTCCTCCTAAACTTCTGGGTCAAAATCAACCAAACTTGGCAGAAACGCTCCTTGGTGGTCCCTTATAAAAATTGCTAAAAGAATTGAAATCCATGAAAAATTCTGGTTGCCGTGGCATCGGAAAATGGGAAATTTCACAAAAGCTCAACAATTTTTTTAAACGACATCTCCTAAACTTCTGGGTTGAATTCAACCAAACTTGGCAGAAATATTCCTTGGGTGGTCCTTTATCAAAATTGCTAAAAGAATTTGAAATCCATGAAAAACTCTAGTTGCCGTGGCATCAGAAAATGGGTAATTATTTTAAATCTCAACAATGCCTTTAAACGACATCTTCTCCTAAACTACAAGGTCAAATCAATCAAACTTTGCAGAAATGTTCCTTGGGTGGTCCCTTATGAAAATTGCTTAAAGAATTGAAATCCATGAAAAACTCTGGTTGCCATGGCAACGGAAAATGGGGAATTTCTTTAATTCTCAAAAGTTTCTTTAAACGGCATCTCCTTCTTAACTTCTGGGTTAAAATCAACCAGAAATGTTCTTTGGGTGGTCCCTTATAAAATTGCTAAAAGAATTGAAATCCATGAAAAACTCTGGTTGCTGTGGCATCAGAAAATGGGAAATGTCATGAAAGCTCATCAATTTCTGTAAACAACATCTCCTAAGCTACATGGCCAAATTCTTCTCTGGGACCACAATGCGAAACATATACAAAGTTATTTGACATTATTAAAACATTACTCAGGTGAGCGATTTAGGGCCCTCAGGGTCCTCTTGTTTACAATTAAATAAAGCTTTTAGGCATCTATGTGTTACTTGTAGAATTGTTTACAAGATAAAATCTTAAAGTAGATATATTGCATTACATGTATATCGAATTAGAAACTGAAATTAAAGTGACATTTCACGATCATTTTTCCTTTTATTCTATCTGAAAGAGCATGTTTTCTTACGGAAATTCTGAAAATTTCAAGCCAAAATATTGAACCGTTTACAAGAAATATATACTTTTGTGCTAAAATCAAACAAATTGTTGTGGACAACAGTTTAGATTTGTATAGAATTTGCCATTTCTGTCTCAACTTTAAAGGCGTATTTGTCGCTTATAAATAACAACCCCAAAAAACTGATAGCATTTCTTCGCATTAGAATAAACAATCTTTGCATCAAGACATACGTACTTTTGAAAAATGAAATAAATGTGAAATGTCACTTTAATCCTTTTTGCACTCTGCTTATGCCATTTTAACTTTTGCTGTTTGTCCTTGCTCTAAATGTGATAGTTATTTCAGGCTTTAATAACAGCTCAGTCATAAAATACGTCTATAATAACAGAAACAACAATAACGAGAGACCGAAATTCGATCTCCTTTTTTATCATCCGAATTTCTTTGAAATGGTTTTAGTGGGCGAAACAAATATATTCGAAAATTGGAGTTCGGTAAGTACATAAACCCTTTTCACTGCAAGCCCTGCCTTTCCCCATGTTTTTTTTTATTTCTGAAATATCTATAGGTTAATATCACACAAAACTCTACATTTAATTATTAGTAACAATTGTGTCATCTTCAAATGCTTTTAGTTTTGAAAGTTCTAGTTAGTCTAAAAATGTATTGTTTGAGTAGAGCATTAACTTTCAGATGGCGTGCGAAGAAAGAAAAAGAAAATTCCTCTTGCGTGTCGATTTGTATATTTTGAATGATAAATTTTTGAAGAAATTGTAGAATAATCGCCAATCTGTCAATAAAATTTTACAAAGCTTTATATATTGATCCAGTATCTTGAATAAGGATCCAAACAGCATACTGTTGCTTTTCAACAAAAACCTAAAAGCTGCAGATACGAGGTTTTGTTGAAAAGCAGCGATATGAGGAAGACATGCAGTTGCTATAGTTGCTATAGTCAATGAAGAAGGCGGATCTTGATACATTTTAAATGCCCTTTTCATACTAAACCTTATTTATATTGAATAAAATACATGTATTTTATGATTGCGACATTCAATAAGATATTTCTAAGCTCCAAGTAATATATCTTTATAAATTATCACACGTATTAGGCTAACGTTTCAAAGTGACATAGTCAGTTAAGTGGTAAATATTCTTTGAGTTTCATTTTTTCCGGGGGGATTATATATGGTTTTTGGTATTTGCGGTATTCTTTTGTACAAATATGCGTTTTTCCGGGCTTATAAGCAACAATTTTAAAAAGCTGATAGCATTTAAACGCACTTGAACAACCAATCTTGGCATCAACACAAACATTCAAAAAGTGAAATAAGAATTTCTCTTAAAAACAAGATAACATTTTCAGCTGTTAGAAATGTGGAAATTTTGAACTACAATTTGACAAATGACAAGTTTTGAATTGCTTGTGTTTGAAAGATAATTTCCTCGGTAATATTACTTTGCTGCACCACGGAGACGCGGAACTATAATTACAAATATTTATGAAGAAATGCAGCTTGTTTTTATATTGAATTTCGTAAGAAAATGGGATTTGGAATAAATTTCACGCTGCTTCATGCAGACGCGATGCATGAAAGGTGATTGACCAGACGGGATTGCATACCTTTTGAATTATTTTAACCCTTTCCCAAATAATGAAATTTTAGCCTAGTCCAAACTCATAGGTGTTGCAGACGACAATTTCCATTGAACAAAAATAACATTTTTTTGGTCTTTCTTGGTAGAAAACATTATGGAAAATGAAGAAATTGCTTGTCACAAGCAATTTCTTTATTTTCCACAATATTTTCCACAGCCATTATTTTGTGGGGCGTCCAAAAGCGTCAATGTGTGGGAAAGTGTTAATTCTTTCCCAAACGAAATTTTAGGGTGATCCGATTTGAAAGATGCTGAATTCGACCAAATGGATGTTACTAATGGTAGAATTTGTGAATGATATAACACAGAAAACATCGAGGCAAAATTTTAATGAGAAAATGTCGATTATTGGCATTTTCTTATTTTGCCTCAATGTTTTTTCCAATGTTTGCGCTATTCTGCGGATGGCAAAATGGATGTTGGCAAAATAACATTTTTGTACAATATAGATCTTACACAGAAAATATTGATATAAAAAAGAAATGAGATTGCTGGTTGATTATAGCTTAATATCAGCATTTTTTCTTTTGTCCCGATGCTTTCCCAAATTTTTCGATAAAACATTCAAATAAAAAAAATAATAAAATGAAATAAATGAATTAATAAAATAAATACAGATCTGGAAAATATCGGCATGATTTTTTCCAAGGTTATTTTAGCCTATTTCATCGAAAACATTTCAGAAACACGTCATTTGTCCCGATAAACAGCTGCGTTATGGAAATTTTCTGGAAAATTGTACGCATTTTGACAAATGACAAGTTTTGAATTTCTCGTGTTTGAATATTTTCTCTGGTAATGTTGCTAAATCTGCCACGCAAATCGCATTTTTTTATTTTTATTTTTTTTTTATTTTATTTTTTTTTCCAAAAAATGTAGTTTTGTACTTTAACACTTTCCAATTCCATGCTTTGGAAAATATTGAGGCAAAAGAAGAAGATGCTGATAACCAGCATTTTCTTCTTTTGTCCCAATATCTTTAATTTCAGCGCGAGATTGTACACACTCAAAACCAATTCTTTTCCAAACAACGCTCTGGAAAATTATGAAGCAAATGAGGAAAATTCTGATAACTAGATTTTTTTCTTTTTACTCAATATTTTCAGCGGTAGATTGTACACAAATCCTTTTTTCATCATAATCAATTTTGTCGTCTGCAGCAGCTTTCAAATTTGAACGATCTAAAGCATTGCTGTTTGGGAAAAAATGGAGCCCTCTCTTCAGCCGAATATATACACCGGACTAACATGTCCAGTTTCATAGTATAGAAGTCTCATGAGTTCACTTTTCGAAAATATTAATTTTGCCTTCGGAAACGGGCTGAAATAGAACATATGAGTTTTACGAATATTTTACGTTACAGCTTTCTCCTCAATAAATACCAGCTGTCAATCATGTTCGGTTCTAAACGCTGGAATGATAATTACGAGAAATTAATTCGTACACATTCAACTTTCATCGTTTTCAGATAGGTATCAAATGAGTGCATTTTTGAAGATTTTTTCTCGCTGATCCATTTCCCAAACCTAATCTGGTTTTAATTAGAATTCTAACAAAGCAAATTTTTGAGGAAAAAAAAAACGAACAACAGAAATCATGGTACTGAAAACAGAGCCAATGGCTCCGTGTTTCAAATCCTCTGCAGCACTTCCGACAATGTGCGACTCTGTCTTTGGGATCACGATTTTTGGACAAAAATAAGTGATTGTTCAACTTTGTTGATCGATTATTTTCTTTTGGTGAATAAAAGCGAAAAAGGGGGAATGTCATGCTCCCCTAGGACCATTTTATAAATTTTGAAATACATGTACATGTATATGCTTCAAGTCACACTTATTTTCTCGTCTATGCTACATACTAAATTTTGTCGTTTGGGAATGGCTATATCTGGCAAATTAATTTTACGGTTGCCAAACCAAGACAAAATGGCACCGGATGAGCCTCGTCTGTCTAGAATGTTGTCAATTTTATGACTTGGGGTGCTTAAAACCATTACCAGACGGCAAAATAATAGACTTTCAAAGATTCAAAGATGTTGCAGACGACTTTTTCAAATGAATGAAATTGTACATTTTTTATCTTTCTTGGTCGAAAACATCGTGGAAAATGAACGAATTGCTTGTCAGAAGCAATTTCTTCATTTTCCACTGTGTTTTTAAAATCATTTATCTTGAGGGACAGTATGTTGAACGGTTGCTTGGGATGCTTAAAAAGAGAAATCGAGTTATTGTTCAGTCTAGTAGGCATGTGATAGCCTTTCTCGTCATAGTAACCGCTTTCTGAACAAGATCTGGTTCTGAAACCCTTATAAAAATAATTCAGGAAAACAATGAGAGAAAATGACACATTGCATACAATTTCCTTTCCCCGCAATATTTCATATACTATAACATGTTTACACATTTTCTACTTTCGATACGAGTTGCTTTTATTTTTTCTTCTGTTCCTTCCAAATTGGGAACCAAAATTTCACCATTTGGAAACGGGCGTACGAAAACGCTTAAAATGTGTTTCCAGTGTCAATAAAGATCCCATCACTTTTTTTCGTTTTCGTCTATGACAGCGAAAACTTCAATCGTTTTTTACACCAAAAACACTCATCAGATGTTCGATTAAAGTATACAGTTGCCAAAATCGACAGAAAATCACACAATACGAGACGAATCTATCCATAATTTTTGGAGAATTTTGTCAGTCTTGCTGATCGGGATGTGTTAAGTAATCACTCGAGAACATGTCGAGGTGATCGAGTGCATGTTTGGAGCAGGTCGTGTAAAAGATACCAAACCGATCGGAGTCGATCTCCAGACACGATTGATTTTCTACATCAGATCAATCTTCTACCAGAACAATACATGGTCACTATATGGTCAATTTTCTGCTCGATCACGATTATTTTTGATATTCGAAAAATCGAGAAGGAAACCCGAACGATGCAGACCAAGCTCGATCATCCCAACCATTATCGAGTACCCATGACGACCGAGCTCGATCTGTTCTCGATCTCTCGATTGCGCTTGCCCGAGTTGATCTGATCGGCAGAGGGAACCAATACAAGGGCAAATTACGTATATACGTCGCTTTTTTTTTCAACAAAAACATCGTAACTGGGACATCTTTGTTGAAAAGCCGCGTTTAACTGTTTAATTTTAACCCCAACCGTGTTTCAAACGTAAACAGATACATGATGATTTATTATATACGTTGTCTTTAAACATTGCATTTTCTGGAATGCAGACAAAACAATTTCATTCTTTGAAACTTAATGTCAGATATGGTTAAACCAGCTGCCATTTTAAACTACTTAACTTTATCTGATTAACCGCATTTTCTGCACATTTTCTAGCAACCCTTACACCATAATGACAAGTTCAAATATGAAGTATGTTATGACATCTGAAAACATAGGTACATTCAGAATAAAGCCAAGTACGTGTATCTAATAAGTTTAGAATCCCGTTGTAGAAAGGAGGAAATGCTACTTATTCCGAATTTTCGTGTTTCCCTCAAAGTGTTTCTGAAACAGGTGTTGCTTTGACCTTTACACAAACAAGATCTGACATTCCTTATAGAAAAGGCTTGGGAAACATTGAGACAAAACAAGAAAATGCTGATTATCAGCATTTTCTCTTTTGCCTAAATTATAGTTTCTAAGCTAAATTCTGCACGATTCATATTTTTATCATCTTTGTTATTATTTCTTTTAATTATGCGATAGGATTCAAGAGGAAAATCATGCATTTCCAAACTACCTCTTGTGTTGACGTCCGCTTGTAAAAATACTCTAGAAGAACAAAATACCGAGAGAAAGAATATTTTTCTTGAACATTGAGATGTATCTAGATAGATATTGTATAACATCTTAAGAAAAAACAGCATTTCGTCGTTGTAAATGCAAAACCTCGTATCTCGTTTTTTTAATAAAAAATAAAGGGGAGGGAAAAATGTAATGACTTTCCCCAAACTGAAATTTTTCACCTGAAATGAACATATTGTTCATAAATAATGTATCATTGATACTGATCGGTAAAAATATCTCTTTGAAACCTGCGAGAATTGTCTAAACTGGACACACACATTTTTGTACTTTGAAAATAGCAAGAATCGACATACGAGGTTTTGCATTTACACCGACGATTCGTTTAAAGTATATAATTTTTTCATATCAATACGTTAAACATTTATTCGGTACTTTTGTCGAAAAAATCATTTGAGAAAGCGCTTCATCATAGAAAAATTGCAGACAGAGGGAAAACACTAGAAGCCATATGGAACTAATTAGTGTTAAGTTTTATTATGCTCTTATAAATTCCATCAGCTGATATTAACAGATTACAAAAGAAAATAAATTTTGTAGGAAATCTCATAAATCGGATACACCCTGCATCTTTATTTAAACAAATCACCAGTAGAGATAAACTTTGTGCTAAATGTTTGTATAGATTGATAAATCGTCGGCGTAATCACAAAATCACGTAACTACAGCTTCAATCTAATTCAACCAGTAGTTACGAGGTTTTAGAATTACACCGAAGAGATACTATTGTTTGTCCGAAATTATGTCACGGTTTACTTGATATATTTGATCCATTTTCGAAAACATTGTAGCCTACAAAAGTCCACTGCTATGAAATTCCATATTTGTCCAACAACCTGATTGTTTAGTCAATATACGTGAGAATGAAACGTGATAGTGAGGATAATTCAAAAGGTTACTAGAATTTTCAACATTTCTATGACTCATTTCGGTGCAAATAAATGTTTTGAAAGAAATTATTCGCGTTAGTTACGATTGAAAACACTATAACTACAGCTTATTGAAGCCGTAGTTACGACAGTTTCGACCGTAATCAACGATGCACTGTTTGCCAGAGTTTGCACATCGATGATGCGATACTTGCAACATGAGAGAGATGACAGTCGACTCCATGGACTAAGCCCCAGTTGACTGGAAATGTTTATAATATCCACTGATAACGCAGAGCTACTCGAAGTAGCTGTTTGACTGCATAAGTCCTAGGACTAAGTCTTAGGGTGCGTTCCATTGACTGTTCCGAGTGTGTCGAATACTCCGGTACTCAATGGAATGACACAGAACTGTGTTCGAAACATGTTCTGCTTGTTCCCACAGAATAGGTGGTGCATCAGAACAGTGACGTCACTAGCATTTTAATCTTCGATTACACTTGAGGCGTGTTTGAATTAATGATTGAAACTGTGTGATACAAATCATTTTTTTCATCAAGTATAGGTGAATTACGAATTTTAAAATGACCAAATCAAAACATCCAGTAGGCGGTTAAAGTTTATTTTTAGACTGGCCTGCGGGTTTGGTCTGCGTTTAAGACATTCCATCGCCTTTGGTGTTCCATGAGCATTCCACTTGGACAGCACATTTGGAACAGTAATGGACAGCCCCAATGGAACGCATCCTTAGCGATGTTGTAATTGCCTACGGAAGGTCACAAAAGCGTCGGCTGGAGAATGCAAACATATACTAGGACAAAAAAGATACGCGACCCCAATTTTCCATAATATTTTCGACAAAATATGTTTTTAATGGCTGTTGAGTACATTTTTGGTATACCTGCATGCATACGCATAAATACAGTGCCATTTTCTTCAGATGTCGTACATTCATCACGTGATACATGGTAAATTGTTAAATACTGATTATCCCCTGCCGTGTTTTCTAAATGACTACTATCAAAACAAATTTTCATCAATCACAAGCTAGAACATAGACAAAGAAGACACCAAAGCGTGCACACACTTTTCACTACGCTACGCATAGCAAGTCTAGGCCCAAACCAGCGCCTAACTGCAGTACAGATGTTGTTCGTGGAAAAGGTTCAAAATGTTGTCGTAAGACATTGATGGGGCAAAAAATCGACACATTTTTGTCTGTATACGTTGTTGGCTCTCAATTGGATCACAACCGATTGAGCACGAGGCAGACGTGCAAGAGATATGACGTCAAGACAGGACCGAATAATCACGTTAACCCCACCTACGGGATAGGTTTAAGACTGCAACGGAGATCGCTAATAACTCGTATGGACTTCACAACATTCAAATATCGGACAAAATTTAACGAAACAGATTGTTTTTTTTTTCGACCTCCGTCCATTTTTTTGTCGTATTGTGTTGACGCTCGGTTTAAAGTGGGTGTTTTCTTACTAATGAAATTGATTACCAACAATATTTTGTGAACTTTACAAGGTGAAATGTTATTGCTTTAAATGTATTAAGAGCCATTCTCTATAAGGATGTAAAATGGTGTTTCCACTCAAATCACCGATTTTCTTGAAACTTGGTGAGCATGTTGCTCTATCCAAACCTTGTCCAAAAATATATGATGATCAACCACATTCGCAGTATTTTGGTAGAAATATCCAAATTGATAAAATCCACAGAAAAATGACATGAAAAATGGCGATTTTGTAGTATTTTAGATTCACTGTATTTTCGTTATAAGGAATCTTTTGAAATCTTTATGAATTCCACATGAAAGAATAGCTTTTCTATGGATTATTTCATGTGTCTTTTAAAAATTAACTCTTAAGAAGTCTTTGCATTGAAGCGTCAAATTTGACCATGTATTTGCTTTTTGAAAAAGGCGAAAAACGGGTCTTTTTTAAATGAGTAAAACAAAAAATCCCAACCATAGATTTTGTTTGTATTTTCACTTCCGAATGAGAAGATATACTTCAACATAATATAAAAAATCTGGCTATGTGTTTTTTGATTTTTCAAAAATAATCCATTTTTAAAATGTCGAAAAGTCCGAAAAACGCGAAAAAAGACGGATGTTTCCAGTCTATAACGACGGTGTTGATGTAAAAATAACACTTCCGGTGAAGATCGCGAAATTTTACAAGTAGTACAGAAGCGGTAAAATGCAGGTAAAAACACATTTTCAATCCAAAATAACGAGTTATCATGTAAAATAATTGTGTTGAGAACATTTTTGAAAGTGCACGAATATATCATATTTCAGGAAGAAACTCCTGTGATTAACTTTCGGGTGTTGACAACTTGACACACACCCTTTCGGCACGAATCAAAGCAAAATATTTGTTTCATTTATCTTTTACTGTATATCTACATCATTGTTGTGTGTTTTGACTGTATGTTTGAGCCTACGCTTCAAGTTATAGGAAATATTTAACTGTATAGGGCTAATGGTAACGAGCAAGTCATTTTGTACCCTTACTATTTCGTACCTTCATGACCTTGATAAAATTTTGTATCATGATTTGGCCATTTCGTACCATAATGTGCCAGTGGTACCATGTTTTTGTACAATTTCGTAATCATTCACTATCATACCAATTAATTATTTGTTAATATTTTCTTCTAATTTCAGATCTGTAAATAATTATAACAACAATTATTGAATGTCAATTTCCTGGTAGATAGGGGAACTGATACAGGACAATGAGATTACCAATATTTGAAAGAGCAGGTGTTAGTATCTTGTTTTTTAGCTTATGAAAAGATCTGACAAATTCCAGTCAAAAATTGTGAAGCAAATGAAAAAATATATCAACAATAGTGACGGTACCAACCACAAATGGTACAGGGTGTTTTTGGATGATACCGGTGTTGGGCACATATTCAGGATTTATTCTGTTACACATTGAACCGTGCTGCGTCATCGTCCCTTCAAGTCATTGTTAAAAATCATTTTCAAGACATGTACATATATAAACTTTGCAGTCTTGAGCATTGATTTCACCTTTATGCTCGCCGAAAATTTTTCGGGGAGCTTAAATTATACTTTTAGTCGCCACACTTCCCATGATCCTTCAGTCCGTCCATCCTTAGCCAGATTTCAGTAACGCTTAGACTAAAGTCAATGATTTCCTTAATTTCTAATGTCCACTCTTCTTCAAGTCTTCTTCTTTAAAGTCAATGAAACTTAACACAATGAAGTCCCTGAACGTGATAATGATAAATCCCTAGAGATCTTTTTTCTGTTTTTCTCAATTTGAGGCTTTGTCCCGGGAAAAAGGGGTTTGAATTTAGAAATTAATTCTTCTCTTATTTTTCTTTTTCTAATAGGCAGAATTAAATGAAATTGTTGTGAGTTATCAATGAGATGTTCTAGACCATATTCTATAAGTAATTTGTGTACAAAAAAAAAAAAAACTGTCATGGGAAAAGGGGGTTTAATGCTGCTTTGTATGATAGCCTTTATTGTGACAAACACTTATTCAGGGAGCATAACCTGTCTATAACCGCTTTTATTTCATTGAGTGTTGCTTATGTATTCTCATAAATACTTTAGTGTGCTAAGAAAGGATAAAGTGAGACTATGAGAGCCGAAACCTGGCTCTATACACAGTATCCCATGTTTTGAACATCTGTCCCAATCAAAGTTACTTATAAATGTGCAAATCGTGGCAAATACTGCACATGTATAATAATTAGCTAAATACTATATGTTTTCCTATGTAAATGCAAGGTTTCTATCTATTCATGCATGCCTGTTATGACTTTGAAATATATTCTTTTGAAATTAAACCATTCTGAAATTTTGTCAATTGGGAATTGCAATTTAATTCTATATATTATGCTGTACCATTGACTGTCATATATACAGACCTGGGGTCGATTACATACCAATGTAATCGATTACAATTACAATTACTTGCATTTTCTTTGATTACTGATTACATTACATGATTACACAGTTTTCAAATGTAATTGATTACAATTACAATTACTTTTGCAATGTAATCCGACTGTTCAAAAGATAAACAAAAACATAAAAGCTAAATAAACAAATATTCTCTAAATCTCCTTTTGTCATTATGTTAAGTGTCTTATGTATTGGTGCATACTACACTTCGAAATATGTCAAAAGCTTAACCCTATAGGATTTTTTTTTCTTTTAAGGAGAGAAAAAAGAGTATATTAAGAATGGGCTAAACTAACTATCAACAATTTTAATCAATTTGATATGTTTTCTTCCTGCTACAACTATGAAACATAAGTATGAAATGGTGTCATGTGGAATTAGGTTAAATAAAATCATTTAGAAGAAAGCTTATTCAGCAAACAGCTAGTGTACGTCCTTGTTTCACTCCAATTATAGATATTTTCATACTTAAACAAGTCCTTGCAGATAGATATTTAAGGAATCCCACGAATTGCTTATGTTTGTTTCTTTATCAGGTGCCGGAAGCTTAATACTTATAACCAACAGTTAGTTGAGAGACAAAAGACAAAAATAAATACACTGATATATTTATACATTAATGAAATGAATTGAATTTTGATATGTATTAACTAAACATAATGCTTTTATTAACTAAACATAATGCTTTCACTAAAGAATACTTCGTAGTTCAAACATCACAATGTTACATTTTCACAGAAACGATATGTAACATCACATAAGTTTATTTCTAGGTAGAAAATATTGTTGTTTATGCAGAAATTGCATATCAATTGCATCATTTTCCATGAAGTTTTCTGATTGCCCTTTTCTTAATAGTCTGAAAAAATGTGATTAAATGATATATTATCATGGGTATGTTTAAATTAACTACTGCAAAATGTTAAATAAAACATGAAAATCAACTCTATAATCTCTGTGAAAATTTTGAATGGAAGAAAGGGTTGCATTAAAATCAGATAATTAAGCTAGGGCCTAGGGGCATGAGATTATCTAAGGTTGACACCTTATTCCCTTAATCCCCTTATACAAGTAATTGGAGCATTGTTTTATCTATGAAAGAAAATCAATTGAAATGATCAGTCTTTAATCCTTTCCTAAGCAAGTTTTGATACCCTTAATAGAAAATGCATAGGAAAATGTTGATGCAAAAGAAGAAATGCTGATAATAAAACATTTTTTTTGTTAATTTTTTATCAGCACAAATCAAGTTCATACCAATTAGTTCTTTCTTAAAGAGACACAGACATCAATCTAAATCCAAGTTTCCAAAAGGAAAACAGAGTATTATAGAATAACATAGCCTTTTTAATTATCTCCCAGTAATTCTTTAACAATTTAAAGATGGAGAAAAGCAGATACTATCAAATGTTATCAGAATGTAATCGGGATGTAAGCATGATTACAGGCCATTTTGCAATGTAATCGATTAAATTACGATTACATGTAATCAGAAATGGACCGATTACAGATTACATTATGATTACTCCAAAATTGTAATCGATTACATGTAATCATGATTACAGATTACGATTACCCCAGGTCTGCATATATACTTGTATCTTCAACAGATTTATACAGGGTTCAACATTAACCTGTGCCCGACAGACATTAACTGCCTGCTGCTTGGTCAGGGCTAGTTAGATCCCTAAGATGCAAGACCGACTGGTCAGCCTCATTTTAAATCTCAGTCACTACATTGTATTACCATAATGAAAACACTGGATATGTGACACAACAAGAACATGGCCCTTCAAATTTTTTTTCATTTGTGATTCAAAACTTGTCTTTTAACTTATGAAAGGATTATTGTGGTTTACACATTTTCCAAATTATCCAAATATTTGGTTAGGACCAGTACATATTTGGTCAGGGCTAGCAGCATCTGGCAGCAACAAGCCCGACTGTCTGGTAATCAAAAAAGTTAATGTTGGACCCTGTTATATGCTTTTTTTCTATTTACAGCTGATGAACTCCATGGTCACTATGAAACTGGTATATTGCTGGACAAGATACCAACACTGCCAAACCAAATGACAATCAAAAAGGCACAAAGAATAATCAGATGAAAATTCCTAAGGATCCAGACTAAATTTGATAAACTTTAATATGATCTAGAAATGTCGTAAATTCAGTGATAATATGAAGAACATAATGCAGTGTTCTCCCCAGGCCAATAAGCTGTATCGGCCCCACTACAGCTTAGTTTCTTCAAAATGGTCACCAAATAGGGACACTTAGGGGTATTTCATGTAAAAAACTGATAAATAGGACATTCTTTTAAACTAAAAAGTACTAATTCTGTATAAAAACATTATGGGAAAAGAAGAAATTACTCGAATTGAGCAATTTCTTCTTTTCCCATTATGTTTTTATTCACAATTTTATTTGCATGAACACAATGTGTTGCAAGGTTTACCAATGCCACTACGGCTTCAAAATATTTTGTGGAGAACCCTGTAATGAATACATTTAAGAAGAATAAAAGAACCAAATATAGTACTGCTATAGTCTTGACAACTAAATATTAGCCCATTACCAAACAACAAAATTTTAGACTGGTTAAAATTCAAAGATGTTGCAGACGACAATTTCAAGTAAATATTATTGATTTATATATTTTTGATCTTTCGGGGTAGAAAACATTTTGGAAAATGAAGAAAATTGCTTGTCACAAGCAATTTCTTCATTTTCCACATTGTTTTCTTAAGCCATTTTCTTTTTGGGAGTTAAAATGAGTCACTTTGTGGTAATGGGTTAAATAATATATCTTGGTAGACAAACTCTTTCCAAAATAATACAATTTTAGAGTGATTCTAAGGTTTAATCCCATTTCGTCTACTCCCAATTCGTCTACTCCCAATTCGTCTACTATTTTTGACAAAAGTCCCATTTCGTCTACTCTTCTATACTTTGTATATCAATAAGATATCATATGATTTTTATCAAAATGTTTGCATTTTTATTTCATTTTTTAATATATTGACTTAAATTCATATCTTAAAACAAAAATTGATGTTGTTAATTGATGATTTGACATGAAAGTAGACGAGTTGGGACAGTAGACGAATTGGGACTCAAGGCACTAAAAAGACAGTAGACGAAATGGGAGTAGACCAATTGGGATGTTACCGATTCTAATTAGAAGCTGCCACAAAAAAATGAATATTTACAATATTAGTACAGAAAGTATTGATACAAATGAAGGAAATGCTGATTTTAAACAGTTTCTTCTTTTGCCGGGATGTTTTCTCAAGTCTGTTTTTTATGAGGGACATCAAATCTTTGACTTGTTTTTGAAAGGGTTAATCAAAACCTGAAACATGTGTTTGGGCACTGTGTTATGATTAAACCCTTTCCCAAACGACAAATTTTTGAGGCGGTCCAATTTGAAAGCTGCTGCAGACGACAAAAGGCCAAAATGCTTATAAGAGAAACTACTGATTATCAGCTGTTTCTTCTTTTGTATCAATGTTTTCCCAAGCCTTTTCTGATAGGGACGTCAAAACCAGGTTTTGTTTGGGAGAGGGTTAAAAGAGGTGTAGCCTGTCAATACAGAAAAAATATGAAATGGAAAACATGGGTTCTGTAGAAAAACTCTATACTTCTAAGTTGTAATCTTGTATCAACATTCCATCTTTTACAGCAATACTTTCTTTAAAGACTAATATGTCAGCAATGTCATACCTCTTGTACAAAATGTATACAAGTCATGTTGAATCATCAAAAGTTCATGGAATATTGGTCATTAATTAGAAATAAACTGCATGAATACGCAATTGAATTGATTGAATTATTTAGTTATTATGCCTTCTTTCAAAGAAATTGTTTTGAAATTGATAGAACAAAGGTATGTGCTAGTGATAAGCAATTGTCCTTTACACACAAATTTTTCAATATTTGTGTATTTTTTCACTTTTGTTGCCAATCATTTTTGTCGTCTGCAACTCCTGCCAAAAAGGACTTGCCTATCATTTCGCGTTTTGGAGAGGGTTAGATGTTTCCTTAAAATAATGCCTGTGTTTTATGCAAAACAGTGTGTAGGACAATGTAAAGAGAAGCACGCTGTGCTGATCCTCGACACTCAGTCTTTAACATTGTCTCTGTCAATCCTTAGGCCGTAGATTCGAACCGAGGCTCGACTGGTCCAATTTCCTGTTTCCACATTTCAAAAATAGCAGTTTTTCTCACCAATCCATAGAAAGATAATGTTTAACCCTTTCCAAACAAGAGTTGCTTTTGACGTCCTATTAGAAAGAGCTTTTTTAGAAAAATGTCATTTACACTAAAGAAGAAAATGCTGGTAATTATCATTTTGTCGTTGTAAATGCAAAATCTCGTATCGCGTTTTTGGAAAATTTTAAAGGGAAGGGAAAAAAGTGTAATAACTTTTCCCAAACTGAAATGTTTTCCTTGAATTTTGGACATAATTGTTCACAAATGATTTGTCATTAATGCTGATCAGTAAAAATATCTCAAAACATGCAAGAATTGTCTTTAACTGGACACACAAGTTTGTCCTTTGAAAATCGCAAAAATCGACATACGAGGTTTTGCAATTACACCGACGATTTGTTCTATCTGTCCCAATAGTTTTAGGCCCCCGTTCACCATTTGGCAAGCTATTTGTCACTCACCAATAGATGATGTTTAACCCTTTCCCATAAAAGACCTCGTTTTGACGTTTACTATAGAACGGGTATGGAAAAACATTGAAACTAAAGAAGAAAATGTTGATTACCAGCATTTTCTCCTTTTGTGTCGATATTTTCGATGCTACATTCATAACCGGCAATTTCTCCTTTTGTATCAATATTTTCGATGCTAAATGCTACTCAAAGGAAATCTTTATAAGCAGTAATTCTGTCGTCTGCAGCAGCATTCGAGGTGGATTATAATAGAATTTTGTTGTTTGGATGATTCATGATTATATATATATTGAGATGAAGAGCTGATCGCTTGGATTGGATGCTCTGCATAGTTAGTAGTATGGTTGAGAGAAATGCCAGGTCTGAGGAAGGCATGGTTAGATGCTCAGTCCAGTTGCCGTGATATGACAGAAATGTTGAATGTGGCATAAAACCCATTCAATCAATCTTGTGAAAGAGGATATTGCTTTATAGCTCACCGAGGAAGAAACGCTCGGAATGAACTACTAGTTCTTGATCGATCAATGTCTGGCATCCACCAGTCTGTTTGTTCGTCTGTCCCTCCACCATTACAAAATAATCTAATACAGTGCTAGACAGAATTCAACCAAATATGTAGTATATTATCCTTGGGTCATCCTTTTTCAAAACACTTCAAATAATTGGAATCGGGGTCAGAATGAGGTCCAAAAGTAATTCACGAAGTCAAATCCTTGAACCACACCAACGGTAGTGAGAGACCCCTTGTTGTACTATCTCTCTCGCATGTGCGGCGTTCCTGGAGTGGGTGTAATGAAATAAATTCCTGATTATGCCCTTGCTTGATATGCTTCATATTGACACATAATTAGTAAATTTCCCAAAATTTTGAGTAACGGCTCCTACTTCGATGTAAAAATGCTTGTCCGGACAACTCCTACATTTTCCGTCCGATTTGCTTCATACTTGGCAGAAGAGTGCATACAGACTTGTAGAATTGCAAGACCTTTTTTTTTTTTTCTTTTTTAAAAAAAGGCATAATTGATAATTCAGTTGCGGCCCCTGATTTGACATAAAATAGCTTGTCAAAAGAAATCTAGTAACTGGGGTATTTTTATTACCTTCATTGATAGATGTCCAATTTTCTCTATTTTGCACATCATCTTACCCCACCCACTATGAAAACAATACCATGAATTAATCGATCTAAATAATAATAGTCTAGAAATAATTATGTACTAAATCAAAGCATGATTTTTGATGATTTTGATCCAATATTCCTGTAAATAGATAGACGGAAGGGATGTACATTTGAACATTCTTTGTTGACAAAATGTAGGCTTACTCTTGAAAATGATGACTCAGCACTTTTAAATATATGGAATTAGAAAAAAAAGTAATGATATAAGGGCATAAAAAGGCATTGACGAAAAAATGCTTGTCCAAAACAAAGGTAATGGTGGTTTTTTATCACCTTCCGTAATAGATATATAGTAAAAATTAGTTTTCTCTAATTTGCACATCATCCTGCCCCACCCACTTTTATTAAAAGATTACCATAAAAAATCATTTGAAATGATAATAGAAATAATGATGTACCATACAAGTGCATGTTTTTCATGATTTTAATCAACTTTTCCAACATATACCGGTAAATAGATGGAACTGATGTAAACTTGCATATATCTTGTAGAAAAAAATATAGAGGCATAATCTTGAAAATGATGACTCAGCACTTTTTTAATATCTGGGATTACAAACAAGAGTAGTGATATAAGGGCTTAAAAAGGCTCTGCCATTATTTCATCTAATGTTTTGAATCGATAAAAGCTATGGTAGTGCTGTTTTTTGATAAGATATATAATTGTAATTCAATTTATCATTTTCACCATTTTTATGCCCCCGATAGGGAGGCATCATAAATTTGACTTGTCCGTCCGTCCGTCTGTCCGTCTGTCCGTCTGTCTGTCTGTCTGTCCGTCCGTCTGTCCGTCATTCCGTCCAAAAACTTTAACATTGGCCATAACTTCCTTATTACTTAACATATTCGCTTCATACTTTACCACAACATTCCTTGGTACATTACCTTTCTGTAGGCACATACTTTGGTGACCTTGACCCCTGGATGACCTTGACCTTCAACATACATTTTTTAAAAACTTTAACATTTGCCATAATTTAAAAACTTTAACATTTGCCATAATTTTCTTATTACTTAACATATTCGCTTCATATTTTACCACAACATTCCTTGGTACATTACCTTTCTGTAGGCACATACTTTGGTGACCTTGACCCCTGGATGACCTTGACCTTCAACATACATTTTTTAAAAACTTAAACATTTGCCATAATTTTCTTATTACTTAACATATTCGCTTCATATTTTACCACAACATTCCTTGGTACATTACCTTTCTGTAGGCACATACTTTGGTGACCTTGACCCCTGGATGACCTTGACCTTCAACATACATTTTTATGGGCCATAATCTTCTTATTACTTAACATATTCGCTTCATATTTTACCACAACATTCCTTGGTACATTACCTTTCTGTAGGCACATACTTTGGTGACCTTCGCCCCTGGATGACCTTTACCATAAAATTTTCTGAAAACTGTCAAATTGGCCATATGCCCCCGATAGGGAGGCATCATAAATTTGACTTGTCCGTCCGTCCGTCTGTCCGTCTGTCCGTCTGTCTGTCTGTCTGTCCGTCCGTCTGTCCGTCATTCCGTCCAAAAACTTTAACATTGGCCATAACTTCCTTATTACTAAACATATTCGCTTCATACTTTACCACAACATTCCTTGGTACATTACCTTTCTGTAGGCACATACTTTGGTGACCTTGACCCCTGGATGACCTTGACCTTCAACATACATTTTTTAAAAACTTTAACATTTGCCATAATTTAAAAACTTTAACATTTGCCATAATTTTCTTATTACTTAACATATTCGCTTCATATTTTACCACAACATTCCTTGGTACATTACCTTTCTGTAGGCACATACTTTGGTGACCTTGACCCCTGGATGACCTTGACCTTCAACATACATTTTTTAAAAACTTTAACATTTGCCATAATTTTCTTATTACTTAACATATTCGCTTCATATTTTACCACAACATTCCTTGGTACATTACCTTTCTGTAGGCACATACTTTGGTGACCTTGACCCCTGGATGACCTTGACCTTCAACATACATTTTTATGGGCCATAATCTTCTTATTACTTAACATATTCGCTTCATATTTTACCACAACATTCCTTGGTACATTACCTTTCTGTAGGCACATACTTTGGTGACCTTCGCCCCTGGATGACCTTTACCATAAAATTTTCTGAAAACTGTCAAATTGGCCATAACTTCTTCATTTCAAAACACAATCACTTCAAAATTTACCAATATTCCATACTATTAGTTATTACTTATATATTTCAAATATATTTCACATTAAGGTCATTAACTTTCTGTGTTTTAGATCAAAATATTCCAGTGAGTCAGTATGTATATTTTAAATGTTCAGTTTACTAATTCGGCTCATTATTCAATTATTACCAAAGTGGGATCTTAACCATTTCACAATCAAGACCCGGTTTTGGTCTCCATATTAAAAAAGGCTTGGAAAAACATTGACATAAAACACTTATATGCTGATATTCAGCATTTTGTCCTTTTATGTCAATGTTTTCCTTGCTTTAATATACTGCTTTATTTTAGAAACCTTCAAACAAGCATGTAACTAACCTTGTTTCAGCTTATTTCTTGTTCAAAGATCAAGACATGATCTCCCAATCAATTCGCTTACTGATGCCCACTTGTCTTGTTTGTATTTCGTTTCATTTAACATCATGACATGATCTTTTGCCTGTTAATATTGTTCAATTTTGTTAATCTTGTAGGTGAACCAGACGCTGCCTCGCATGTTCATATAACACTTAACTGCTTTTGGCGTCCCTTAAAGAAAATCCTTGGCAAAACACTGACGCAAAAGATAAATGCTGATAACCTGCTTTTTCTGATTTTCAATATTTTCGATGACATTATCACATATTGTACATAATTTATATAGTTTGAAATATCAATTTTGTACTTCTATTTTCAAATATCATTTTTCTCCTCTTCATCACCTTTTGTCGTTTTTGAAAGGGTTGAAATACTATCATATGATTTAATATTATTTGATTTCATAAAATTTCCACTGTTCTCATTGGCTTATTTCTAGTAATTTCCCATTTTTCACAGATTCTAATGGAAAATGTTACTATAAACCAAAAATTGATATATTTAATAATAAGGAATGAAGGTAATTATTTTGTTAGTTCAACTCAATCAGTCTAAATTCTTGCCGTTCGGGAAAGGGTTAAAATACGGTCCAAATTCTTGCCGTTTGGGAAAGGGTAAAATATGCATCTTGGATAATACATTTCAGTGACCTGTGCTCAAAATTTCTTATTTTTATATTTTCAGGATTGTTCAACCATCAATGATGTCATTTCTTTTGACGAACAAAGGAGCACACACATATAATGGGAACATGATGCAGTGCTTGAAGTGCAAGAAATGGTTTAAGTCTGACAAAACTTTGATGAATCACAACTGCCCACATTGTGTAACCTGCCGACACACATACAGCACATATCAGAGATTTTCGACTCACATGTGCAGGCCTGCTGGAAGAAATGTTCAGCATTCAATAAGCAACACATTTCCTGGTACAAGTACTTCGTGTTTAATACACAAGAAAACTGAATTTTCAGCTGAAAAATTAGTGAAACTTATCAAAGGAAATGAATTGACAAATGATGATACTATATGCTATATTAGTGAAATCCTGAAGTCAACATTTCCACATGTATTAGTTGCAGTCCTTTCACCTGCTTTGGTTGAAGTGTTATTACGGTATACTGTGAAGCCACAGCCATGTGTTCCACTACATGAACATTCTGTTAATATTCACTACACCACTGAACATTGGGTAACATCTTGGCAAGATCCATGTACCAGAACAGTACATGTTTTTGATTCCTTGACTTCTGAAACCAGACTAAAGAACATTATGCCTACATTGCAACTATTCTACCATGTAGATGAACTTAGAATTGTGTATGAGAAATGCTTGAGCCAGCAGACACTTCCAAACTGTGGCTTATATGCAGCAACTTATGCATACTATTGTTGTAAACACATTAATCCAAAAGGCTTGGTATTACCAGAGGGCCAGTTGCGTCAAAACATTTTCACACTGTTGTTTCCTGTTTCACACAAGAGGGTACTTGATGCCAAAAATAGTCATACCTCTAACACAGTGAGCCAAGACAGCAAACGGAAGAAACTTTCCAGATCTGACATGACTCAGGAGGAGTTAGATTACCAAAGACTTAAAGACAGAGAACGTAAACAAAAGGCTAGAGAATCCAAGACAGAGGAGGAAAAAGAAAGAGACAGACAGAAAAACAAAGAAACTCAGAAGATGTCGCGAAACAGAAAAACAGCAGACCAAGCCCATGCTGATAGACAGAAGAATCAAGAAAGTCACAAACTTTCAAGAAGCAAGAGGACGGCAGACCAAATCAGTGCTGATAGACAGAAGGACCAAGAAAGTCACAAAGTTTCAAGGAGCAAAAGGACCGCAGATCAAATCAGTGCTGATAGACAGAAGAACCAACAAAGTCACAAAGTTTCAAGAGGCAAAAGGACCACAGATCAAATCAGTGCTGATAGACAGAAGAACCAACAAAGTCACAAAGTTTCAAGAAGCAACAGGACGGCAGACCAAATCAGTGCTGATAGACAGAAGGACCAAGAAAGTCACAAAGTTTCAAGAAGCAAGAGGACCGCAGACCAAATCAGTGCTGATAGACAGAAGGACCAAGAAAGTCACAAAGATTCAAGAAGCCAGAGGACCGCAGACCAAATCAGTGCTGATAGACAGAAGGACCAAGAAAGTCACAAAGTTTCAAGGAACAAGAGGACTGCAGATCAAATCAGTGCTGATAGACAGAAAGACCAAGAAAGTCACAAAGTTTCAAGAAGCAAAAGGTCATCAGACCAAATCAGTGCTGATAGACAGAAGAACCAAGAAAGTCACAAAGTTTCAAGAAGCAAAAGGTCATCAGACCAAATCAGTGCTGATAGACAGAAGGACCGAGAAAGTCACAAAGTTTTAAGAAGCAAGAGGACGGCAGATCAAATCAGTGCTGATAGACAGAAGAACAAAGAAAGTCACAAAGATTCAAGAAGCCAGAGGACCGCAGATCAAATCAGTGCTGATAGACAGAAGGACCAAGAAAGTCACAAAGTTTCAAGAAGCAAGAGGACCGCAGACCAAATCAGTGCTGATAGACAGAAGGACCAAGAAAGTAGGAAACTGTCGCGAAACAGAATGACATCTGAAGAGGTCAGTATTAATAGACGGAAGAACAATGAAAGTCACAAACATCATAGGCGTTCACAGTCACAGGAGCAAAGACTGAGAGAACAGTCAAATGACAGAACAAGAAAGTCAGATTCAAGAAATCCATCTGATATACAACAAGCAATTTCAAAATTTAAAACCAACATAATACTTGCTGCGGAATTCATTTGCAGTGTTTGTCATAGATCATTATTTAGAAACAGCGTGAAACCTTTTAAACCAGAATCAGATACTGCCAGAGACACTGATACTAACAAACTTTCTCCAGATGGACATAAATATATTTGTGTTACTTGCCATAGGTACATATATTTCAAGAGAAAAATTCCACCACAAGCTCAAATTAATAAAATGTCTATACCAGAGATCCCAGAAGTTCTAAATTTAACACCATTTGAAACAAGGTTATTAGCAAGAAGATATCCATTTATGAAAATAGTACAGCTACCTAAAGGAAAACAAAAAGGAATTATTGGAAAAGTAGTTAACATCCCTGTTGATGCCAATGAAGTCTGCAACAGTCTCCCCCGTACACTTGCTTCATCAGGAATTTTGCCAGTGAAATTGAAGAGAAAGAGATGTTTTAAAGGGCATGTCACATATCAAAATATTCGTCCTGATAAAGTAAAGGAGGCTTTCAAATGGTTATTGAAGAATAACAGACACTATCAAAATGTTGTCGAGAATTTCCATTGGGATGACACAAGTCATAATGACTATTCTGAGGTTTGGCAAAACTTTGTAGAGAAAGAACCAGAATCCAGACAGAAGACGGAAATTGATGAATTGGACGCAGATGATAGTCAAACCGACTGTTCAGATTCAACAGACTCCGACACATCAGATGATGAACTCGCACTACCAACAGAGTCAGAAACTACAGAGGCAACACAGTTTGATACCTTCATCACCTCTAGTGATCCAGCTGCTGATGCTTCCAATATTGTATCCATTGCTCCTGGAGAGGGAAAACATCCCATCCATTTCATGTTGGATCAAGGTTGTGAAGAACAATCTTTCCCAAGTCTTTTCCCAACAGGATGCTATGGATTTGATGCGGATAGAGAAATCAAAATCAGTCCAAAGAAATACTTCAATGCACGAATTCTAAACTACAGAGGTACATTTGGAAAGAACTTGGAGTATTTGTTTTTTGCCCAGTATGTATCAGAGCACAAGCAGGTAATGGACTCTGTATCAATAGCGGTACGGAAGTCATTCAGGGCATTACCTTCATCTAATCCCATTGATGCCGCTTTTATTAAAGACCCTGAAAAAGTTAAGTCCCTTATTCTGAAGGACAGAGCCTACCAATTCTTACAAACAGTGCGAGGATCCCCGCCATACTGGCAAAAATGTATGTACAAACTGATGGCAGCTGTAAAGCAGTTTGGGATTTTTACATTCTTCTTGACACTTTCAGCAGCTGACTCCAAATGGCCAGACTCTATCAACGCCCTCTTACGACCACAAGGTAAACAACTTAGTGAGGATGACATACAGAACCTATCCTGGGAAGAGAAGTCAACATTGTTAAAGTCCGACCCAGTCACACTAGCTAGGCACTTTGACCACAGGCTACAATGCTTCTTCCAAAATATCCTGCTTAGTCCGTCCCAGCCTCTTGGAAAAATTATCCACTATTCGTATAGGATAGAATTCCAGCAAAGAGGGTCCCCACATGCACACTGTGTTCTTTGGGTAGAGGATGCCCCTACACTGAACGACTCTATCAAGAACATTACCAGTTTCATAGACAAGTATATAACATGTGCCATTCCAACTGAGGAAGAAGAGCCTGAACTGTTCAATCTGGTTACTACTCTCCAAAAGCACCAACATACAGCAACATGTAGAAAGAAAGGTACAGACTGTAGATTTGGTTTTCCAAAGCTGCCATCATTTTATACATTAATTGCTTCAGAGCCAGAATCTGAGGATTCCATTTACAAAGCTGCCACAGTTGAAACTGCTGCAGACTTTCTTACTACAGTCTTTCAAACACTAAATGATGACAAAGATGGTGAGATCACTTCCCTGGAGGGTTTGCTACTCAAGGCAGGAATATCTGAAAGGCAATATATGTATGCTTTGTCGATTGCCAAACGGGGAAAAAAGGTTATTTTGCGAAGAAAGATTGAGGAACAGTTTATAAATCCGTACAACAAGCATCTTTTGATGGCATGGCAAGCAAATTTGGATGTGCAATTTTGCTTAGACCCATATGCATGTATAGCGTACATGGTTTCTTACATTACCAAGGATGAGAGAGAAATGTCTACTGTGTTGAAAAATGTGTCCAAAGAAATGAAATGTCATGGTTGGAGAGAGCAACTTAAAGCCTGTGCAAATGCATTTTTGAATGCCCGTGAATTGAGTGCACAAGAAGCCGTATATAGATTGCTGAGCTTCCCACTATTTAACTCTAATTTTACCACAGTTTTCGTTCCAGCAGTATTTCCAGAAAAAAGGGTGGCTTTTCTTAAACCCCAGAACTTTATCTTATCTATGGAGGATGAAGATGAGAATGTTTTTGCAACATCCATTATTGAAAGGTATGCTGCACGTCCAAACAAATTGGAAGAAATGTGTCTAGCTCACTTTGCAATGAATTACACACCTTGCAAGCCAAACACTAAAAATGACCAACACAAAGGAACAAAAACAACCATTCAATTGAAGCATGACCTTGGAACAATGAAGAAAAACGCAAAGCAGTCTGTGTTAAGGTACCATCATTATTCTGTTCTGAAAGAGCCGGAGGAATATTATTACTCACAGTTACTTCTGTTTCTGCCATGGACAAGTGAAAGTGAATTAATTCAGCTGCAGTCGTATGCAGATCACTATGAAAGAAATAAAGGCATAATTCAAGAAAACCAGTCAGAAATTGAACACCACACAGATATCATAGAAGAAGCAGTTGCACGCTTGGAAGAGTTTGGCCCACCTGTCCATTCTTTTGATAATATTGCTCCCAGCACAATCCAAGACAATGACGATGACCACACTGTGGTTGAAGATGAGGAGTTTGCACTGTTAAATCCTATTGACAGTGTTTCTAATGTTCAAATTCCAACAGATTTTCCTGTGACGCATTTAAATTCTGGCACTGCTCTAGAGATACGACCAGGCTACTGGCCTGAAAATCAGTATCGCTCCCATATCAGACACCTGAATGAGGAACAAAGAAATACATTTCAAGTAGTGTTTAATTGGTGTCAACAGAAGATGCTCTCCAGTAAGACTTCAGTGCAGCCAGATCAACTGTTGTTATTTGTATCTGGTGGAGCGGGCACAGGTAAATCCCACCTGATATCCGCCATATACCAAATGGCTCTAAGAACACTTCAAGTGGAGGGTGAAAATCCAGATGACATTCATGTCCTTCTAACTGCACCAACTGGAACTGCAGCTCACAACATATCAGGAACAACATTACACTCTGCATTCCTGCTACCACTTGGACAAACTAAAAGCTACATTAAGCTGTCAGATGATAAAAGAAATACACTCAGAGCTAAGGTTGGGAATCTTGACCTGCTAATCATTGATGAGATATCTATGGTTGGTAGTAATCTACTGCTACAGTTACATTACAGATTGGCTGAGATAAAGTGTTCTACCAATTTATTTGGAGGGGTTGCTGTCATTGTCCTTGGAGATTTGTATCAACTACCACCTGTCAAGCAACAGTTTGTTTTCAAGCCGGTGTCTGATCACATAGCAAGACTACACGGTTCACTTTGGGACTGCTTCACGTTCACAGAATTGACAAAAATCATGAGGCAAAAAGAAGACCTGCAATTTGCACAGCTTCTGAACCGTATACGTCTTGGTGTACATACTGAAGATGATGTTCAGTTACTACACTCAAGGGAATCTGAGGATACTAATCTTGGCAACACTCTGCATGTTTATGCTAGAAATTGTGATGTGGATAGCCATAACCAGAAACAGCTGACAAATCTTAACCAGCCTGTTGAACATTTCATAGCAATAGATAGAAAGCCTGAAAGCCTAAAGGACTTCAAAATCCAACAAGACTCAAAATTTACAGGAGGTCTACCATATGAATTACTACTTGCTTTAGGAGCCAGAGTCATGCTCATCAGGAATATAGATATTACAGATGGTTTGGTGAATGGAACCCAGGGTCAAATTGTTACTTTTATCAAGTCTGGAAAACTTGGAACAGTTGCCATTGGTGTAAAGTTTGACAATCCAAAAGTTGGTCAAGAGGCAAGACGGAAGTCACCTTATGTGTTAGAACTACAGTCTAACCAGAATGCCACACCCATCTTGAGAACTGAAACTACATTTACAGTCACAAGAAAGAACAAAAACTTGACAGTGAACAGGTACCAATTTCCATTGAAACTGGCCTGGGCCTGTACCATACATAAAGTGCAAGGGCTTACTGTTGACCAAATATATGTATCGTTTGAAGGTCGTTTTGGCCCTGGCCAGGCTTATGTTGCGTTAAGCAGAGCTAGGTCTCTGGCTGGTCTACATATTACCAGCTTTGACAAAAAGAAAGTGTCTACAAATTCTGCTGTTCAAAGAGAAATGGAAAGGCTAAGAAAAGATAAATCCATTCCAGCATATCATAACTTCCTCAGCATGTGGAAAGAGACAATTGTTGTCTCTGTTTTAAACATCAGATCTTTTCCTTGCCACAAAATTGACCTCATAGCAGATCCTATAGAACAACTGTCTGATGTCTGCGTCTTGACAGAAACATGGCTTAATGGGCACAATGATGACTTCCATGAATTTGACACAGATTTCCATATCTACAGATCAGACAAGCAGAGTGAAAATGATGGTCGTGGAGGTGGTGTAGCAATACTTGCTAGACAGAGTGCTTTCAGTCAGTGTTCACTTATCTCTACATATTCAGATGTCCAACTACAAACTGTGACATGTAAACTAGTATTGCCACCAAACAGAATATTGTTTGTGATTGCCGTGTACAACTCACCAGCTACTATACATGCACATTTGCAGTCAGTACTCACAGCTCAGATAAGACATGTCAACGAAGTTGGATGCTCCCCACCAATTTTAATCACAGGAGACTTCAATCAGAATGTAAATGGTAAATCCCCTGCACATATTTGTGAGTCACTTTTATCGGAAGGCTTCAGACAACATGTTAACGCAGCTACTCATTCATCTGGATCATGCCTGGACCATTTCTACCTTAATAAACTGACCATGTCTTCACAAAGAGTAACTCCAGCTTACTACAGTGACCATATGTGGGTGTCTGGACCTATTAGATTCCAATAAATATTTTCTTCGATTAAAACGATAACATAGAGATGAACTTACGTTATTTCGTGCTTGAAGTATGTGAAAATAAAGTATATTAACTGAAAATTGCACATGAACACACTTGTTATATATACTATGCAAGTACAAGTACAAAGTATTTAAGTACATTAAAGTGAAATAGCAAAGTGCCTTATATGAACTGTAAATTGTACATGTTATGAGCACCTGGATTGTATAATTGATAAAAATGTGAAGTATAGTAGTGCATTAAGTGAAATATGGCAGTGCTTTTAATGAACTGAAATTTGAAGTATCAATACATGTAGTGACAATTACCTGATAGAAATAACTACAGTGACCAAAATGTCCAGCCCATTAATGAACTTCAAAGACACCAATGTCCACTCTGATGGAAGTCAACTAGAAAAGACAAATTGAATACAAAATATTTCAAGGTAATTATTTCTATCTTCTTCTGGTCTCAATCTGTTACAGGTACCAACTATTTGCCTACATCTATTCCATGAAACACACTTGTAATTCATTAAAAAAGTAAAAATGATCATGCAATACCTTTTACACTCTTCCTCATTAGTAAACACATCATTTTACATTTGGACACATTTTTTGTGGGGCATTACCTTTCTGCAGGCTCATAACTTGATGGCCTTGACCCCTGGATGACCTTGAACATAGATTGGCCATAATTTAAAATCAAAGCGGTGTCGGGGGCATTGTCATCTTACAGTGACAGCTCTTGTATAGTTTTCATTTAGGCTATAACTTTAAATGACATTTTTTTCAAAAAATCAAAAAACACACGCCCAATTTTTTTATATTTCAAGGATCAATAATGGAATAAACAGAATTCAAAATAAATCGAAATTCTATGGTTGGGAAATTGAAATAAACGAATTTGAAAATGACAAAAAATCATGTTTTTATCATATTTCCAAAAAATGCTGATTGTGCACTTTTCAAAAAGGTCCAGCGAAATAACCACTTAGTGAATTACTATTTTTCTTTCTTCATTGTCATGAAGAAATGCCTAAAAATGCTGAACAGTGATCAATTTAGTTATTTCTAGTCTGTATTTTTGGCAAAAAGCACCGAAAAATATCAAATTTTCACATTTTTCCCTATGAAAATGAGCCGCCAAAATACAGATTTTGGTTTCCATGGCAACGGAGTATTGGAATGAAAAAAAAATGTGCTATATTTACATTCATCAGGTCAAAAGAGGACTTATATACAAAAATTATTGAAATCTATGACTTGAGTGGAAACAGCCTTTTTCAAAATTTACATTTTTACAGAGAATGACTCTTAAGTTTTGTTTTAATCTGATTTGATGTCTTTGCGTAAGAAGGAATTGAAAATGAAGTTGCGTTTCTTTTTTGTTTCAGTATATAATCTACGTTATTTCGTCGTTAGCAAATAAAGAAATGAATGAATAAAAATAATAAAAAAAAAATAATGTTTTTGATGTCATTGTAAGAAATCGCTTAAGAAGATATTTGAACACTAGATAGAAAAGAAAACGGTCATAGCAATTCATATATAAACTGATCTGGATCCACGGTGGATTTACATGCAATAACCCATTACCAAACGACAACGGAAATCCAAATTGAAAGATGTTGCAGACGACAATTTCAAGTGCATGGTATTTTACATTGTTTGGTGGTTTTGCTTCGAAAACATTGTGGGAAATGAAGAAATTGCTTGTTATAAGCAATCTGTTCATTTTCCACAATGTTTTCCAAAGCCATTTTATTTTGAGGAGTCAAGAAGAGTGACTGTGTGGTAATGGGTTAAGGAAACCTTTCCAGATCCTTTCATATTCTGATCAGTTAAATTCATGATGTAATTATATGTGAACTGGAAAATATTACATATCAAGAGAGGAAATTCTTCAGAAATGTACTCATTAGATTGCTATCTCATGTTGATGAAAGGTGAATGTGTACGAATTAATTTCTCGTAATAATCATTCCAGCGTTTAGAACCGAACATGATTGACAGCTCATATTTATTAAGGAGAAAGCTGCAGCGTAAAATATTCGTAAAGAATTACGTTTTTTTTCAACCGCTTTCCTTACAAGACCTGATTTGACGTCCCCAATAGAAAGGGCGTTATTTAGGGAAATAAGCATTGTTCAAATGAGCAAAATGTAACAAGTAATGTAACGAGTAATGTAACATGACGTCCCCTACGTTAGCAGAGTAGCAGAATGAAGCTGGCGCAGAGTTGTAGATTAACCCAATCCCAAACGTAAAAGAATGGACAAATCTAATCATTTGAAAGCTACTGGAGATAACAAGCTGTGGTATTCTTATTTTAATATTCACGATTTGTGGCATATGTTTATATTATACACACTTCAAAAATTCACTTTATTAACAACCAAATCAAAACCTGCTGTTATGAACCTATCTAAATATTTGTATTTTGCTTTTCTCCAAAGAAACTGAGATTTTTGTTCACGTTACCGATATGTTCTTCTGTAAATCCATGTAATTTCTCTATTTTGTTTAATTGTTTCATTGTTTGCTTTAAACATTGTGCATGTTTAATGCAATAAACTATTGTATTGTATATTTTACATACTTTTGTAAATAAGTGGGGAAAGCTTCCAATATGTTCAATACAATATCGCATGTATTGGACAATGAATCTTACAGGTGCGAGACACTTGCAAGATTAGAACCATCACATTCAAAATTAAAGTTGTTTCAAGGACGATTTCGCATTGTGCACAAAGGTAAAATTTGTAAACATGTGTGATGATGTCGTGATCGGACTGTAGCCGATTGTATTTATTAACCCTTTCCCAAACAAGACCTGGTTTTGACGTCCATAATAGAAATGGCTTGGGAAAACATTAAGACAAAAGAAGAAACTGCTGAAAACCAGCAGTTTCTCCTTTTGTCTTAATGTTTTCCGTGCTGTAGATCTATTATACATGTACTTTATAAATTATACCGATTCTGTCGGACCCTCAATTAAGAGACCACCTGTCATCCCTTTCCCAAACAAAACGTGGTTTTGACGTCCCTAATAAAAATGGCTCGGGAAAACATTAAGACAAAAGAAGAAACTGCTGATAACCAGCAGTTTCTCCTTTTGTCTTAATATTTTCCGTGCTGTATTATACATGTACTTTAAAAATTATACCGATTCTGTCGGACCCTCAATTGAGAGACCATCTGTCTTAGGTGACCTTTTTTGGTGAATCCCAAAGAATGTCTCTTAAAACAGGTTAGACTGTACACAAACTCTGCCTTTAACAAAATCTGTTTTGTCATCATCAGCAGCTTTCAAATAAGACAACCCTGATATTGTGTCGTTTCAGAAAGGGTTCATGTAGCTAGATATGCTCTGTCAGGTCATAATTTTATTATCATATCGAGATGCTATGGGTGGTAATTTATTGTGAGCAATTATCCCAATCTTCGTTGTTGTCCAAAGATTGTAAATGGCATTGGACCAGCGTTTGGGAAAGCGTAATGAAACATTAGAAATGATTTTATACCGGGATGTCTATTCCTTACATACGTCTCTAATTCAATCCAAACGTTAAAAACAGATGTATTTTGAATTAACCTATTCTCAAACAAACCATGGTTTTGACGTCCCCGATTAAAAACTCGTTAAATGGCACTGAAACACGTGAAAAAAGGGTGACAGCCAGTATTTTCTCCTCTTGTCTAAACATTTTATGAGATATATTATGCACAAATAATTTCTTTATCGACATGTATTTTGCCGTCTGCTACACCTTATAATTGTGAAATGTAAAAATTTCTGCTGTTTTATGACGGAAAGGGTAAAACAAAATTTTATTAGCAAGAATTCGGTCATTTGTATGTTTCTTCCTTTATGAAATATTTAAGAAATTATTATACAATTTATATTAGATTGTTTATTTCTAGACCTTTATGGGCATGTATTGTGTGACTTTGTCTAGTAAAATAAACAATTGTTCCGTTTCTTACAAAAAACTTATGAACAAGGTCTACTATTGCACGAGTCAAAGATGTGGCGCTAGCTCGTGGCGCAAATATCCGCTTTTCAGCAAAAAGCAGCAGTTACGAAGTTTTTTGTTGAATTGCTGCGAAATAATGATGGTAGCCTACGTGTGAGTGTGTGTGTGTGTGTGTGGGGGGGGGGGGGTCCATTCCCAATACCAATTCCTTGAATGGTTGAATGAAAAGCTTTACAAAGGGGAAAATCTCTTTACTTTATTTCATAATTACGTGTATTTGCAGATATTTAATCTTAAAAAGCTACTTTTTTAACGATGGACATATTGAAAAATAGTTTGTCTCTTCAGCCGATATGATACGAGACAATGCATATGACTTGTTTAGCAAAGTATAGTGCTCCAACGATAATCAGGTTCCCGCCAAAAATATAGACCATACCCATTTGATAAGGAAAGGTTAGACAGATCAAAACACAATTATCGCAATGAAAACAATGATTGTAAACCATTGTCAAACGTAAAAATAGGCTGACTAAAATTTAAAAATGCTGCAATTGCAAGTAGATCTTAAATGAGCTTCACATTTTTTATGCTTTTCTATGTAGAAAACAGTTTGTGAAATGAAACATGCTTATGACAAGCAGTTTCATTTTTTCGAATGAATAAATGAAAAAAGTCATGATCTTTTATTTTGTGGGCTGTCTAAAAGCGTCAGTGTGTGGAAATGGATTAAATGTTTTTTATTCACAATATATAAAGATGCAATACATTACAAAACATAAATTAAGTAATAAAGGTGTGGAACTCTCACTGTCGCCAAACGGCAAACATTTAGACTGCTCAATTTTTAAAGTTTTCTAGATTGAAATTGGCGATTTTCCGAAATTATCTTATAAATCTATATAAAAATCTTAAAGTGTCTGCTTTCTTCTCATCTTTTTTTCTAAAATGATAAAACAAAATACATTTGTAAAACAAAATATGTAATTACCCATCGCTCTAGGAGACTCGAACCCACGTTCGCTAAAAGAAAATGGACGAAGCGCCGGTGTTTTATCCACTGCGCTATCGAGTATGTCTATATAATTCAGCGTAAAATATAACATTTTAATCGTATATAACAAGTCTTTCTTACCTGTAGGCCGAGTTCATTCTATCTATAGCTTTGTTTGTAAACAGCACATTATCGTTGGAATGCTATACTCTCTTAATATCTAAATTTAGAACATAATAAGACTTAGTCTTATCAAAAAAACAAATCCAAAAGAAAGACCAAAAAATATGAGAAAAAAACTTCTGTCATAAGCTATTACCACAAGATAATGGCCATGAAAAACATTGAGGAAAATGAAGAAATTGCTTGTACCAAGCAATTTTTTCATTTTCCATAATGTTTTCTTCCATAAAATACAAACAAGATAAAAACATGTAAATTACATATGATTTACTTGAAACTGTCGTCTGCATCATCTTTGAATTTGGACGAGTCTAAAATTTTGCTGTCTGGTAATGGATTAAGTCTGCTGTGCAGCACGTGGCCATTCTAACGAACAGTAAGTAAAGCGCGAGAATTGCACTGATATAAGAATTACTCGGCTTGCTTTCCAATATTGTATCTGATGTTACCTAGAATTGTGTGTTTTATTTCGAGGAGTTGTTATGGTCGTGTGTTTCAATAAATTTTCTTTAAGAAACGTCAAAGTCTATAATTGTATGTGGAAGGGTTAAATATGGCGACTCATTCTGTGAAATACGATTGGTAACATAGCAGTTGAATACGGTACTGAATGGTAATCATTTATGATAACGAAGTACTATTAGCCTATACTTTTTAATATTGTGATAAACGTTACACCGCGATTCATCGTATTAGATTATCTCTGATAAGATCTAATTCATGTGTCAATTTGGATACTTTTTCTTGATTACAATAAAGGAAAACAACAACAACAACAACTCATATCCTTGCAAAATTGCAACACGTTGAAAGTGTCTGAACGCGGTGCAAGTAAAACACAGTCATATGGATAAATCTTGTGCTATAAATAGAATAGTTCTACTGTTTTGGCCTGATACATTGTAAATAGTCGGTGTTGGTATCAAATCTCGTAACTGTGGCTTCAATCAGCAGTTTCTTCTTTTTCTCAATATTTTCCCATGTCAATTCTATCAGAGGCCTTGTTTGGGAAAGGGTTAAGCAGATCATTCATTTCTAGAATTGTGTGCTAACTGGATACGCGTGTCTGGGACTTGTTTTCTAACGATAAGGTATTCCATCCATCACTAGATACCAAACTCTTCGTACAACTTTGGACGTCATCCTTCTCAACGGAAATTGACGATGATATACCCTCGTCTATTTCCGTTGCCACAGATGACGACATAATTTTGCACGAAGTGTTTAATATCTAATGATGGATTGAATACCTTAAAATATTTGTATATTGTTAGCATTTTTTATCCAAATATATTGCGGCATTTCTTCACAAACCGCGTGAATACATCTTCAATCAAGCTGTAGTTACGACATTTAAAAAAAAAAAAAAAAAAAAAAAAAAAAAAACCAAAACAAAACAAAACAAAACAAACAAAAAACAAAAACAAACAAACAAACAAACAAAAAAACAAAACAAAAAAAAAAAACCCCGAGGATATCTCGTTAACTATATAGAAGCATTTAACCTATTCAGGACACGTCTAATCAGTCTGGTAACGACAAAATTAATCATCGATTTAGACCTATGCTACCCTAACCCTTTCACAAACAACAAAATTGTATGGTAGTCCAATTTTAGAGATGTTGCAAAAGACAAGATAGATGTTGATAAAAGAAGGATTTGTGTAAAATAAAGCGAAGAAAATGTGAGACATAAGGAGAAAATGCTGTTTTTAGTATTTTCTTCTTTTGTCTCAATGCATCCAAAGGCCTTTTCTAATAGCCAAGACTAGGTCTTGTTTAGGAAGCGGTTAATTTTTGAATGTCAAAGATTATCAACTTTTGTCATGCTGAATAAAAGAATACATAATAATAAATAAAAAAGTAAAAACCTTAAAAATTCATGTCGTAGCTTTTCACGAAAATCTACAGCAATAAAGAAACGGCCGTTACGAGGTTTTCGTTGAACAGCATCGACGTTGTGCATAAGGTTAGATTTTACGCACAAGCAGATCGATCGTGTTCTATATTTCTTGCAAAAGCGCTCGGAATGTATTGTGAGTCTTACAAAGATACAAGTAGGCTTGTGAGTTTTGCAAGCATAGTGTCTGTTTTTCAGTCTTTTTTTTTTGAAATAAATCGATAAATGCTAAAAATGTTATTAAAACATCTGTGCACTATTGGATTATCATTCGCCCTTTCATAAACGACACAATTTCAAACGAGTACAAGTTAAAAGATGTAACTTGCGAAAAAAGTAATTGCTATCAAAAGGAGAAAATATGCATGTTATTGCACAGACAATATAAAAAGAAAAGGAGATATTGCTGATTATCAAAAAATGCTCTTCTCTCTCAATATTTTACCAAATTAATTCTGGGATGAACATCAATATAATGTCTTGTTTGGGAAAGTGTGAAGACAACAGATTGTACTATACGCTAGGCCAAAAGTTTTCTTTCTAAAGTGAGCACAGCATAACTAAAATTTCAACCATGAATGTTACATTTAACCAGACTGACGTTGTTGACAACGTTGACGTTTTTGAAACGTTCACACGTGGATTATACACTTACGTTATTCCCATTATATCCATATTTGGAATTCTTGGAAATATTTTATCGTTTCGAGTGTTTGTGTTTACAAGTTTTGGATATCAGTCATCGAGTGTTTATATTGCCGTGTTGAGTATATCGGATACGGCGTTTTTAACGTCGCTCCTGATCAGTTGGCTCGGTGGAGGTCGGATTGGCGTGCTTTACGTTCACAGTCCCGTCTGGTGTCAGGTGATGATATACGTCACGTACGTCTGCAGCTTTCTCTCCGTGTGGTATGTCGTACTCATTATGATAGACAGGTACGTGAAATTAACGTTATTTACGTCACTTTACGTCGAATGTTTATAGCTTCTTCTACGAGGACACATCCACCTTATTTTTTTAAAGGTTCCATTAATGTTATAACGGCATTTACGTTTGCATGTTTCACTATTGAATGATGTTTCAAACGATACTCTGAGGTTTATTAACCCTTTCCCAAACGACAAAATTTAAGGGTGGTCTTATTAGAAAGCTGCTGCAGATGACAATAAAGATGTTGAAAAAGAAAGGATTTGTGTATGATATAGCTCAGAAAATATTGAGACAAAGGAGAAACTGCTGGTTATCAGCAGTGTCTTCTTTTGTCTCAATGTTTTCTGAAGCCTTTTCTTTTACGAACGTCAAAACCAGGTCTTGTTCGGGAAAGGGTATAACGTATGAATGCCGTGTTACGCGGAGGCAAACGAAGAAAATGCTGGGTTTCAGCGTTTTGTTCTTTTGACTCAACATTTTCCCGAACAATTTTGTTTTATAAGGGACATCAAAACCAAGTCTTCTTTGGGAAAGGTTTATACAATGATATCCAAAATTCTGTTTACACCAAACTTCAACCAAGGATGATTGGAAAATGGCTTAAGGCAGGTGGTTCCGTAATATTTGTTCGACATTATTTACCCTCTCAAAAACAATACATTGTTTTGACGTCTCTTTTGGAAATGGCTTTTTGGAAATATTGAGGTAAAAGAAGAAATTGATGATAATAAACATTTCTCTTTTTGCCCTTATATTTTATTCACTTTACTCTACATAAATCATGTAGGAAAAATCCTATCTGTTCAAGTATCAATTTCTTTGTCTGCAGCAACTTTCAAATTGGAATAGTCTATGGTTCGTATTTTTCGTTTAGGTAAAGGTTTTATCAAGTACAACTTTGAAGCTCTCATGGTCAATGACCTGCTACACTGAGGGAATGAAGAACCTGAGAGTACGGTGAATAATCACGTGACTCAGAATTTCCGATAATCTTCAATATCTTTTTTAATGCTCGACCAATTTGAATTCTGTTTGAAGCAGAGAAGGTGGGAAAATGCCAGGTATAAGCTGGAGGTGTTCGATTTAAAAAAAAAATAAATCAACTGATAAAAAAGTTTTTGAAGATAAACCAAAATTTGGTTTATCTTCAATAACTTTTTTATCAGTTGATTTTTCAAAAATCAAACACGCCCATCTAGTGCGTGACGTCCGTCCACATTATCTGCTTCAAACAGAATTCAAATTGGTCCCGTATTAACAAAGTCATTGAAGATTTTCTGAAATTGTTGTATCACGTGATTATCCACCGTGTAAGAGCAAGTCTGAAATCGCCGAAATCATCAATTAGCCGAGGTCTGGAAATGAAAATTATGGCTGTTGAGACAAACATTAATCAAGATCAGTACGTACATACACACACTCTGGTCTAGATCTAAGATGTTCTCGCGTAGTTAAGGTTTACAGACCCTAAAAAAATCTCCACTTTCTAGCCATGCGAAATGTATCAAATTACACACACTTGTAAATATGCTTCACATAAGTTGATTCACCGTGCCGGATTTCAAGATTATGCTTCAAGAAGAAAATAATTTACCAATATCATTTTACTCTATATTCATGCAAGGGAGGTAATTTTGAACATTTTTGTCAAATATTTCCATAAGTATGCATTAATTCAAAATTCTAAACCGTACAAAATGATTATGTTTGTATTTAGAATGGAAATGTAACACAATTTAAGAAATCCTGGCACTTTTCAAATTTCGCATCTGGCTCTTTGGTGGGTTTGAGGGTTTGGATACCTTAAGTTAAGACCTGGGTAAAAGACAATGTGATCAGTTATGGAACGAAATATGTATGATGCGAATTGACAATTTCAAGGGAAGTAATTTTCTTTCTTCTCAAATTTTGAATTTTTGACTTTTGTTGGTTTTTTCATTCTCTTCATACAATTTAGAAATATATTCACAAAAATTGTTAAGAATATATCCCTCGAAATCTGAGCACGCTCAATTTTTTCCGTTGTTACAAAAACAGACGATATTTCATCGAACGTTTCTTTAAAAATGCTCGGACGCCACGGAATACGTCGAAATATAACGATTATACCGGAAGTGCATTACCCAGGTCTTACGTTGATAATCATTAGAATATTAAGAATATATTATTAAATAGATACACACAATCATATTTCAATACGGTAACCTGTCTCCAATGAAGACAAAGAAACCTGAATCGTCAGAATATTACGTATTTGTCATGAAAAGCATTGAGAAAACAGAAGGAAATATGGATAACCAGCAGATTGTCATATTCCTGTAATGTTTAGCACGCTCTTGTACAAGAATTCTGTACACTTCATTTTTTATATGACGTCTTTGATTGCTTTCAATTATAACCCTGGATCTTTTATAGATTATGATACTGCTGTCTTTGATTGCTTTAAATTAAAACCCTGGATCTTTTATAGAATACGATACTGTTGTCTTATAGATAATGATACTGCTGTCTTTGATTGCTTTCAATTATGAACCCGAATATTCTACAATTTTTGAACTTACCGCCGTTGATTGCTTTTAGTTAAAATTCTGAATATTTCATAAATTTTGAACAGTTTTTTTCTTTCGTGGCCATTTGCAAACCTCAATCAATTCGTTAAGTTTGGATTTTTTAAGAGATGGGCCATGGTATACCGTTTCTTATCCGTCTACAGTTATCATGAGATACTAGTAATTCATGAAAAGAAGATGTGCGAGATATTTGCTTGTTGATTCATTTGACCAATTGGGCCCAGACTTGTTAGGAATGTTCCATAGGTGTCCCTGTTCAAAAATTCGTTCATGGCTTTTTAACTTGCGTGAAAACCGTATGACCTTTATTCTTCTACCTCGATGTAATTAAGAAATCAGACACCCTGTTAGATGTACAACATTGTCAAAGCTCAGCGGGATTTCCGCTATTATCTCCTTGCTATTGTCCTGACATTTTCAAATTCAAGTTCTAATGCACTCTGTTTCTTCCTTATGTTGGTCAGGATCCGTCCAGACAGTCATTCGTCCATTACTAGACGACACTATTTTAGACTTTTCCAAATGCAAAATTATCACTGACAACATTATCAAGTCATGCATGTGAGTTGATTTCTCACTTTAGGTTTTTCTGGGTAGAAAAAAGCAGTGGGGGCGAGGAATTTGGTCAAGATTTTATTTTAGAAATTTAGGAAATGGCATTTTCTCCTTTCTTTTTTGTGTTTACTGAACAAAGTTCCCATTTCGATTCACGTTGATTTGTATTATGCACCATCTTTTCTAGTTGGACTGTCTATGGTTCTTCTATTTGAAAAGGATCGATGCATCCTGGATTCGCTTATATCAGAGAAATCTTTATGATTGTTGATTCTTAAGATCACAAGTGTTTTAATTGGTTAGATATCGTAGTTCATCAAACAGTCAGGAATGAAGCCTTAACTAATTAATTTCGAAGATTGACCCTTTGCCAACCGAATGAAAATAAAAAAAGTTCCAAAATAACCCTTTCCCAAACAAGACCTGGTTTTGACGTCCCTAATAGAAAAGACGTAACGTCAAAAGTTGCGGACCAACGTTGTAACACGCATATCGACCGTTTACCGACGTTAACGTTACGCGAAGGTGTAAAGAAAGTTATAACTTTTTCCCCAAAACATGAGAAATGACAAATTTTCAATGTTGGCCAAAAGAAAACATTTTCACAATAATACCAATACATGCATACATGAAAATAGCACCGTACAAAATTAATAATCTCAACTATCAATAAATAAACAACAGAATTATTTCGTAAGTATTGAAAAATCAAGCTCTAATGAATATTGAAAGTGAATATTTTACACCTGTAGGAGAAATGGAGCCGTTTCATACGCTAAATATAACTTGTCAAGTATGCATATTTTTGTTATTAAGATATTTCTACTTGCGCAAATGAAAAAATAAAAATAAAAATAAATAAACAAATAAAAATAAAAAATGTGGAAATACTTACTAAATGATCGTCTTCAAGTTTACTCGTTAGCAGACAAAAGATAGAATATTCTTTTAAATGGGGTCTACAACAAATGCATTATATGTAGGAAAAATGAAACTCCGAAACTAAATGCTGCAACATATTAGATGAAATCAATGAAATGCTTTAATTTATCCCAACGTTTTCTTATGCCTTGGTCAATGCTTTTCTTTCTTTTTTCTGTTACGGATCTCAAATTTTAACCTTAAGTTGCGTAGACCACAAATATCAAGATAGTCAAACAAACAACGATAAAACAAGTGGATCTAGAGCATCGATACATGATCGTAAAACGCCATGAATAGTTCTTCACAAATCAACATGACGTCAAATCGTCAAAAACGCGTTTTTGTGACATTTTTAAGACGCTACATCACACTCTATATCTTCGCTAGTTGAAGCGATATTGACAAATGCATTTATTTTTTCAAATTTTATCCGAGATGTATGTCGAAAATCAATTCAAATTCAAAATATTTTGATTTTCTTAGAAAAAAAGCTATATATGAAAAAATCACCCTTGCATTTGGGACCGTTTTAGTGAAAATGTGACATTTTTAAGACGCTACAAACACAATAAAATAATGATTTTCTTCAACTCCAATCAAGACAAAAAATTAACTACAAAAACTAAAGCTCAGATGTATGTCCCAAATTTTTTTATATTGATTTCTAATCGCTATTGGAAAAATAAATCAGATTTAAAAATTAGACATACCGAAAAAATCAACATGACGTCAAATCGTCAAAAACGCGTTTTTGTGACATTTTTAAGACGCTACATCACACTCTATATCTTCGCTAGTTGAAGAGATATTGACAAATGCATTTATTTTTTCAAATTTTATCCGAGATGTATGTCGAAAATCAATTCAAATTCAAAATATTTTGATTTTCTTAGAAAAAAAGCTATATATGAAAAAATCACCCTTGCATTTGGGACCGTTTTAGTGAAAATGTGACATTTTTAAGACGCTACAAACACAATAAAATAATGATTTTCTTCAACTCCAATCAAGACAAAAAATTAACTACAAAAACTAAAGCTCAGATGTATGTCCCAAATTTTTTTATATTGATTTCTAATCGCTATTGGAAAAATAAATTAGATTTAAAAATTAGACATACCGAAAAAATGACGTTTTTTTTAACAGCGTGACGCTACTTATCTCTTTCTTTCCATTCCTCCATAGTTTGTTTACACCATCCAACTGCCGTAAGATTTACGCTATATCTTCTGTGACATCACTGACGTAATTTGCCAAGTTTGTGCGCTTTAAAAAGTCTTACTTTTTATTCTATTGGGATTCTCGCGAGTTTGTTTGGTAATTTCTGTTACACGTGACGACGTCATTTTCTGCGTCAGAGTTTATTTATTTTGTTTATCAAATTGTCTATATTCAAACAATGTTGAAATTCGACATATATTAATAAATTACAATTCAATATCTTTTATATGATACCAAATACATGTGTTTTTCTCAAATAAAAATAACAAATATGCGGTTTTAAACAGAAGTGCATAGCCAATTTTGGCTTGGTCCGCAACTTTTGACGTTACGTCAAAGGCTTGGGAAAACATCGAAACAAAAGAAGAAACTGCTGATAACCAGCAGTTTCTCCTTTCGTCTCAATATTTTCCCTGCCATATTTTACACCAATTATATCTTTAATAATACCCATTTTGTCATTTGTGGCAGTTTTTGAAGTGTATCACCCTAACATTTTGTCGTTTTGGAGAGGGTTATACGCTCATGATGACGACAAAGTAGGCATATGAGTAAAAAGATATTGGCGAAGAAAATGAATAAAAGGAAACTACTGATAAGTAGTATTTTCTCATTTTCCTTCAACATTTTCTGAGACTGTCTATGCCAGGGGATCGAAAACCTAGGCTTGTTCGGGAAAGTGTTAAATGTTGACTGGGGCGTAATGAATATAAAGAATGTTTCTTGATTATGTAGGTCTATCAGGCAGAGCCGAGATCAGGAACCACACGGCAGAGAATCACGTGACACAATGTTTTCGATATTTTGTCGATAATTATGTTAAAGGGACATTTCATTCTCATTCCAATTTTTTAAAGTATGTCTTGGTGCCAAGATTAGTTATTCTAATGTGCAGAAATGCAATCAGTTTTTTGAAGTTGTTGCTGATAAGCGAAAAAAAAAAAACGCCTTTAAAGTTGAGATGGATATGACAAATTTCATATAAATCTGAACTGTTGTCCACAACAATTTGTTTAATTTCAACACAAAAATATATATTTCTCGTAAACGGTCCAATATTTAGGCTTGAAATTTTCAGAATTTTCATAAGGAAATGTGCTCTTTAAGATAAAAATTAAAGTAACATTCATGAAAAATGTGTGTGAAATGTCACTTTAATATATGACTGATGTGGTAAAACGTTTGAAGCAGAGAAGAGTGGAAAAGTAGGGATTTCTGAATTTGGTGCATCTTTTAAAGAAAACGTGACAAAAGAAGACAAAATTTTGGCTGGTCGTAAAATACTTTTTGTCTGTGCTGTTTTAACCCTTTCCCAAACAACGAAATTTTCGGGTGGTCCAATTTGGGAGCTGCTACAGAAGACAAAAATGTTGCTAAAGAAGGGAATCGTGCTCAAAATAAATCAGAAAATATTGAGGCAAAAGGAGAAAGTGCTAATTATCAGCACTTTCTTCTTTTGTCTCAATGTTTTCCCAAGCCTCCTCTGCTTCTTGACAACCCTTTACAAACCGGTTTTAATTGAAAACTATTACAAATATTGTATTTCGTAATTCCCCATCGTGAAAGTAGCGTTAATACTTTCTAAGAGTGCCATGTTTGTACACCCGCCTGTGTCTAAGTACAATCTGACCAGGCCCCGGTTTCTCGAAAAAACTTAAGTACATTCTCATGAGCACATGCTCAACTTCAAAGGGATACTCTCCAACGTTGAAGGGTATTCGATTGAAGTTCACGTGGATTTCGTGCGATTTGAGCACGGTGCTCAGATTTGAGCATGAGAACGTACTTAAGCTTTTTCGAGAAACCGGGGCCAGGACAAGGTTTCAGCTAGTATGAAAATCTAACAAAAATCAGTAAGGCGTTTGTTGTGGAACTGAATATAATAATTATAATTTGTACACCCGCATGTGTCTAAGTACAATCTGATCAGGACAAGGTTTCCGCTAGTATGGAAATCTAACAAAAATCAGTAAGGCGATCGTTGTGGAACTGAATATAATAATTATAATTTGTACACCCGCCTGTGTCTAAGTACAATCTATCATGACAAGGTTTCCGCTAGTATGGAAATATAACACAATCAGTAAGGCGATTGTTGTGGAACTGAAAATAATAATTATAATTTGTACACCCGCCTGTGTCTAAATACAATCTGACCAGGACAAGGTTTCAGCTAGTATGAAAACCTAACAAAACTAGTAAGGCGTTTGTTGTGGAACTGAATATAATAATTATAATTTGTACACCCGCCTGTGTCAAAGTACAATCTGGTTAGGACAAGGTTTCAGCTAGTATGAAAACCTAACAAAAATCAGTAAGGCGATTGTTGTGGAACTGAATATAATAATTATAATTTGTACACCCGCCTGTGTCAAAGTACAATCTGGTTAGGACAAGGTTTCAGCTAGTTTGAAAACCTAACAAAAATCAGTAAGGCGTTTGTTGTGGAACTGAATATAATAATTATAATTTGTACACCCGCCTGTGTCTAAGTACAATCTGATCAGGACAAGGTTTCCGCTAGTATGGAAATCTAACAAAAATCAGTAAGGCGATTGTTGTGGAACTGAATATAATAATTATAATTTGTACACCCGCCTGTGTCTAAGTACAATCTGACCAGGACAAGGTTTGAGCTAGTATGTAAATCTAACAAAAATCAGTAAGGCGATTGTTGTGGAACTGAATATAATAATTATAATTTGTACACCCGCCTGTGTCAAAGTACAATCTGGTCAGGACAAGGTTTCAGCTAGTATGAAAATCTAACAAAAATCTGTGAGGCGATTGTTGTGGAACTGAATATAATAATTATAATTTGTACACCCGCCTGTGTCTAAGTACATATAATTTGTACACCCGCCTGTGCCTAAGTACAATCTGGCCAGGACAAGGTTTCAGCTAGTATGAAAATCTAACAAAAATCAGTAAGGCGTTTGTTGTGGAACTGAGTATAATTATAATTTGTACACCCGCCTGTGTCTAAGTACAATCTGATCAGGTCAAGGTTTCAGCTAGTATGAAAATCTAACAAAAATCAGTAAGGCGATTGTTGTGGAACTGAAAATAATAATTATAATTTGTACACCCGCCTGTGTCTAAGTACAATCTGATCAGGACAAGGTTTCAGCTAGTATGGAAATCTAACAAAAATCAGTAAGGCGTTTGTTGTGGAACTGAGTATAATTATAATGTCTCAGATGTGATGGGAAAAATATAACAAATAACCCTTACTTATAACAAATAACCCTTACTTATAACAAATGTTGGTATGTCTATGATCTTGCGAAATTATTTGCTTTTGTGAAGATTAACATTGATAAATGTTTTACCAGATATCGGTATAAAAAACCTTCTTCTGGTCCGTTGAGAAGCTATCCTATCTGAGTTCACAGAAAAATATACTAGAAATAAATAAAGTATACATGTTTTCCATTGGATGCTAGATTTCCACTAGAAATATTATCACCAAAACTGTTGGTGCTTAGCAAACTTTGAGTAGTATAGTTATTACACTCCTTTGAAATGTCACCAAAAGTTTTATTATTGGCAGTTTTTATGATATGATCCATTTTGTACAAAAACGAGGGGAAAAATCAATAATTTCGTGTCAAACTTCGTGGCGAATATAGTACACTTTTCCATACATTTTCTGCATTTGTCAATCCAAAAGGCTTATATATGCGATTTTTTCTTTTTATCAATATATATGCTATACGAATGTTACAAAAAAACGAACAGAAATTGAATTAAAATTTAAATATGAACCATAATTTAGAGATATATCACTTGTTTCTCATCAGCGTTGGATTTTGGTAAAAAGTCGCAACACCGCACATCTTCAAAGTCTCATATTTCGGAAATTAATATGGCGACCCCCCATTTTTTTCACGGATTTGTATAAATAAATGAATAAATATTTGTATGAAATGTGTTTCATTAAAAGTCTATTGGAAATTCATTTGCGCACGTATATCTTTAACTAACGGTGAAATTTAGACCAGCCCATTCATTTCAAAAGGAACTTTAGTCGACAAAATAATTATTGTTTACGAAAGTAGAACAATGTTTTAAGTTGTAGCACAGAAAGTATGGAGAGAAAGGAGTTATTGCTGATTATCTTTATTTATCTTATACTCATCATTTATTTCGTTTCTCTCAAGCTTTTTCCAGATCATTTCTACAAGTGACGTCAAAACCAGGTCTTGTCTATAGGGGTCAAGAATGCAACTCTATCTCGGTATAGAAAACGTTTCAATCACAGGATAAAAGTTTTCATCATCATTAACCCTTTCTATGGTTCAAACAAATCAAGAAAACTCGAGAAATGTTGGTGATCTAGAAACACTATTTCTTTCTTATTCAATAATTCCAAGAAAGAAAGAAACTTGATTGGGGTATAGCACTTTTTGTTCAGAATTGTGTCATGCCTTGAAATATTAACCTATTACCAGACGGCAACTTGTTAGACTTGGTTAACCAATTACCAAACGGCAAAAGTTTGGACTGTTCCAAATTCAAAGATGTTGCAGACGACAATTAAAACTGAATGAAAAAATTACATTTTTAGGTCTTTTTGTGTAGAAAATATTGTGGAAAATGAAGAAATTGCTTGTCACAAGCAATTTCTTCATTTTCCACAATGTTTTCCAAAGCATTCATTATCTAGGGAGTCAAAAAGAGTCGCTGTGTGATAATGGGTTAAGTCCAAAAGCTCTTGCAGACGACAATTTCAAGTTACTTGGTTTGGTCTTTCGTGGTAGAAACTCTGTGTGAAATGAGAAAATTGCTTCTTGCAAGTAATTTCTTTCAGTTTCCACGATGTTTTCCAAAGCCATTGCTTGAAAATTGGTTAAGAATTTACCTTGGTTTAACATAATTAAATGTAAAACTAGACCTAATTGCATGAGTGTCAATAATCTGCCACTGCTAATTGTTTATAAGTATCAATTAAAACCTTCCAGACAGACATCATAAAACACGCGACCTCCCAGCATAACAATTCGACTTTGCAATGTCAGTGTTAAAACCCTCTAACGTAATCACTGTGTTGTAAGTTGTCCGTTAGATTTGTGCAGTTTGTACGGAAGTTTTGAGTGGTCAATCAAAGATGACGTCCGTGGAAAATCGTTAGAGGTGGGTGTCTTAGTTTTTCGTCGATAATTAAATGACCGTATCTTGTCTTGATACTGATATCATCGTACAGGAGAAATGTATACCTAGTAACGGTGCTATATAGCCAAGTACAAGTGTTGTCCTATCGTACTCAGTCGTTGTGCAAAGACAGCCAAACGCGGAAAACTTTTTTCGAAGCGAGAAAGTTGGCCTTTTAAGGATGATTACATTGTACACAGCGAACTAGGGAACAAACTATTGCTCTAACTTGGATGTTTTGAACATGCTCTTTTCTATGGTTACCGTTATAGTACACAAAAATGTCCAGAATGACCACAAACGCTGTGTTTACTAAATGACCAAACAACGGTGTAGTCCCAGTGAAAATATGCAGACACAACGGTGCAGTTTCTGTGTTTTATGTACGGTGTAGTTATTATTTTCACAACAAGTTGTGAACGGTGTAGACTTGGTATGTTGTATAGGGCGAACTAGCTCTAACAGCTAGCAGATCATCTGCACATTTGATTTATCTCCCTCAAATACTTTAGTCTTAGAAAACACAGTTATTTCCCTTGATGAAAACGCCACCATCCTCAAAGTAAACGAAAACAAAAGTTAAGGAAATATGCCGTTTTCTCTTTTCTTCATTCACATAAGCCTAAAACAGTTCGATGTATGTTTAATTTAATTTTTGGAAGACATTTTTTGTTATTTGGTATTAAAAAAAAAACATCTGACGGACATGATAATCACAAGGAATACCATCACAAAATATTAAACAAGACATACGATAGCAGTCATTTTAGAGCCATGTTTAGTGACTTACCCTAAGATGTGGGTGCAATGGTCAGTTTCTTGTTCATCCGTTCATTTGATTTGTAGATTCGAAATTTCAACTCTGGCTTTGAATTTTTCTTTGTAACTGTTTTAATTGGTTATTACAATCAATTCTTGTAATTAATGAAATGATTTCAACTTAAGGAGTATGATAATTATTGATCAACATGTATCTAGTTTTCAAATTGACCTCTCATTGAATTATGATTTTACCCAAAATAAAGGATTCCATCAACAAAACATAAATTATAAATAACAAAACATAAATTATAAATTTGTTTCATAAACATTTGGGCCTTTCGTCTTGTTCGACTTAAAGTAATTAAGTCTTGAAAATAGAATTACGGAACTGCAAAATTCATTTTGGAATTTTCATACGTAATTAACCTCTTTTTCAGGACTGACAATTTTCTGACCAAGATTTTTTGGGCCCACTCATAAAATGTAACCATTTGAAATGAAAAAGGCAATATTCTATTCGCCAAAACAGTCTGACTATTGGAGTAAAACGCATTGAAGTACTTCCAAGAGAGTAGAACTTACATCCATAAATTAATGAAATTCAATGTTTTCCGTCGGGAACCGACCTTCCTCGACTAAGATAAACAATTACCAAGTTGATCAACGCTTCTCAATGACTTAATCACAATTAGGAACAAACTGTTTATTTCAGCCATTGTTTTCATGTCTCGTGGGGAAAGAGAAGAGTCCCTATCCGTATCATCTGTTTCAGCACGTCCAATGGAAATATCAGGAATTAAGGTCGGAGCTTTTTGAACGACTTTATGGGGTGTTGAACTTCGTATTTTTTTATGTACTGGACTCATGCATTCAAAATCGGGGATATCATCGATAGAAAGATTGTTAAGCCCAAAATCATTTTTCTACATTGATGAGGTCTATCTTGTGTATTCTATGCTCGCAAATGGGGATGATGTCCTAGTCTGACCTCTTGATAATATTCGGAATGATACTACAGTTCAGAGTTTTCAAACCTGAATATCTGACCGGAATGGTCCTGTCCCGAATGCTTCACAAACTTTTCGAAACTTCCTTCGAAATGACAGTAGTAACAAGTGAACAGCATGGAACTGAAAATAAAAGAAAAAAATAAAACAGACACCGCAAGATTCTTGGTACTTTCTACTTTTTGACCCTTACGGAATTGCTTTGACAAATAGCAAAGAAACTAGATTTTTTCTATATTCTGATTAAAGTATATTTTGTAGACATATTGTCACCTTCTTTGCTGCAAAGCAGTTACAAGTCAGTCACCTGTTAACATAATTGTTGAATAATTTCGGTAGTAATTATAAAACATGATTCTCAGCCGTGAAAACGTTATCATTAAACATTACTATTGCTTCAAGTCTACACCGTTCACAATTGAATTATGTCTACACCGTTCAAAATTCGTTATGAAAATATAACCACACCGTACACAAAACACAGAAACTGCACCGTTGTGTCTGCATATTTTCACTGGGACTACACCGTTGTTTGGCCATTTAGTAAACACGGTGTTTGTGGACATTCTGGACATTTTTGTGTAAAACGAGGGTAACCATAGAAAAGAGCATGTTAAAAACATCTAAGTTAGAGCAATAATTTGTTCCCTTGTTCGCTGATTACTATGTAATCATCCTTAAAAGGCCAACTTTCTCGCTTCGAAAAAAGTTTTCCGTGTTGGGCTGTCTTTGCACAACGACTGAGTACGATAGGACAACACTGATACTTTGATATATAGAACCATTGATAGGTATACATTTCCCCTGTATAATGATATCAGTATCAAGGCAAGATACGACCGTTTAAGAAATTTATCAACGAAAAACTATGACACCTACCTCTCATGCTATATTGTTGTCGCCATCTTTGAATGACTACACAAACCTAAAGTACAACTTACAACACAGTGAGTGTAAGCGATACCAAATGTGTTAATTTGTGGAAACCATTCTTCAATCAATGAAAGACTATGTCTAAATTATCACCTAATGAGCACATTCAGCACTTGAAGTCTCGGGAATCGGCAAAAAATAAATTGAATCCAGAAAATTCGTGTGAAATTTCTACTTAAAGGTGAATTTATGGGTGAGATACGGTATGCAATAAGACTGATCTTAGAGTTATCGACAGCCTCCAAGATTGTCTCTCAGCAGGGACAATTTATACTTTCTTCGGTGATAGACGAAAACCTGGCAACTTAACATTTTTGAAGCTGTAGTTATGAGGTTTGCATCTCACGTATCATAGTCTATTATTCTTTCGTCGTGAAATAACCTATTTCTCACGAAATAAAACACTTCCCAAAAACAACAACAAAAATATGATGTGTCAAAGCCACAAACTCAAAGATGGTGTGGGAGATCAAAAATGTTATAGACAATAGAATACTAGGATCAAAGATATCATTGATAAAACATCGAGATGCTTTTCTTTCAATGTTTTCTCAAACTGTTTCCAGTAGGAATGCCATATGTTGGTTTTTATCGAATTCCTGTTTTCTGGTTTTTGCCCATTTCTCATCTATACCCCATTTCAAGGGCGGATCCAGGAATTTTTTTCCATTGGGGGGGGGGACCAAGCCAAAGATTTTTTTTCGGGGAGGGTGGGGGGTTCCAAGCTCCAAACATATAGGATTCGATTTACAATGACGTATTTCATTTTGAAATTAAAGAAATAAATTCTGTCATCTGCAGCTTTGCTCTACTATACCGAACATCGTTTAAAAAAAAAGAAGAAAAAAAAAAAAAAAAAAAAAAAAAAAAAACAATGGTATAACTCATCGGCTATAACTGTAGACTTGTATACAAACACTATACTGCTTGTTGTTGATAAATGGCCCAACACAAACACTTCCTCTTTTTGGAATAAAAGAATTAGGACATTAATTCTCTCGTATAGCTCACGATAAATGGTTTGGTAAATGTTAAAACTATGTATTTGTGTTTAGTGTTTGTATACAAGTCTACAGTTATAACCGATAGACTATAGATCAGTGCAGGCTTCTCTTGCATTTTGAAGCTTCTTTTTACTTAGTAACTAACACACTTTTCCGGAGTGCGTATAATTTAAAGTGCGCTAAATATATTTTACGAGATTTCTCTTAAATTTAATTACATATTGATTTGTTGGCTCCGATACAAATTTTTAAGATCGGTTCTCTTAGATAAAAAAAAATTCATTCCGACTTACTCTTCACGCCTTTTCCGAAGGTCAATCCTTTCCCACACAATGACGCATTTTTACGCACTAAAAAGTAAAAAATAGATAGTTTACGCACTTAAATTGATAGTTTGTTGTTTCACACGAATCCTTGATATGCACTAGATTGCAATCCTAAAATGGGAGTGACATAATGCTTTTTCCTACTGCTTCAAAACCAGTCAACTCTTCTGAATTGTACTATACCGTATTACATTGTGGATATGTTCTCCCCAGAATAACTTGAAGCCGTAGTGGCAAATTTTAAGTATCGGTAAACTTTGAAATGCATTTTGTTCATGCAAAATAATTGTGAATAAAAACATAATGGGAAAAGAAGAAATTGCTCAACTTGAGCAATTTCATCTTTTCTCATTATCTTTTTATACAGAATTATTGCATTTCATGTTTTAAAGTGACATTTCACGATTATTTTTGCATAAATTTTAATTTTATCCTATCTGAACGAGCATCTTTTCTTATGAAAACGGTTCAATATTCAAGCCAAAATATTGAACCGTTTACGAGAAATATATATTTTTGTGCTAAAATTAAACAAATTGTTGTGAACAACAGTTCAGATTTATATAGAATTTGTCATTTCTGTCGCAACTTTAAATGCGTATTTTTCGCTTATAAATAACAACATAAAAAAACTGATAGCAATTCTACGCATTAGAATAAACAATCTTTGCGTCAAGACATACTTTTAAAAAATGAAATAAATGTGAAATGTCACTTTAAGAATACATTATTCATCACCTTTTGACATGAAATGTCTACAAATCCCCCTATTTGGTGACCTTTCTGAAGGAATTAAGCTGTATGGGTACTTTTGAAGCTATAGTGGCATAACATTGATTTACTGGAAGCTGTAGTGGGGCCAATACAGCTTAATTGGCTTGGTTTGTTTGGATTTTACGCCGTTTTCCACTACTAAGGTCATATCGCGGCGGCTGGAGCACCTAACCATGGATTCTTGTTCTTTCTTATACCAGTACTAATACAATAACCTTACCGAGCCCCCCAGCTGCTCCCACACATAGGCTCACGATATCAAACCATTGATGGGTGACATTTTTGTCAGTAAGCGTATTTGCCGCGGCCGGATATCGAACCTGGGACCTCTCGAATGAGAGGCAGATGCGCTACCAACTGCGCCATGGCCGCGGCCCTTAACCCTTTCCCAAAAAAGACCTGGCTTTGACGTCCCTAATAGAAAAGGCGTGGGAAAACATTGAAACAAAAGAAGAAACTGCTGATATCCAGCAGTTTCTCCTTTTGTCTCAATATTTTCTGTGTCATATTTTACAGAAATTTTATCTGTTATAACTTCCATTTTGTCATTTGTGGCAGTTTTTGAAGAGGATCGCCATAAAGATTTGTCGTTTGGGAAAGGCTTAATTGGCTGGGGAGGACACTACCTGCATGATTTACGTTACCCCCATTTCAGGATGGTGGTCTATTTGGTTACTTACAATAGCTTTAGATTAACCAATAGAAATACGTGACACTTTCCCAAACAACACATTGGACGAGTTTCATCAAATCATTAAGGATACATTTTGTCTTACAAATGTCTTACAAATACTTAAGACAATTCTTCAATTACTCAGGATGTTGAAATTGCCCTTTATTGTCCTAACTTTTGGAATCACATTTGTTAGAGAAAAATACGTCCTAGATACTTAGAATGAACTGGCTCCTGGTTTTGACGCCCATATTAGAAAATAGGATTGGTAAAGCATTTCCGGAAAAGAAAAAATGATGATGAACAGCACTTTCTCGTTCTGTTTCATTTCTTTCTACCATAGAATATCAATTTTCAAAACAGTTATGTAGCAATAAATTATTTTGTTTGCATCAATATATTTTTATGCGTCTATACAAAAGTTTCGCTTTAAGCCCAAGATTAAACATGATACCTTTTCAATTAGATGTTATGGGTTAATTGAACCGTAGTGCATTAACAGCTAACCTTTATTTAATTTCTATACAGAAAATGATGAAATATGATTTATTATCGATAGTTTATTATCAAATCGACGTTGTTTCAATTAATTGGTTAATAAATTTCAAATAAATTCGTCATTTTCGATATAAACATGCTATTTCAGAAAGTTCATTTCATTTTAACATCGAACATTCAACTTTATCCAAACTCTTTCCCAAACAATACCTAGTTTTGGAAAGAAAAGGCTGGGAAAACATTGAGGTAAAAGAAGAAAATGCGGATAACTAACATTTTCTTCTTTTAGCTCAATATTTTCTTTGCTATATGTTACTCAAATCAAACATTTATGAATTTTCATTTTGTCGTATGCACTACTATGGAATTTTGTCGTTTGAGAAGGGGTTAATATGGAAGTCTTTAAAAACCTTGGTTATCAGCATATTGCTCTTTTCTCTCTATAGATGCTTTACATGTCAGCAAACACATTTTTTTTCTAAAAATAAATTGCCAACGATAATCATATTTTCGCCACACATTTAAATGATTCATGTCAACCATTTTTTAAGAGTCTTCTTCCGAAAGGTCATGTTTAATACAACGTCATCTGGCACGTGAACACGGATGTCAAGATGCTATTCTTTCACTTTCGGTATATGGACTTTCAATGGACAATGGGCATCCTGAATCATCAAAAGCAAACGGGAATACATACGTTAGTTATAGCGTTCTACTGTGTTTAGAAAGCACAACAGAGGTATTTGACTTTTGATGTATACCAAGACTGAAAATTACTGTAGAATTTCAATTTCACGCAGAACGATTTTTTTGTTCTACATATCTCATTACAAAGAAAGAAAAGAAGAAGTAATCGGAGATTTCCATGGAGATTTTAAAATGGCACAAAAACAATTTCAATTTTATCGTTTCTTGATCCTTTCGCAATCGTCATTTTTTTAGATTGGTCAAAGCTCAAATTTGTCTCGGAAGATACAATACGTGTTACTGAAAACTCGAAATCTTGAGATGATATCATATAAATCTTTGTAGAAAAGGGAGAAAAGTATGATGACCATCAGCATCTTGTTCTTTTCTATCAATGTTTTCAAAGATCGTGATGAAGGTAGGTGAAAATTAATGATTCTTTAGGAAAGGGTTAAAATTCAGATGCCATTACACGTTATACGACATTTTAGAACGTCTGAAAATTTTATTACATATGGCAAAAATGAATATTGTCACGATTTTACCATTTCCAGAATAAAGAAATTTCGAAAGCTACTGCTGACAACAAAAGATGCCTCGATAGAATGGAATGACTGTGTTTACATTATGGAAAAGGCCACATTGTAGGAAACGGAGAGAATATTAGTACTTGCCAAACTCCACACAGTGAAAATGCCTTACATTATCACTGCAGGCATATAAATCACATGACCATAGTGAATGTCACGTGATATCGTAAAGATGGCGGAAATTTATTTATATTTCTGAAATCATTTTTTTTTAATCCAATTATACTTTTTATTTGGATTCATATCTGACATCTCATATTCTTAAAACATCACTTAAAGCATGCCTAATTTTTTATATAAAAATCAAAATAAAAAATCAATTACCTGAAATCTTGGTAACTCAAGCTGTGCCTGCAGAGATCTACCCATTCTAAATTCAGGGGAGATAACTGCGAAGGAGATTGAGTACTTGCTTCATATACAACTATCATTTATATCGCTGTTTTTTTTTCAACAAAAACCTCGTAACTGCAGCCTAAAACAAGCTGCAGTTACGAGGTCTTTGTTGAAAAGCGACGATATATTATACAGGTCGATTGTTGTTCTGAATTGTTCCGATCATTTCATTTAAGATTGAAAATAATGAAATTAAAGTCCCTTTCGAAGGTAATTTCACTGGTGGTTAACTCGGCCAAAGCGAAGTACGTTTTTCGCGAATAATCTATTCCGTCGGTGTTGTTACAAAATCTCGTAACTAGATCTACGGCTTCCATAAAGCCGTAGTTACGAGATTTCACAACAACACCTACGCTTTGTCAATATAAAACGGCTAACCCGGTCTATTTTTAGATCAAATTCATTGTGATTAGAAAAAAAATCTATAAACTCACAGTTAAACGCAAAATATCTATACCTTGTAGAGAAAAACGCCCCTCGCTTTGGCCGAGTTCACCACCAGTGAATTTGAGACAAACATAATTCCAGGTCAGTCTGCACATTCACACAGTTTGAGGCAGAGCTACAGATAAGAGGCGGTAATGGACCTTCCGAAATGCAACATTTCATTTAACCCATTACCAAACGACAATAGTTTGACTTAACTGGTCCAAATTCAAAGATGTTGCAGACTAAAATTTCAATCAAATGAAAATTAATATTTTTGGACTTTTTTGGTAGAAAATATTGCGGGAATTGAAGAAATTGCTTGTCACAAGCAATTTCTTCATTTTCCACAATGTTTTCTCAAGGCTTTTATCTAATGGGGAGTCAAAAAGAAAAGAAAAAAAATGGGCCTATCCCCTTATCTGTTGTTCTGTGAGGGATCTTAACCTTTCCCTGGCTCTGACACCACATCTTTTTTTTAAAAGGGCCGCGGCCTTAGCGCAGATGGTAGCGCATCTGCCTCTTCTTCGATAGGTCCCGGTTTCGATACCCGGTCGCGGCAAATACCCTTACTGACAAAATTGTCACCACCAATGGGTTTGAAATCGTTAACCTAAGTGGGCGTGCAACTGGAGGCTCGGTAAGGATGTTGTGGTAGTACTGGTTCGAGAAACAACAGGAATCCATGGGTAGGTGCTCCAGCCTCCTCGATATCACCCCGGCAGTTGAAAACGGCGTGAAAGTCAAATTCCTTTTTTAATCATTGGGACAAAGAAAAACATCGGTTAATGAATTTATCATGTGCCACTTCGATCGGTTTATAAATAGATACCATGTCTTTTATTTGGCTTAAATCGGTTAATGAACAAATCATGTGGCTAGTGCTTCAATCTCTTAATGAACTTTTGAAATACGGAGTCAGAGCTTTGTCTGGAATGAAATAAGTTTCGAATAATCCAACTGATCAGTATTGTTGGACCCGAAATTATTGCGATCAAAAACGTCCAAGTGCGATGATAAAGGACAGAAAATAAGGAATAGCAAGCAATTCGACGCCTTTCAACAAAAACCTCGTAACTGCAGTTTGTTGGTAATGAAACTTTCTTCTTTCATCTCAGCCTTATCAAGTGATGCCATTGAAGTGTCAATATTAAGAACCAGGATTTCTTTCATTGATGAAAGGTCAAAAATCTCATTTAGTCACCAGGCAACACAAAAACTTCATTTTATAAAATATGTTTCGACTAAGTAGGAGTTGAATTTTCTGAACCTAGCTTAAAGGGACATTTCATTCCAATTTCAATTTTTTAAAGTATGTCTTGATGCCAAGAGTGGTTATTCTAATGAGTATAAATACTATTAGTTTTTTGAAGTTGTTGCCAATAAGCGAGAAACACACTTTTAAAGTTGAGACATAATCGATAAATTGCATATAAATCCGAACTGTTGTCCACAACAATTTGTTCAATTTTAACACAAAAATATAAATATCTCGTAAACGGCGCAATATTTTGGCTTGAAATTGTCAGAATTTTCATAAGGAAACGTGCTCTTTCAGATAAAAATAAAAGTAAAATTTATGACAAAAAATTCTGAAATGTCATTTTAATGTGCCTATAATGAGGACAACTACCTTTGACATATGAAGGCGGTTCGGGTTTATTTTTGTATTTTTTAATCAGTTGCAAAAAAGTAAACAGTAAAAAGTTTATATCTGTTATTTAATCGTACAAAGGTCTTAAACAATTATTATCTCAGAACCTCATCTGCATTCATTCCTTGTTATCATCATTAACCAATTACTGCACAGTGACGCCATTTGACTCCCTCATAAGAAAAGGCTTGGGAAAAAATTTTTGTGGAAAATGAAGAAATTGCTTGTGACGAGATTTTTTTTTCATTTTCTACAATGTTTTCTTTCCAAAAATGGAAATATCTTTTTTAATATCATCAACTTGAAATTGTCGTCTGCAACACCTTTCAATTTTCACCCTAAAATTTTGCCGTCTAGTAATGGGTTAATTTCAATTGAAGATGTTTCAATGCTGACTTCAAAAACTTTATTGACAATCAAAAAACAATATAAATAGGAAAAATTATTATAGATCTTTTTGATGTGAAAAATTAATTTCCATTTTCAGATCTCTTATAGAGAGAAAAAGTAAGAGCTGCAGCATACTCAATAATGCAGCTGTAGATTACAAAATTGGCTAATGCTAGTTGGGTCTGGAACTCCTAACTCCGCTAGATCCGCCCTTGAAAGGGAAAGGTTTAATACAAGTAATAGAATAAAAAGCCGCTGAAAGTGTGTACTTATTGTGCAATTATCTGTGATAAGACATCATTTTACGGCAAAAAAAGCATTTTGCAGAGGCAAACGATAATCAGCTTACAATGAAATGAGGTTTACAGGATATAAACGTCAGACACAGTGGGTTATCACAGAATACTTTCACATTCTTCTTTATTTCTACATTTTCTGCAAGACAATGCTTTTCAACAAAAACCTTGTAACCGCAGCATGTTTTAAACTGCAGTTACAAGGTTTTTTGCTGAAAGGCAAGGATGATTATAAATGCTCGACTATCTTTTTGTTTATTTGAGGTCTGTGTTTGTGTATCAAAGGGAAGGTGAAAAATCGTTCATCAAACAGAGCAACAACATTTACAGGTATACCTCGCGATAAATGACCTGGCAGAGCAGCCCATGCTAATCGAATGGAATGCTCTGCCAGGTCAATTCTCGTCCTCTGTAACGAAAAGAAATAGGCATTGAGAAAGAAACTTTATAAATACATTTATAGATAATCGTTCATTCTGAGTGCGTAAGTCGTGGTGTCCCTTACAGAGCAGTCTGAGAAGGTCCTTTAACCCTTTCCCAAACAAGACCTGGTTTTGACGTCCGAAAAGGCTTAGGAAAACATTGAAACAAAAGAAGAAACTGCTGATAACCAGCAGTTTCTCCTTTTGTCTCAATATTTTCTGTGCCATATTTTACACAAATCCTATCTTTGATAACACCCATTTTGTCATTTGTGGCAGTGTTTGAAGTGGATCACCATAAATTGTTGTTGTTTGGGAAAGGGTAAAAGGTCTTTTGTGTCATGAAATTCTAGGAGCTGCTAGAGAAGAGCACGAATCCTGATCAGACTGTGGGTATACTCAGGCTTATCTTGAACCTTGGTTTAATTGAAAACCTAAGGGAGATTTTTCCAGATCACAGGCTAGTTCCACTGCAAATGAACATCTTTTACTTACTTCAGGATAAAAAAGTAATGAGATGATTAATATACAATCAAATTTCGATTAAAAATCTAAATGTTGGCATATCAATTAAAGATATGATAAAGCTTTTAAATTTCCTGTAATTTCTAAGAAACGTTATTTAGATAAAGATCACGAATATCAATTTGATTTGAACCTGGAATGATATTAAATTTGTTCCCAATGTCTCGATGGATTAATTAATTTTGAATTAAGCAGTTTGAAACAACAAATTTCGACTTTATTCCAGATCACAGGCTATTTCCACTGCAAATGAAAATCTTCTCCTTACTTCAGGCTACAACAATAATGAGATGATTAATATACAATCAAATTTCGATTAAAAATCTAAATGTTGGCATATCAATTAAAGATATGATAAAGCTTTTAATTTTCCTGTTATTTCTAAGAAACGTTATTTATATAAAGATCACAAATATCAATTTGATTTGAACCTTTCCCAAATGACAATATGTTGGATTGCTCCAAATTCAAAGATGTTGCAGACGACAATTTCAAGTGAATAAAATTTAAAATCTATTGGACTTTTTGGGTAGAAAACATTGTGGAAATGAAGAAATTGCTTGTCACAAGCAATTTCTTCATTTTCCACAATGTTTTCCAAAGCCATTATCTTGTGGGGAGTCAAAAGGAGTCACTGTGCGGCAATTGGTTAAATCTGGTATGATATCAAAAAGTTACCCATGTCTCGATGGATTAATTAACTTTTAATTAGGCAGTTTGAAACAATAAATTTCGACTTTAAGATTTCTTTATGCCAACTTCAAAAAAACTTAATTGATACTTAATACAATCCTTACACTTTATCTAAAACCAAGGAATTACACTGTTCCAATGCAAGAAATAGATAACAAATTAATATTGATAAAGAAAAGAATAGAGAACAATACTGCACAGACAATATTGATACAAAAAGGACAATGTTGTTTATCCGCATTTTCTTCTGTTGCCTTATTGTTTTGCCAATAGTTTTTTTAAACTATGTTTTTCACACAGTACAAGGCTTGTTTGGGAAAGGGTCAATGATCGTACGCATCTTTGATGTGATGATAAAGTTCCCATACTTCTGAAACAAGTCCTATGAGAACTATCGTGCACTCATTTTACCCCACCCACTCGTTTAGCAGTATGGCATAAATCTTTAACCCTTTTCTAAATGTCACCCAATCCAACAGTTTTGTATAAATTTTGTATAATACTTGTATAGACTTATAGTTCGGCAAAGATATAATTGCACTTGCTTACAAGTGTTACAAGTGTTTAAGAAAGAATGTTCTAAATTTTCGTCGCCATTTATAGCTCAAGTCGAGGGCTTGGTGCAAAACTATTGTAACTGCATTTTATAAAATTTTACAGAAGAGGGATTTCTCAAAATAAAAGAGTAAAAATGTTTTTTAAAATTCTGAATATATTTTAGGTATACATAATTGAAACCTAATGTAAGAACACATGAAGAATTCCTTCCTAAAGATTCAGAAAATGCAAAAAAGTGAATTTCTTTAAAATATGTAGTTACAATAGTTTTGCACTGATACCTCGAGGTGCTCTGACAGGCTGAGGAACCAATTGCAATTTCATTCCCATGGATTGCAATGTAATTTGGATTTAGACAATTTTTAAACTCAAAGTAATATTATGAGATCAAATTGGTTTATAAACGTTAATTGCTTTACTCCTATAAACAATTAATGTGTTTTCAGATATTAATTGAAATAACGTCCTAAAGGAAAACGAAAATTACGTTTATTCGAATTTATTACATTTGCAGTGCTACAGAAAATTGTTTTTTTTTTTGTTTTTCAAAATGTTAATATAGTGTCTTTCAGTGTTCACCAATTCCTATGTTGTGGCGGGCATTGAAAACTTTGTGATATAATTGATGAAGTACACACTCTTTGTAACAAAATAAAAAAACATCACATTTTTAGCCCTTTGAAATTGCTGCAAATCTTTTTACGAGAAAAAAATCGCTGGTTTTAAGCGAGCTTTCATTTCTCTGATTTCCGCAAGCGTTATGGTACCCAAAAGTAGCCATTGCCCTTTAAAGGGATAAAATTGTTTAAAGTTGCATAGTGCATCAATATGAACTCGAGACAACTCGAGTTCAGTCGTCAATGTACTTTGGGCAATAAGATAATCAAATATATCGGTACCCATTGTAAATTATTGCAGTATCTGTTTTAATCGTTATCATACAAAAAGGAAAAGAAAAAGAGGAGAAAATGATCAGACTGGAACTTATGATAGATTAAATATGGTGACCAATAAAATTTGGTTGTCTTTGATTTTCAGCCTGAATGGCATTGGCGATCTTCAGATGTGTGCCTTTCGGTTTCAAAATTGTAGTTTCTGATTTTCTTCATTGTACCAATCCCAAGTATTGGACAAGCAAAGCAAAACTTGTAAGAAAATATTGGTGACCATAAAAAACGCAATTTTCATTAACTGTACCCAGACCGCATTGACTTGTTTTTAGGAGTAACATGCCCTTGGGTTTCACAAAGGTGCTGTTTTCGATTTTGTATTTTTTGTATTTTTTTAAAACTGTAAGAAACCACAAAATTAGTATCGAGGTATCAAAACAATACTGTGACAAAAATTTTGGTGGCCATAGCACAGTGGATAGCCCACGTGACTTTGGGGAAGAGTTCACACCGAAAACTCGTCCGATTCAAGCATGTTTTGTTTAATTTCTCAGCTTATACTCTAATGATTTCGACGAGATAAAGTGCACCATACGCGCCTTTGAGGTGCCATTCCCGATTCTAACTCACTATGTACCGAATCCAATGCTTTATTCAAACATTCTAGCTAAAGCATAAATTTTGAATGCTTGAAGAAACCACGGGGTTCGGTGCACAGAGAGATAGAACCGGGAATGACCCTCTCAAATTCGTGTACGGTACACTTTATTCCGTCAAAATCCATAGAACATTAGCTGAGAAATAAAACAAAATAAAGTTAAAGCGGGCGATTTTGCGGTGTGAATGCTTCCCAAAGGTCACGTGGGTTACCCACCGTGTATCCATGAACGGAATCCGTTTTCAGTGAAATCAGAATAGTACATCAGAAATCAAGTGTCAATCAATTTCACAAAATTGCTACTTTCCACGTTGTTTTTACTCTAACAACAACAAAAAAAGATGTTATTGACAATAAAATCATTATGATTTTGCTTTATGTTTAGCCTGATCACATTTGTGTATTCTTATTTTCACGAAATTCTGGCCTGTCGAGAGAGAAACAGGCGCTCATGCCCAGTGCATCTAGTTTCTATGTCGTCTCTAATGATTTTTCAAAGAAGATGTATCTAGACATAAAATAAAGGTTAATTCCGTTGTTTACATGGACAGCACTTCGACAAAGCTTTATTAATGTGTTTAGTGGTATTATTTGACGTGTTTACGATAAATCCGGGAATTCCATCTCTATCTTCATTTTCATCCATAGCAACGGAGATTGGCGAGTTTATCCGAATTTATTTCCTGGGACAACGACTTATATAAATATAAAATATCTTAATGGAATAAAGCTCGAATTAAAAACTCACACAATGCTGTTATTGAATTAGCTACGTTTTGTTACAAATGGTGCACTTTTTACATCAATTAAAGGGGGAATGGCACTTAAAATCATGCAAATTTTCAGAAAACTTCGTACAAAATAAATAAGTATTATGAAAATATGGCCTTTAAATTGCATCTATGCCAAATCTTAGCTTTCTATCTTGTGTATTGGCTAGGATGTCGACGGATTGAAAACCCCATATGTTCAATTATTGTAAATATTATCCCCGGGACAAAAAATCATGGGGTTTTAAATCCGTCGACATCTAAGCCAATACACAAGGTAGAAAGCTAAGATTTGGCATATATGCAATTTTAAGACCATATTTTAATAATATATATTTATTTTTTTGTACGAAGTTCTCGGAAAATTTGCAAGATGTTAAGTGTTATTCCCCCTTTAAGATTCGTCAGACTGACGTATAGCAACACTCTTACAATCAAGTTTCCATCATTGCATCACTATTCTCTCCTGTTCATTTAATTTAAAATATTGATTTCTTCTAACATGGTTGAAGGAAGAGAAGGTGCGAAAAAAGTAAAAAAGCAAATAAAAGTAATCATAAAAAAAAGATAAATAAAAAAGATCGAAAAAACCACCTGTCAATGATTTTCTGAATTGGGTGAACCTTATAATCGGCATTTAGTACAACAATCATTGACGAGCAAATGCTCGCCAAGAACTGCTTTATCAGGTGCTGTTTAACCCTTTCCTAAACAAGACCTGGTTTTTACGTGCTTAATAAAATTGTTTGGGAAAATAGATCTATTGAGACAAAAGAAGAAACTGCTGATAACCAGCAGTTTCTCCTTTTGCGTCAATGTTTTCTGTGCTTTATCATTCAAAATTTTTACCTGTATTCACATATATATTGTCGTCTGCAGCAGCATCAAAATGGACAACCCTAAAATTTGTCGTCTGGGAAAGGGTTAAAAGATCTACTAAATCCTACAAATTCCCGGTATTTTTACATATTCTCTGCCTTAAAAATTCATACTTACAGTTACTTCTACTTATTTTCGGGGTAATTTTCTATAAAAATAACTGTACATAATTAAAATATGGCCTTAAATATTTCTCTGTGCAAAATTTCAGCTTTGTTTGACCTGTATTGGCTAAGATTACGACGGATATAAAACCCACTATTACATCATTTCGTAAACACGACCAACCAGCTGCAAATATTTTACATAGTTTTACACCGCTGCATGATTATCGATTTAGAATCTATGTCATTTACTGTATGAATCAAGTATTCTGTCATATAAAGTCTAAAAACGGTGTGACAACATGCTAAAAGCCAACTTTTGTGGATCAGTAGAGATTTAGGCATGTGGATACTAATGTACCTTTAAGCCAAATTCGAATTGATCAAGTATAAACATACGTTTTCAGAATTTTCTACAATAATGGTTGTTGTGTCATTTGACGAGAAAAAGAGAATAGAAAATAGAGACTAAACAAACTCATCGCATGATGCCTATTTAAGTGTTTTTTGACACCTAGTACTAACTTTCATTGCGTGGTAACCAATTTGACGTATCGACATTTTACTGCCCAACTTGTGGAATGAGAGATTAATTTTAACTCTTTCCCAAACAACACGACGATTTGACGTTTCTAATAGATGAATCTTGCGAGATAAGAAGATACTTATACAAATTTATTGCCCATGCTATTTAATCCCGATTTCCTGCATTTAGTAGCTTAAGTTTTGTCGTCTTCATAGGTCGATTTGTAATAGTACACCGTTGCCCACGTTCAAAAACCTCGTAACTACAGTCTGTTTAAGCTACACTTAAGAAATTGTTATAAAGGACTGACGACAAACCATTTGTTGTTTAGGAAAGGGTTATCGTTCTTGGTTTATTTCGGCACATCATTACAAATCCTCCCACTTCGCGGTGTTTTATTGTCTGATCTTGATTGACTCTCATGCTCACTAATTACTCGCAATAATTGTATCGCGAAAACTGGGCTACAGATAAAAGGGGCTTTGGGTGTTTCAAAAGCAAAACATTACTAATTAGAGATCAAACCTTATGTTATTGGTACTCATTGGAATCGTCACTTGACGACGATTCAAATGAGTACATGCAGCATAGTGTTTCGATTTGAATATACAAATTAATATACATGTATGACTTTACTCCGTCTTATTTCAGCAATTTGCTCTGATCAAAAGTGCAAAAAGAATCGATCGAGCAGAGCCCTGGTTTTTCACATCTCACTAAAGTACATCTTCTGCTACCAAGGTTAGGGTCATAAATCAAGGTTAAGGCCAAAATTTAATATCAAGGACACGGCTGTTATATCAAATACAAGTATTCGGGTCGAACATGCGTCTATCTCAGAAAATGCACCTCAATTTGTTTTCAAATTTCTACTTTCTTACGTTTATTATTTTATGTATTTCTTGAAAAATCAGAAATAAACAATGTATTATCGTCACGCAAACAATGGGATTTTGGGAATTTTGAAGAGTAGACCCTACTTAGTCTGCACAGTCCGCGCAAACTGACATTGGTCGATACTTCTCACTTAAGTAGACTTTTCTGAATCCAGAATGTTTTCCCTATTTAACTAAATGTTCATTTTTTCCAAATGTATACGACAAAAATTCTGATTAACCTCTGCTAAATCTGACCCGTCATTCGAGATTAGACCTCCGGCAAGTTCCCTTTCTGCTTGACGGGTCACATATCCAGTTTGTAAGGCAAAATGCCACCCCGAATGTAATCCGAGTTTTCTCTGGTGAAATTCGCTCATTGATATGTTGATGTCGCTCATTTACTCGTAAATGAGCGACATCAACATATCAAAGAGCGAATTTCATCAGCGAAAACTCGGATTACCCCGAATGTTGCATATTTCCAGCGTCGAGCTCTGTTTTTATAGTATAATATAACTGGAAGTATGTTATTATTGTTTGTTATGTAATCAAATAAAACTTTGTGCAAATCCAACCATATGGCGAGAAACAACGTTTATTAACCCTTTCCCAAACGACAAAATGTCATGGTGGTCCTGCTAAAGATGACAAAATAATTTTTGATAAAGATACGATTTATGTCATATATAGCACAGAAAATATTGAGACAAATGTAGAAAATGCTGATTATCAGCATTTTCTTCTTTTGCCTAAATGTTTTCCAAAACCTTTTCTTAAAGGAACGAAAAACACAAGTCTTGCTTAGGAAAGGGTTAACTGCGTTTTTATGGCATAAGCTTACAGCCGTTCGATACTATGATGTGTCACGTATGTAGTCTTCAATTTGAGATACTACCAGTACAGCTTAAGGATTATGGTGTAAGAAGTACACGAAAACGTCGTACCTATAGCATGTTTGAAAATGTAGGTTTGATCATTACGATGTTTTTAAACTCAGTCAAGACAACTTGGTTGCGACTGTGAACCAGCTTATAACTAACGTTTTTCCATCTTCCCTTCTTTGAACTGAATTCACATTGGTCACATACTAATATGTAGAACTATTTAGGATTTTTCTCTGAATTTGCTATGTCACGTGATTTCCGCCGTAGTTTGAGTGTTTGGTGTTTGGAGAAATATTATATGTATATTAGACGGACCTGAAAAGGTCGCCTTTATCATTTCAGAGATTTCGAGACTTACAAGGATTGATGCAGCTCGCACAATTGCTGAAAGCTAAAAGGGAACATCTTGGAACTTGAAAAGAATGTGCATATCTGTAGGCTGATGTATCTGGACCCACGCTCGTCTCAAATGTCTAATGATCCCCTTTTTCATGGTTCTCGCACATTCACGTTTTAGACGAGATTGTAAAGAACGTGATCTGATATCAGACGACAATAAATTACATTTGACAGGATAATTCACACGCACGATATGCAGTCTTTTCATTCTAATGGCATCATTATTATGATAGCATTATTTCAACTGTCATACCGAAATGTCTGTTATGTAAGCAGATAAGATTCGACTTTTGCGAATCCAACCATATACAGAGTGTCCCAAAAAAAACGGAACCCATTTTTGAAAGTGCACTCCTCGTGTATCAAGGCATATATATCCACCAAATTTATATATGCAATAGCAACGACAGTTTCCTATTAGCAGTTAAAATTTGGCTGAAATAAAACGATTAGTTTGGAAAATATCGGCATTCAAATGAATATACCCGGAAAATCATTTTAACATGATATCGATCTTTTCGTTTTGCAGCGCGCGCCTACATTCATTTAATAAGTTGACGCTTCACAATTGGTTAATATATTCAATACAATGCAAAAGTGATTTTGAAACATTGTATTCACAATAGCATTTTCCTTTCATCTTTTTTGCTAATAAATAAACTGTTAAAGAACAGCTGCGATATAACTAAAATGAATACAAACAAAATATACAAGTGCATCACAGACTCATGAATAATAATCATATGCACTTATTTAATTTCTGACCAACATGCCTGTCACCGTTCAAAAATATTACGGGTTTCATTTGACCTGACACTGACATGTATGCAAAACATGTCCGTATATGACAAATAACACAAAATTCACCAAAAAGAATTAAATCATAGTCCACAGAAATGTATACTATGCAAGAAAATTAAGACTGGACTAATTGTAGTAAACCTCCCCAGCTTGTAATTCATGAAATGAATCATATAAAGTAATTTAAACAACCACCCTATGGACTAAATTTGAACTTACAGCACGTTTACATATCACATTTTGAGAAAATAAGTACATACATGTACAACGGTACAGAATTCAACAGCTGACCGTTAGTGCGCTTTCACGAACAAACAAGACGCAAAAATCAATATCATGTCAGATCGGTTTTTTAGTGTCATTATTAATTTGCTTATAACTGTTGAACCGATGCATATTTTCAAGTGAAATTTGGAACACAGATGCAAGAATAGTGTATCCTTAGTACTGCAAATTAAAAAATTAGATTCTTTGCTTACGTTTTAAAATATTTGACTTTGAATTAGGGTTCCGTTTTTTTTTGGGACACCCTGTAGTAAGAAACCACGCCTATTAGCTACGTTTGTATGACATAAACCTAGATCCGTTTGATTTGTGTCTAGTATGTAGTCCCTAAACGGCAAACATCTAGACCCATGAAACTGCTACACACAAGACGATTTAATGTAGGTTGACAAATGAATCAAGTCTGTTTGACGTAGAGTAATAACACCGGAATGTTTCATTGGAAAGGAATAAGCAAGTAACTGGTTACGATTGTTATTAGGGTCCCCTTTGCGTGCTTCTTGCTCATTCACCTGATAGACTACACGTATTATAGCCGAGATTGTAAAGAGCGTGATCTGATACCAGACGACAATAAATTACATTTGACAGGATAATTCAAAAGCACAATATGCAGTCTTTTCATTCTAATGGCGTCATCATTAGGATATCATTCTCTCTACCCTCATACACAAAGATGCATTCGATAGAATTATCTTGGAACAATAAACCAGTTGGATGTTGAATAAAAAAAATAGCTTTGCTAACATTAATCGATATCAGCCTGAATTAACAAGCAATCTGGCCAAGAAGATTCATGTTGTTCTCTTTCAACCTCTAAGAAGAGGAAAAGTGTAATAAAATTTTGATATGCACCGTGTCTTAAAAATAATGTAAGTTTGCACAGACTGAGCTGATTCTAAAATGTATGCTAACGGGGCATTTTCCTAGTTCACAAGCTCGATATTGAGTCCTTTCTAATGGCTTCATTATTATGCCACAAGACTTTTATTTGTCACACAGAAAGAAGCCGTCCAGGATGTTAGTTAGTAAACAGAAATCCTACCGAAATGAAATTGTATGTACCCTTATACACGTTGAACGTTAAATTTTTTTATTGATTACATGTATACACAGGTTAATTGGGAGCAATGCTACAGTCTGAGAGATGCAAATAGCGTCACCCTAAGACCACCGTTTTCTTACAACCTTCATACAGAAAGGCACACTTGATATCATTGTCCCATCAACACAAATTGAAACAAGAGATGTTCATAAAGCATATATACCCCCAAGGACATATCTTTTACAATTGAAGCAGTCCAATAATAGTATTTTTTTCAAATATGAAAATCAACAAAGCGCAATAACTCTATAAATATGATCGAGTTACATTTCTTGTGCACTACAATTCTCCATAACGAGCTTTAATGAATTTGCATACTTTTAAGATATGCTCCAAACAAAAATTAAGTATGAATATCAACAAAGGGCAATGACTCAAATCATATGATCCGCACAGGTACGGTTCTTGTGCACTGCACTTCTGCATAATCAGATCTATTCTACCGTGCATCATTTTTATGTATGCTCTGACAAAACATAAGTTTAAAAACAGCGAAGGTCAATAATTCCAAAATGTGACCGACAGAGTAAGGCTGCTTGTGCACTTCTGTATAATAATATTATGATCTATCCAACTGTGAAGTCTTATGATTCTACATTACATGCATTTTCTGTGATGCTCCGTGAAAAATTAGGTTTTGAAAACAACAAAGGGAAGTGACTCCAAAAATATGACGACAAAGTAACGGTTCTTGTGCAATGTACTTTTGCATAATAATATCTCTCTACATATGAAGTTTCATAATTCTACTTTTTGAGTTATGCCAATGACAAAAATAAAGTATAAAAATCAACAAAGAGCAACAACTCAAAAATAAAGGAACAAAGTGGGGGTAGAATCCTTGGATTGTGAAGAAATTTGTATTGGCATCAACGTCTTTTTAAACAGATTGAATATGTTACCGCACCCTCAAAAATAAAAGCACTACATTATGTCAGAATAAGAATAAAAAGTAGCCGACAATAAATAATCTTCGACAGATAAAATTGCGAGCTCGGATGTACATCATGGTTTGAAAGCATCTATGCAACAAAAACAGCATAATGCAAACGATATCAAATATCGTATTTTGTCAAAAAGAAGATGCACAGATAATAAATGCATTTCTACTGCAAATCCCAGGGGTGTCTTTAGTGAGTTATCCGATTTTCTATCTAAATAGTCTGATTTTCAATAGTAATTGTGTGTGCTTTATGATATCCTTATGTAACTTGAAAGCTTTTCTAAACAGCAAATATTTTTTGATAAAAAATAAAGATATGATTTTTGTATAATGTAGGACAAAGACTATCAATGGAAAAGGAGAAAACGTAGATTTTCACAAACTATTTTAATGTCTTGGTTACATATTCTGATTTTTAAGAATTATATGTATTATTTTGCCGTTTTATAGCCTTATGTAATTGATTTTTTTCGATTTCATGAAAAAAAAATCAATAGTTCTAAATAGGAGAATGTTTTTATATAGCTAAAATATTTATTGCGACAATTTCTTTAACTTTATTTTTGGTAATCTTACTTAGGAGTCGGTATGAAACACCAGACGAGAACGATGTCATACAAAGCGGAGAGCAATTAATCTTATTTAGTGTTCGACCTACTTTATGGACCAATGAAATTGCAATATATTTGAAATTCTCGCCGCTATATTTCGCATAAACGGGCTGCCGGCTAATATGTTACGTTTATACATAGCCACGCCCCCGTCTCCAATGAACCGCTACCGAACATTAGTCAGATAAAGTTTGTATAGTAGTGGATACTACGCAATATAAACATTCAATGCGCTGCGCGCATTTGAATGTTGTTTTCGCGTAGAATCTACTATACAGCCTCTATGTAATACACAACAGATAAATTTGCACGCTCGGATGTACAGAGTGTCCCAAAAAAAACCCGGAACCCTTATTCAAAGTCAAATATTTAAAAGCGTAAGCAAAAAATCTAATTTTAGAATTTGTAGTACTGAAGATATATCATTTTTGCATTTGTGTTCCAAATTTCACTTAAACATATGCATCGGTTCAAAAGTTACAAGCAAATTAATAATGACACGAAAAAACCGATCTGATATGATATTGATTTTTGCGTTTTGTTTGTTGTACCGTTGTACATGTATGTACCGATTTTCTCAAAATTTAATATGTACGTGTTCTGTACGTTCAAATTCAGTCCATAGGGTGATTGTTTGAATTAATTTCAAATTATTATGTGATTCATTTCACATGGCGTATTTTTAACTTTTATTTACATAAATTACAAGCTTGATATGTTTCCTAAAATCAGTCCAGTCTTAGTTTTCTTGCACAGTATACATTTCTGTGGACTATGGTTTAATTCTTTTAGGTGAATTTTGTGTTATTTGTGTTTTGCATAAAGGTCACTGTCAGGTCAAATGAAACCCGTATTACTTTGGAATAGAGCGGTGACCGGCATGTTGGTCAGAAATAAAATAAGTGCCTATGATTATTATTCATGAGTCTGTGATGCACTTCGATATTTTGTTTGTATTCCTCTTTAGTTACATCGCAGCTCGCAGCATTAACAGTTTATTTATTAGCAATAATATGAAATGAAAATGCACTATTATGAAAACAATGTTCAAAATCATTTTTCTATTGTATTGAATATATTAACCAATTGCATTACGTCAATTTATTCAATGAATGTAGGCGCGCTCTGCAAAACGAAAAGATCGATATCGTGTTAAAATGGTTTTCCGGGTATATTCATTTGAATGTCAATATTTTCAAAACTAGATATTATTTTTTAACCAAATTTTTACTGCTAATAGAAAACTGTCGTAGCTATTGCATATGTAAATTTCGTGGAGAAGTATTATTTGATACACGAGAAATGTACTTTCAAAAATGGGTTCCGTTTTTTTGGGACACTCTGTAGATCTACATCATGGTTTGATACCATTTTAGCAATACTTAGAACATTGTGCACATCATATTAATGATATGATATATCGGATTGTCGTTAATGTTCAACACAATATTATAATCGGTGCCACACATTGCATAATAAACAGTTCCTAAAATTAAAAATATTGCTGCTTAGATAGCACAATGGCTAAGACTAAGCGCTAAAATATTGTTTGCGCATAGAACAAATCTGACCAAAAACGATTTCTGTGTGCTAAATGTTTACAACATGGATGTTTATTTATGGGGGAAGCTTGTCTCATAGCGTAATGACTTCCTTGTCGTGTGCACGGTATTTGTGATAACGTGTCATGATCTATGAATAAATTTAGTCTGCTCGTTATACCAGAAATGATATAGGATCGCTTTATCGCTGCTTTTCAGCGAAAACCACGTAACTGCAGCTTTTTAAAGCTGCAATTACGAGGTTTTCGATGAAAAGCAGCGATAGATGATCCTTTTATATTTGTGGAATTACATAGCATATGAAATACAGCTTCCGCATACAACAGTCAGGTCGCAATATTATGACACATGTTAACAAATATTACCTATGTAAACAATGCAAAAAACCTCTTGATTTTCTATACAATTTTGCCTATGTTTGTTCGAATCAGTTAATAATGGTGTTATTTTTTGTCTATAAATTGAAGTCCGTTTTCATGGTTGAATCTTGGCGTACAATTTACCTGAAAGTACCAATTGGCTTACATAATAAATTCGATCACTTCGTCACTAAAATGCTAAAAATGCTACACATATAATCATCGTTTAGTCCCGAAAACGGATTTAAAGTAACGTATTACATTTAATAAGATCAGAAAACTCCAAAAATGTGCTATTATAAACGCGAGAATGCGTAAAACAGCATGCTCACGTATTCAGTTAGATCAACCAAGCTGAAGAGTTTTATGTCAAAATTTGCATATTTTTGGAAATATTTCAAGTTCTACATAAAATTTGATAAAAAATGTTGTATTAAGCAACATGTCCTGGTAATAATTCAAAATTCACTTATTAGTGAATTACAGCAATTTTTATCAATTACACATGAATAAAATGACGCAAAACAGTGGTAACTGCATGCACACTTACAACTGTCTTGCTCTAAATAATCGATTTCCATCTTGAGGAGATAAGTTTCGCATAATAAATACACTTTTCCGTCGAAAATGGTAAATTATAATGACGTGTTTTATTATAAAACTATGGTAGCGAAACATATATGGTACGAAACATTTAATTTTCTACAGTAATGACCGAGTGTTCCCAAAACTGGATTATTCCTCCTTAAGGTATCGAACCCCTCAAAAGCGCCAAAGAGCCAGAGGTCAAATTTGAAAAGTGCAAATAGTTCCTAAATGTTGTTATATTTCCATTCCAAATACAAACTTAAGCATTTTATACTGATTAGAATTTTGAATTAATGCATACTTATGAAAATATTTGACAAAAATGTTCAAAATTACCTCCCTTGCATATGAATATAGAGTGAAATAATATTTGTAAATCATTTTCTTCTTGAATCATAATCTTGAAATCCGGAATGGTGAATCAACTTATGTGAAGTGTATTTACAAGTGTGTGTAGTTTGATGCATTTCGTATGACTAGAAAGTGGTGATTTTTTTCAGGGTCTGTAAACCTTAAGTTCCATTTTGACATAGTACGGAAACTACAGAGAAAGAGCATTTAGCTCTGCAAAGGAAATATTTTGGGGGAACTTCAAATCACGTCTCTGTGCGTACTATTTAAATAATGTACATTTCATTTTTTTTTACTTTGCTTCATTTTTTATCAATAGTGGATTCGATTACTTAAACCGAACGTTGTTTAGCCGTGTCAATTAACAAGTATAATAACACAAGCAAAACAAACAAAAGAAAACATAAAAGAGATCGAAAACATTAATAAATGCAACACATTTTACCTCATCGAATGCCATGTATAGTGTGCACTTGTATCACGGTAATAGTCCTATCACGATTTAATGGCACATGTTCCCAAAATTAACATTGGTAATAACAAAATACTGTAAATTTGAATGCGATGGTTAGAATCTTGTATCACACCTGCAAGAATCTAACCAACGTATGTAAAATTGTATTGAGTATTAAGATTTTTTTTCTCTTTGTTTACATAGGTAAAACTTGTAAACATGATCCATAATATCATACCTGGACTATAGTAACAATAATAGTTTTTTTTCTCTGCATCACCATTGAAATAACACAGGTCATTCATGCAATGCTTAAAGAAGTATATAGTTAGCAGGCACGTAGGAAGCAATTTCATATTGGGTGGGCTAAAGCCCCTGGGTCTGAATATGGGGGGGCTAATTTGGATTTCCCTAAATTTTCAGTGTAAAATAAGGAAAATTAGACATTTTTGGCCAACTTTGGGGGCTAAGCCCCCTAGCCCCCTGTTCCTACGGGCCTGGATAAATTATATTCTTGCATTTCTGTGACAATCTTAATCTTTAAAGAACAAAATTTGAAATTCTAAATGAAATTTGTCTGATGACATTTTACAGTTTTAAGGTGTGCTAGATCTACTTCGCCTTTTAATGTGGTAAAAAATTGAGATTATTCAATCACCTTGTGTTTTTTTATAGTGAAATAGAATGGAAATGGCAGACAGAGTGTTTAATAGTGTACTTTTGAGAGAGAAAAATCACTCCCAACAAAAATAATTTAGTGGTCGCATTTTCAAAAAAGACATGAGACGCGTTTTTTAAAGCGATTTTTATAAAAGATTTCTAAAGATATTTTAGATATATACTGAGAGGCAAAAGAAAGTATACACTTTTTGTTTGTCAATATCTCTCTTAATTTCCATCATATCGACTCAAATTTTTGTACTTTTGATTTCTACCTATAAACCAATAATACAGTGTTGATAAATTTTACCTGAAATTGCTCGACTACCCATACTTATGCTACATGCCGATTTTGCAAAGTTTGCATGAGCGAATTAGTGGAGCATCAAATGTTGCCGTAAAACCGTGTATGATTTCTTTATTCTTTACCACAAGAAATCACAACGTTAAATTTTCTCTAACATTATAACCCAATTCTCGGTGGCTGGTAGAAATCGACAAATAAGCCACTTTTTGCATTAAAGCGCATTTTCTTATGACGCAGCATGATATGAAAGAAAGTTGACACTATACACTTAGTCAGGTGTCTAGAAACATTCTACTTAAATTTTCAACAAAATCCGTCAATAGATTTAGAAGAGGTTATGTCAGGTAGGTTGTTTTCATCAAGCCTCCTTTTGCCATGACGCATCTTAATAGGGAAAAACAATAACAATGTACGCATAGTCTTAGATGACTCGAAACTTTCTGTGAAAATTTTATCAAAATCCGTTTATAAATTTAGGGTTTGTGTCACTGTCGATGATTGCATTAATTAATCGATTATATCCCCTTTTTCGGTGACGCTGTATAATATGAAAAGACCTCCGCAACGGAAGGACGAACAGAAACACGGATATGTGGAGAAGGTTACATAAATAAACGGCCACCTTCGGAGGCGATTAAAAGTCGTACATACTATTATGAATCGTTTATTCAGAAAACGTGGAATAACTAGGGTGTATAGTTATTTTTGCCTTTCAGTATATTTAAAGTGTTTTTAAAACCGAGATTTTGATCGAGTCGTTACGAATGCTCCATGCTTTTTACAAATGACGTCATTTGTATAAAGCATGGAACATTCGGAACACAGCGATTTATAAGATATGGAGCATTCGGAAAAATCTCGGTCAATTCTCTTTTATATTGTTTAAACAGAGTTGACCGAGGGGTCCGCATGAAATATAAAATAATGGTGTCTCCCATTCAGCGACGTAAAATCTTTCTCTAAAGAACGATTTATCTTAAAATATCTTAAGACATCTCGAATTATCTTAAAAAATCTCGCTGTAAACAATCGTGCGCATGGTTTCGACGTCCCTAATACGGTTGTTTCGAAAAGAATGAGCTATATTTTACGCAAGCTCTACAAGTTTGTTAACGTGCACTTTGCAGTCCAGTCTGAGAAAGCTTTCAAATCGAAGCAGCCTCAGAATTTAACTTTTTTCTGTGCTTACGTCAATTATTCTTTTATTTTGAACGAAAATGACATCGTAAATTAATTTCGTCTGGTGACATTTAACAATGAGTTCAGAAGTTCTATTAGCCCTTTCTCATACAAGAGGCTAGTTTTGACGGTCTTAAAAGAAGTGGCTTGGGAAAGTTTGGAACTAACAAAAGAGCACACTGAAAAATATTGTCTCAATAATTTCTTCACTGTATAGATCACATCTTTACTATTATCTGTTTGTCATCCGATATTTTCGTCGTTTTGCGAAAGGATTAAGTATTGTGGACATGCAGTAAAGAAATCTCGGACAACTATATAATGAACACCTACGTTAAGATAGTACCGGAACAATCACATAGTTATGGCTATTAGGTACGATATAGACTTTCATCAAGGCGTCGAGACACTGACGTTTATTTTGCAAAACGGCCAGCATTACGGCCAATGAATAAGCACGGTGGATAACTCAAGTGGCTTTTTGGAAACATTCATACCGAAAAATCGTTCGTTTCAATGTATGTTTTGCTTAATTTCTCAGCTTGAAGTGGACGATGTTTCGTTGTGAACGTTTCCCAAAGGTCACTTGTGTTTGCCACGATGAAATTGCAAATTAATTTTCGTTGGACAATACTAGGTACTTCCGACCCTGATGGTACACCATGTAGAATATTTTAAGAACAATGGGAGATAATTATATTAATTACAATTAATTTATAGATAATCAATTCATCGTCGCATTTCTACGAAAACCTCGTATCTGCAGCTTGTTTTAAGCTGCAGATACGTGGTTTTCGAAGAAAAGCATCTTAATGTTGTAACTTTTTTAGTTGACGAAATACTAAATTATTACCGTTAAAAAGATCGTAAGCATATTCCACCCGTCATAGGTTATACCGAACGCTTGGTTCAGTTTCCCCCGCAATTGGCTATTATACGTATCAACGGATTGGCAAGATTATCCGGATTCCTAACATATGGATAACCTCGTCTGTTATACTAGCCTCAGATGACGGCGAGTTCAGCATCTGATGATGGGTGGAGTATCTTTAACGAAATACTTATTGGTGGAGTATCCTTAACGAAATACTTATTGTTTCGCATGGCGAAATTCGCATGGTCCGCAAAATACGTAAACGACCCTCGTGCTTCGCACTCTAGACTGGGTTCCAGACTGATCATTTTTCCCTCCTTTACTTTCTCCGGTCTAAAGATCAATATATCGACACGATCAAAAACGGATGCCGCAATATGTAACGGGTATTGATTTTTATGCGCTATCTTATTGACCAAATTGTATATTGACGACTGGACCCAGGCTATTCGCACTCGGGCGTTTACGTATTTCGTGGGCCTCTGCGAATGTTAACGACCTCAAAATCGTGATTTAACCCTATAAAAATACAACTTACTTCTACGAACCTTGGTATTGTAGGAAAAATAATAATTACAATATAATAATTATAGATCATAACATCATGCCCTGTCTGCATTTATAGATAATACTACTTTCTGACAGTATTTTATTTTCAGTCGATTCGTCATAAACTAGTGAATTCCGTTACGGACATGTACAAATGTAAAGGAGATAGATAAGAGTACAAGTTGCAGTCTTAAAATATGTCATCGATCTTGACATTCTAATTACAATAACACATGACGTCACATCCTGTCTACTCGATGGTTTTTATTATATCTATAGACACCGTTTCCGGTATCAGATATCAGAATACTTGATTAGAAGACATCTTGATTATATCCTGATGGAAAATGCTCTAATTATTAGGAAAAAACCAACACCATTGCCTGGAAGGTTAAAGTTTACACTATATAATGTAGAAGTGGTAAAGTAGGCCTGCATGTAAATGGGTATGCAGTCTGGTTCCTTGTCGTACTACGTATTTTAGTACGTCAGGAACTCTGTAACAATGGCAGCCTCCTGTGTGGTGATTTCACTACAAAGAGAAAGAGTAAACTTTGTTATTTTTGAGAGCATAGATATGCCACTTGTAAAGTAGATAGTTTACGATATACTTTTAACATTAGCAGTAACAATTTTAAAAGATTGAAATATACTAAAAATGTCTACTTTACAAATAACCTATCTTTGTTCTCAAAATTAGCAAACTTTACTTTTGCAAAGAAAATAACCACACTGACAGCCGCCATGGCTACTGTGTCCCTGATCCAATAATACAGTATTAGGGGTAGGTAAACAAGACTAAGGTCTTCGTGTCTTTTGATCGATTATATAATATTCTATTCAACAATAATACATGACGTCATATCCTGTCTTCTCAGCGTGTTTTATTATATCTTTAGACACCGTTTCCGGTATCAGATAACAGTAGACTTGATTAGTAGACATCTTGATTATAACCTGGCGGAAAATCTTTTCTTAGATAGAAAGAATCAACAGTGTCTGAAAGATTCAAGTTTACATTTTATCTATGTGGGAGAGGTAAAGTATATCGCCGTTGTTAATGCAAAACCTCGTATCTCGTTTTTGGAAGATTTTAAAGGGTAAGGAAAAAAGTGTAATAAATTTTCCCAAACTGAAAGGTTTTGCTTGGAATTTGAGCATATTGTTCGCAAATTATGTGTCACTAATACTGATAAGTAAACATATCTCAAATCCTAAAAGAATTTTCTTAACTGGACACACAAGATTTTACTTTGAAAATCGCAAAAATCGACATACGAGATTTTGCATTTACACCGACAATATGTAAAGGTCTTTATAGCTTGGCAATTATCATAGCATTATTATTTCAATAATACATACTGTCACATCCTATCTACTCGGTGTGTTTTATTATATATAGAGACCGTTTCTGGCGTCAGATAGCTCTAGACACCTTGATTATACCATGGTGGATTTTTTTCGTCGTCAACAATCAGAAAAAAACAACAACAATATTACACAGGAAGATGAAAGTTGTGTAATTTAGAATATTCTTTTTGATCAAATTTCAAACATTGTTAGTCTTCACGATGAAGCTCCTTGATTACAAGCCAATTAGAACAGAACGGTATTTTCGTAAATCCTTGCAAAAACAGTCACCAGTTTTACGTTCAAGTAAGAGAACGATCTGGGCCCCGTTTTATCAACGAACTTACGTTATTTTTTTTTTTTGTAGATTATGCAAAGTTTAGTAAAACGGATACATTGAGAAAAGAAACAAATTCTGATTTGTCGTAATCAGCAGCTTCTTATTTGCTCTTATTGTTTTCTATACCAATGCATACTTTGTTACATATTTTTTACGATGCATTTGTTGTATTCAGCACATTTTGAATAATATCTAGAGCAAAAAATAAAATGTGGTGAACACATTCTATATTTGTTATTTCATGTGCTAAACTATGTTGTGCGTACTCATTTGAATCGTCTCAATTAACCCACAACATAGGGGTTGATGAATATTTAGCAAAGTATTTCATTTTGAAGAGTCGCCCCTCTAGGAACAGAATGGAAAGGATTGATTATTTGAAAAAAATATTAAATGATGTCTCCTTCTAAGTTATTAATAAAACCAACTTATAGGACATCAAAGGAATCTAATCTTACTGTACTTGTGACATTCCAAGGAGGTAATTATGTATCGCATGACATTTAATGCGCAAACAAACTCCTGTATTTTGTAATCTTGTAATGTAAACGTCGGTGACATTTCCTGGAGGTTTCAATGAATGCGTCCTCTAAGAAAGGAAATATCTTTTGTACTCATTACAAGTGCCTTTCTGGTGTTATTAAAAGGCACCTAGCTGAAGTCACGGTGTATAATCACGTGACTCAGAATTTCCGATAATCTTCAATATCTTTTTTAATACTTGACCAATTTGAATTCGGTTTGAAGCAGAGAAGGTGGAAAAATGCCAGGAATAAGCTGGATGTGTTGGATTTTTTTTTTTTAAAAATCAACTGATAGAAAAGTTATTGAAGATAAACCAAAATTTTGGTTTATCTTCACTAACTTTTTTATTAGTTGATTTTTCACAAATCCAAAACGCCCATCTAATGCATGACGTCTGTCCACATTCTCTGCTTCAAACCGAATTCCAATTGGTCCAGTATTTACAAAATTATTGAAGATTTTCTGAAAATATTGTATAACGTGATTATCCACCGTGTGAAGTGAGTGCTCTCCTTCAGAAAAAGAAAGGAAGGGAATGTGACATCGACTGTAAACTAAAAAGTTTGATCTTTGTCTATACAACGGGATGTGTCTTGATCTACGGATGTGACATGCCATTGGCTCTGTCGATATAGATAAAGAGGACCCTAAATATGTCTATACTCACGCATGTTGGGCATGGCTCTCAAGTTCAAATGGAATGGTCACATGTGCAATGTAGAACTGCACGTTGATATACTAGTACCAAAGCTCGTGTATAGATAAGGCAGACAAGTATGCAGCTAACTGGCCATTGAGTACATCGCTCTGAGCTCGCTGCCAACGGACATATCTTGCTGAAACCAAAGGCGGGAGGAAACCGAGCCCGATTCCCCCGATCAGACGCCAACTGCAAATTAAACGAGTTTGGAAAAGAACCCTTCATAACATTTAGACTACCATTGGAAAAGTTTTATTTGTACCAAGTTCACTTTCGTCAGGACTCATGCTATTCTTTCACGGTTACTTACTTACTAGAGGCCACAAAGAAGCTGTCAGAGAACACCTCGAATGAGCCAGGATTTGGAAAATGGTCAAACTACATGGATCCTTGTCGGACTGTTCATATATTCAGATCAGCCCGCGCATATGCATTTTACCATATGCTGATCTGTAGATACAAATGAGCCAGGGTCTGGAAAAACGTCCCAGATCAGCCTGTGCATACGCACAGTCTGATCAGGATCCATGTTGTTCTCTAATAGCTTCTTTGTGACCTGTAATAACTTAAAGAAAGCAGTATGGATGCATATTGGACTGCATTTGATAACAAGCTGATCTTGAAACTCAATTCTTCAAAATGCTTTAAGGGACGTTTTTCCAGATCCCAGCTCAAATGTTAAAATGCTACAAGGGCGCTTTTTCTGATCTTCGCTCAAATATTTTATGTCGATGCACTGATCCTGTCGTGGTCCCGTCTCTGTGTGACCTTAGCTGTTAACCCTTTCCCAAACAAGCCCTGGTTTTGACGTCCCTAATAGAAAAGGCTTGGGAAAACGTTGAGACAAAAGAAGAAACTGTTGATAACCAGCAGTTTCTCCTTTTGTCTCAATATTTTCTGAGCTATTTTCTAGACAAATCGTTTCTTTGCCAACACCCATTGTGTCATTTGCAGCAGTTATTGAAATGGAAGAGTCCATTTTTTGTTGTTTGGGAAAGGGTTAACTTGGATGGAAAATTCCAATTATTTTCAAAACAAGCCTTAATTATATCCTCTGTGATGGAAAATGTTTTAGAAAACGCCATTTGCGAACTATTCTTGCATTTTTCTAGTTTTACTATGCACATTTTCAGTTTTTAGTATTATCTTTTTAATCGTTTGCAAAACCTTTGGAATGAAACTAAACTATTTTTTTATTTAAATATTTATGCGGACATATATTTTGCAAATCGTCGTTGTAAATGCAAAACATCGTATCTCGCTTTTGGAAAATTTTAAAGGAGAAGGAACAAAGTGTGATCACTTTTCCCAAACTGAAAGGTTTTACTTGAAATTTGGACACACTGTTCACAAATAATGTGTCATAAATACTGATCAGTGTAACATCTCAAAACCTGCAAGAATTGCCTTAATTGGACACACAAGATTTTACTTTGAAAATCGCAAAAGTCGACAAACTAGATTTTGCATTTACACCAACGAAATTAACCATTCAAGCAAACGAATTAGTCCTAGAAGCATATTGCGTTTCAAAAACATAATCCTTTCTCAAAGAAGAAACAAACAATTATTGTTTCTGACGCTTATAAGAAATTAGGTATGTTAAGCAAAACATTGCGAAAATAGAAGCAGATGCTGAAAAGCAGCATTAATTTCATCATTTTGTTTTAACATTTATTCACTCTCTATAATACACAAATGTGATCTTTTCAGCGTCCATTTTGTCGTCTACAAAAGCTTTCAAATTAGACCATCCTGAAATTTTCCAATTTGGGAAAGGTAAAATCTTATTTCAAGGAGAGAATATCTCAAAGGCGTAATCCGATTCCAGCTGCATTAACCCTTTCCCAAACGACAGACTTTTTCGGTGATCCTCTTCAAAAACTGCCACAAATCACAAAAAAAAGGTTATTCAAGATATAATTTGTGCAAAATATGGCATGGAAAATATTGAGACAAAAGGAGAAACTGCTGGTTATCAGCAGTTTCTTCTTTTGTTTCAATGTTTTCCCAAGCCTTTCTCTGTTAGGGACATCAAAACCAGGTCTTGTTTGGAAAAGGGTTAATAGTATTATAACCAGTCGAGAAGACAACGACAGAGAGTGCATTGCATTCATTTATCTGTTTAACCTATCACCGAAATACAATAATAGTTTAGACTGATTCACTATGAAAGTTATTCCTGACAAAAATGACATAAATGCAGAAAAAAAGGTTATTTAATGCGTAGAAATAGTCGAATAAAAAAGAAGAAAATCTTGACAATGGCCTATTTTATGAAAGAATCGATCTTGTTGTAAACTTATAGGATGTTATGTGCAAATGCGTAAAAAATGTCTACTACCAAAATACACCATTATCTGCTATAGAACACTGTCTCGATTTCCTTTATTGTTGTTGCTGCTGTTGTTAGAATAACTTGAACAGCACACCAAATAAAAACAAATTATGCATATTTTGAATTAGAAGCCATCGTCATTAACTTTCATAATATAAACAAAACAAGATACGTGTTATTATTTTGTGGACATTTTCAAACGAGACCTGCTTATTCTTTCGCGCAATTACAGTTTGAAATAGACGCGCTATCTCGTATCGATTTTTAAAAAGACAAAAAAGTCGTTACGAACCCACATCATATTATCAGAAAGAAGTCACGTGACGAGTGGTCAGACATGAAAATTTGACTGTCGACAAAAAATTGCAGAAAATTTGTATTTACGCGATTATAAAGTAAACAATCGGCAACACCAACAATCTAAAACGTTACTGAGGCAAGTAGGACCAGAATATGTGGCGTGCAGGCAGAAACAACGAATCCACGGACGATGGTCAAATCAAGGACATTGGTCAAGCTAGTAATGGCGATGGGTGGGGTAATGACACACAAAGAGCCAAACGACAAAGAAGGTCTACTGGAGGTACGTTCTCTAACCCTATCCAAAATACTGATGAAGATATAACTAGGGGTTTTAAACAACTATCTACAGATGACAAACTGGTTGCAATGTTCCAAATGTTAGCCAATGTAAACAAAATGGACGAAAGACTCTGCCACGTGGAACAAAAGCTCGAGGCTATAACTAATGAAAGCCAGTTACACAATGATAGACTAAAATATCTTGAATACAAAAGCATAGATCTAGAAGCCAGGAGCAGAAGAATGAACTTAATATTTCGCGGAATTCAGGAAGGCCCAAGAGATGAAAATTGTGTTGATTTGGTTAAGAATTTTTTGATCGATGATCTCGAACTAGAATTCGAGATGGTAGATAGCATTGGGATCCAGAGAGCTCACCGCGTTGGAAAATATGGAAGTGGTAGAACCCGTCAAATCATAGCCTGCTTCAAAGACTATAACGATATACAATACATCTTGTCTGTTGCCAATAGGCTTAAACACAAGCACAATTTGGGCATAAACAGAGACTTCCCTCGAGAAATTGTCGACGCTAGAAGCAAAATCTGGAAGGCATATAAAACTGAAAGGGACAGAAACCCACCAAAAACGGTGTATATTTCTTACCCAGCCAAGCTAGTTGTTCGTGGCACAGTCGTTCAAGACGAATTTCCAGACTGGTCAGAAGTTTTGCACAAACAAGGGGAGCCACCCAAAAACAATGTAAAACGCCAGAAAAGACAATCATTTGTAAAAATGAGCAATTCAAATGTCAATGTCCCTATACAAAATGCAAAAAGTGGACCAATATTGACCACAAATGAAAGTGCCAATCTAGGTGACTATGGCTTGGATCCAATAGGTGTGATTGACTATACACATAAACCAAATGATGGAAATGATGTTTCAAGTGAAAATGAACCATATGCTGAACATATGGATGTGTATAGCCAGTCCATGACTCAATTGGAGGCAAGCCAGAGCCTGCTAGATACAAATGCTGACAATGAAACCAGAATGTAGAGGTCTGGGGATAATACAGAAAAAGACCAGTCATTAAGCTATGATGAAACACATCATAACTCACAGAGCAATGAAAAGAGTCAAAACCATGTAAATAGTATATTGTTTGAAAATTTAGAAATTGGATCATTAAATGTATGTGGCCTAAAAAGGAGATGCCAATTTCCAGATTTTTGTAAACTAGTTGAAAATTTTGATATATTGTTTGTTACAGAAACAAAACTTGATATTGATGACATTGTTGATATTGACGGATTTGACTTTATAAATGTTCCAAGAGAGAGCAAATATATCAGGAAATCAGGTGGTTTAGGTGCCTTCGTCAAGAAAAACTTAAGTGAAAATCTAGAAATAATTAGATCTGAAAATGATTATATTTTTTGGTTGAAATATAATTCGGGCAATACAGAAGCAGACCCAGTTATTTTTGGAAATGTCTATATTCCACCTATGCATTCAAGATTTTTTGACAATGAAACTTTTGAATCCTTTGAAAGCTCTGTTTTTAATATGACATCAAATTATGATAATGTATTTCTATTCGGTGATTTCAATGCTCAAACTGCCAAAATGCCAGACTTTGATGAAGGAGATGACTTCCTTATTGATTTATTTGGTTTGGATGAAAATGATGCTCAGAGTATGAACCAGAAAGCTACTCTACAAAACAATGGCATTCCCTTGGGACGTGCATCAAGGGACACAAAGAAAAACAACCATGGATATAAACTGATCAATCTTTGCAAAAATAATAACCTAGTTATTGTCAATGGTAGAATAGGGGCAGACAAAAACAGAGGAAAACTCACATTCAAAGATTCTTCTGTCATTGATTATACAATAGCTAGTGTGAAAGCTTTTTCCTCAATTGTAGATTTTGATATCATTGAGTTAGACTCACTTTTCAGCGATGGTCATGCACTTCTCCATTGTAAAATAAGTATCAACAATAACTTAATAAATTATGATGATACCCAATCTCTTAGCTCAAACAAACCAAAATGGAACAAAGATAAATCTCCAAATTACAATGACAATATATCAGAAACAGACTTAAATGCAATAATTAACTTATTGGAGACTAATAAAGAATCCCCTTCACAAATTAAAATTGATGACGTAACAAATAAGCTAAATAAACTCTACATAAAAAGTGCCGAATCAACATTCGGAACTACAAATAAAAAAGTAGTAAAACCAAAAAGTAAAAAGCCATGGTTTGGTAATGCTTGCAATAAAGCACGTAAACAGTATATAAAGACAAAGAGAAAATACAACAAATATCCCAGCAACGAAAACAAAATAAATAAAGTAAATGCATGTAAACACTATAAACAAACTATTAATAAATTTATTAACAAATACAAACAATCCCAAACATCATTACTAAGACAAATGCAAAGTAAAAATCCAAAGGACTACTGGCAATACCTCAATAAAGTAAAGGTAAATAGAAAAAATAAATCCCCAACACTGAAAGCACTGTTCAATCATTTTAAAGACGCTAGTAATGATACATCACATACAGAAAGCACATTAAACATCCCTGAAATCAATTTGCAAGATGACAATATAATACTGAACACTGTAATCACAGAAGATGAAATAAACAAATGTATAAACTCATTGAACAACGACAAAGCACCAGGCTTAGATTCTATTTTAAATGAATACATTAAGTCATCTAAAACAAAGATGATGCCTATCTATATATCATACTTCAACGCTATTCTAGATTCTGGCTACATTCCAAGTTCGTGGACAGAAGGTCAAATTATTCCCATTTATAAAGGCAAAGGTGACCCTACAGAACCAAACAACTACAGACCAATTACTTTACTGAGCTGCATAAGTAAACTTTTTACAAGTATTTTAAATAATAGGCTTACTAAATTTCTTGATGAAAACAATGTTTTAAAAGAAAATCAGGCAGGTTTCAGGAAAGGGTACTCGACTACTGATCATATCTTTACATTGAATTCTATAATTGAAATCTTAAAACATTACAACAAAAAGCTTTACTGTATTTTCATAGATTTCTCCAAAGCGTTTGACTCGGTTTGGCATACAGGTCTATGGCAAAAACTCCTTAGTTATGATGTAAATGGTAAATTTTTTAGGGTAATAAAAAATATGTATAACAACATCAAATCATGTGTGTCATTAAAAGCAGTAAACTCAAATTTTTTCACGTGTAATTGTGGTGTAAGACAAGGCGAAAATTTGTCACCGATTCTTTTCTCACTTTTCCTGAATGATCTTGAGAGCTACCTCAAAGATGAAAACAGTAAAGGGATAGACTTTGAAGATCCAAACCTTGATCCTTTGCTATATCTAAAACTTATTATCTTACTCTACGCAGATGATACAATACTATTATCAGATAATCCACAAGAATTACAATCAACTTTATCTAATTTTATAACCTATTGTGAAACTTGGAAACTGAATGTAAATATACAAAAGACAAAAGTAATGATTTTTGGATCTAAGCCCAAAAATGTCAGATTCAAAATTGGCAATACCGAACTAGAAATTGTCAACTCTTACAAATATCTAGGTGTCTTCTTCAATAAAAATAGAAGTTTTTTAATGGCCAGAAAACACCTAGTTCAACAAGCTAGGAAAGCATTGCACATTTTATACAAACGAGCGTTTAATTTAAACCTCCCATTGGATCTAATATTTAAACTATTTGATCACACTATCATACCTATACTAACATACTCAGCAGAAATTTGGGGTTATGAAGATATGAAATTAGTAGAGCAAGTGCACTTAGAATTTTTAAGAAAAGTCCTAAACATGAAGAAAAGCACCCCAAATTATATTGTCTATGCAGAGGCTGGCCGGTACCCAGTAGAGATAAATATTAAAACTAAGATGATTGGATATTGGAATAGATTGGTTACTGGGAGCAAATCAAAAATCGCATACAAAATCTATAAATACATGCTCAATATACCAAATTTTGACTCGAAATGGATAACACATATCAAAACAATTCTAGATTCATGTGGAATGACTGACATATGGCTAGCACAATCTGAAATAAGAAGTAAATCAATAAAAAAAGTTAGTAAAAAGAAGCTTAATTGATCAAAACATTCAAAATTGGCATGCTCAAATGCAACTTTCAAACAAGGGCAGGTTCTATATGGCAATAAAAGACTCTATAGGACTGAACCAATATCTATTACAATTAACAAAATCAGAATATACACCCATTTTGAAATACAGAACAGGTAATCATTTCCTTCCTATTGAAACCGGAAGATGGAACAACATAGATCACAATCAACGTTTATGCACACTTTGTAACACCCATGATCTTGGGGATGAATTTCATATGTTGTTAGTCTGTCCCTTTTTTGAACAAGAAAGAAAATGCTTCTTAAAGAAATACTACTACAGACACCCGAATGTAATGGAACTAAATGAACTACTAACAATGTATCGATAAAAACATTAAAAAGTCTATCAAAATTCATTAGATATATCCTTGAAGTCACAAAATTAGCCTACAAATTTGAATAAATCAAATTAACCAAAATTCAGCATAACCATAATAAAATAGTAAATGCACCATGTAGCAGCAGCAGCAGCAACAACAACAACAACAACAACAACAACAACAACAACAATAATAATAATAATGATAATAATAATAATAATAATAATAATAATAATAATAATAATAATAATAATAATAATAAATAATAATAATAATAATAATAATAATAATAATAATAATAATAATAATAATAATAATAATAATAATAATAACAGATATAACAATGATATAATAATACTATTGATAATAATAATAAGAATAAGAATATTAGTCTCAAAGCTCTAGTTGAAACATTTTGCCGGACTGTTATATTATTTAAAGGGTTTACGTTCATTTAATGCCTGGCATGATATGAACTAGGGCTATCTGGCTGTATGTTAACAAAGCACAATAGGGGAATGCCATTGACAACAAAGAAATCAAAGATAATGCCAACAGCAATCATTATCTCCTTTTGCCTTAATGATTTGTGGAACATCATGAATACAGTCTCTATCTTTATTTGAAACTACTCTGTCTAAATTCAATTAATACTTTTCTTCTTGTTTAGAAACTAGATACTATTATAAATACTCTTTGCATAGTGCCGCTTTGTTCCCTCCCCGTTCAATGGAGCGAATAGCTTGTCACAAGTAATCGCCTTCTCTTTCAAAATTATTCTTCCATAAAAAGAGGCAAAATGTAACATGACAATCAAATCAGGATAAAACATTGATTAGTCCTTCTGTCCAACTTATTTTTTCGTTTCGAATAGGCTGGACAACCTGGGACGAATGTTATAGAAATAGTTTAGACAAAAAGAGCACAAGATGACCAGTGCTGTCTATATTTATAGACCACTGACCTTCTTGTCGCTCATTAATGTGCCCTTTTATTTATGGCAGTTTTGTTTGCCTGTTTTCTTTCTCTCTATATCTCTCTCACACCTTGTTATATTACATAAATTAAAACCCAATCTAAACGCGGAATAACCGACAAAAACTACAAAAAAGAATACTGCGTTCATGTTTGCGGAATTGTTGAGGGAAAAGAAGAAATGGGGAACTATAAACATTTGTTTTCTTTCTCCACAACAATCCCAACTATAAGATCACCCCATGGCAATAAAAGCAATGTTCAGTTTGGAAAAGAGTTTCCCTCATGTATGCAATTGCTATTATTCCGTAACCCATTATTACATTTATATAGCGACAAGTTCGAACATCGCCAGAGCAAATCGGACCTCACATCATTAAATATTCTCCTGACGCAACATCAAAGTCATGGGCAGATGCAAAACAACTGAATGGACATCTGTTTTCAAATGCTCATTCAATAGCTCTGCATCGGCCAAATATATCGTCCGAATTTTGTAAGTTCGAAACTTGTTACCTGATAAAGGGTTAAGTTTAAATCTGCTCATTGCCAATACTTAAAATAAATGTTTGCCTTCTCTCGCTCTCCTATCATCCATTATCTCTCACCCAGTCAAACAAAATGTAAGCTATATCTACATGTACCTTTATGCCTACCTTTTCCGCACGAGTAAATCCACTTAAAATCCAAAGTAATACTTCATGAATAACACCACTCTTTTACCACTAAATAATCCAAAACGCATCTTCTTTCTTATGAAAAACGGTATCCACATTTATTATCCGCTAATAATCCAAGAGTAACAGTCCGAACTCAACTATTCGGCTGAATAAACTCGTGCTAAGTATGACTACACTGTTATGCACGTGCGTGTGTTACGCTACATGTTTATATGATTAACGCTTTGTCATATAATCTCTACCCCAAATACAAAAAGGACATTTCAAAGATTAAATTTGTAAGTTTCATTGTAAGTAATCCTGAAAATCATGTTCTGCATGAATAGTTCGTGGTGGAAGACTAAAATCATTATGGAAAATAAGAAAAATAAATGAATAAATAAATAAATATTTTATAAAGACTGCCCTTCACCCCCCTTTTCCAAATAATACTCCTAGCCATTTTCCTCTTCCTTTCCTTTGTTTGATTATTGTATAATTACTGTGTATTCATGTAACCTTTTGCCAAATTTTGACACTACCTGGAGAGGAGACTTTGTAGAACTTTGTGACAGGGGAGGAAAGTGCTGAAGACGACAATTTCCCATCCTGTCTCAAGGTTTTTTTTCTACGACTTATTACACACAAATCGAGTCTTTATCAGCTCCTTTCTACGGCCTGCAGTAGCCCTAAATGTTTTGGACGTTTGAAAAAGGACTATAATCTCTTGTCTATTTGTTATTTGTATATTCTTGTGTTTGCGTATACATGATCACGAGGAATGACCTGGCAGAGCATTTCATTCGATTTACATGGGCTGTTCTGCCGGGTCATTCATCGTGAGGTATAATTCTTTGCCAAAATAATGACGCTTCTTGAAGAAGGGAATTCGAAAAAAAAAAAAAAAAAAAAAAAAAAAAAGAAGCTTTGTTCCAGGGGAGGGAAGTGCTGAGGACGGCATTTCCTCCTCCTGTCTCAAACTTTTTTTTCTACGAATTATTACACACAATTCAAGTCTTCATCGGCCATCTTCTATGGTCTGCAATAACATTCAAAATGAGTCTAAATTTACGATGTTTGGAAAATGTCTAAAATATGTTGTCTATTTATGTAAATATTTAATTACTGTATAATATTGCTGAATACTACGAAATGCCCAATTCCTTAAAATACAGAAAATGCTTGATTCTCGATGATAGAACCTCAATGGCTATGACAAGTAAGATCTCTTTTAAGCATAAAAAAACATCAAAAACAACGAAGTTTGCTTGTCGTCCAGTGTCGTGAACGCGCGGCACATAAGATCGCGCGTTCACTACCTGTTCGACTGGTTGAAGCGAGTTACGTTTGAGTCTTTTTCAGTACTAGCCCCCGCTTTGTCTCTTCCTCTATAAAACTGAATTTGAATTAACCACTCGTCACTTATATGGAATTTATTGCTTAATTATTTTGTATGTTCATATATCTTTGTAAAGATGAAAGAACTAATAAAGGAATTGTATCAAGTGGCTACAGTATTTGTCGCACAATATCTTTTCATGACAAAGTACTTGTATGTATTGCAGAGTTTATGTATTGTTTTTCCATGAGAAAATGAAAAATAGACTAATTCTATTTAACATAATTGAAATGTGTATAGATCATGTAGTCGCTCGGATTAGCTAACTAAAACTGTCCTAAGTCACAGTTTTCCTGATAAATTAACATGAAAGATTTCCTGAAAAAGAAAACACGACAAACTACTTTGGTGAATGCCTTTAGACGGATAAAGCAACGATCCAGGATTATATAATCCTTATCGAGTCTTATATCGTCGCTTTTCAACAAAAACCTGGTAACTGCAGCTTAGAATAAGCTGCAGTTACGAGGTTTTTGTTGAAAAGCATCGATATAACGTAGAAAGCACCGCGGGAAAATCCGCCTCGGAGAATATTAGCCGTCAAAGTACAGACATTAGGTTGAAGTGAACTTCGTAATGTGACATTCCAACGGTGAACTGTATGGCGTACCAAATTGGTCAAAAGTCTGTTCAGAGCCTGCACGTATAAAATATACGCGTCGATGTGTAAATTTTATACGTCGACGCGTATATTTACGCGTCGACGCATAAAATTTACGCGAGCAGTTGAAAATTTATGTGTCGACGCGTAAATTTTAAACCTCTCGCGTAAATATACGCGTGATGCGTATTTTATCTATTAACCAATCAGATCCTTCGTTTCATCCTTCAATTTTATGCTATAAAGGGAAAGGTTTCTAACCGCCTCTCCCATTGGCCAGCCTCGGTTTCACATTTTGTACTCCCGCTCGCGTAAAATTTACGCGTCGATGCATATTTTTTAAACTGCTCGCGTAAATTTTATGCGTCGACGTGTAAATTTTATACGTATTTACGCGTCGACGCATAAAATTTACGCGAGCAGTTGAAAATTTATGCGTCGACGCGTAAATTTTCAACCTCTCGCGTAAGTATATGCGTGATGCGTATTTTATCTATTAACCAATCAGATCCTTCGTTTCATCCTACAATTTTATGCCATAAAGGGAAAGGTTTCTAACCGCCTCTCCCATTGGCCAGCCTCGGTTTCACATTTTGTACTCCCGCTCGCGTAAAATTTACGCGTCGATGTATATTTTTTAAACTGCTCGCGTAAATTTTATGCGTCGACGCGCATATTTACGCGTCGACGCATAAAATTTACGCGAGCAGTTGAAAATATATGCGTCGACGCGTGTATTTTATGCGTGCACGCTCTATATAGACTTTTGACCCATTTAAAACGAGTTGTCTTAAAACATCTTAAGAAATCCCAAGATTTCTTTAAAAAAAATCTCGATTCTGGTATAGTGATACTAGTCAATAAAGAAATCCTGTATGAGGCTGGCGGTGGTTTCGTCGTTTTCTGTTCAGGTTTAAGTGTCATTTGACGCTTTTCCGAAATAAACCTAGTTAAGAAATTTTTACAGTTTAAAAAAAAGCAATGATTATTAACAGCGTCATGTTTTTGTCTAGTTTTTATCTACTTCTACAATGAATGGAGCTGATATAGAACATAGTTGTTTTTTGTAAACGATTTCTAAAATCAATGCTGATTTTGATGACCCAAAATAATGTTCATTTAGAAACATTTATATTATTTTGTTACGACAATGTTTTGCCATTGTTTTCTATTATGGGTTTCAAAACAGAAATTGTTTCGAAGAGGATAAAGATAATTGAGGATCTGGAAAAAAGGTTCCTTGTGGCATTTGTGAAAATACTGTTTCCATATCAGTCTGTACATACATGTACAGTCGACACTTGGTGTGTCGAAGTCAGAGGGGGCCGTCAAAATACCTTGACATATTCCGGAGTTCGACTCATCCGAATTTTTTATTTCGATTTAAATGACATTTGAACATTCTCTTGGTCATCAAGTGTATTCATAATTGAAATATAGTAGGAAAAGGAAAGAAACTGCTCGATACGAGCAATTTCTATCCTTTTCCTACTAAATTTCAATGGCTAAATTTATTTTATTTTTTAACTCTTTAAAATCCGTTGGTGAGTACGGGACTAAACATTCACTTCGACATAAGTGGAAATTCGACTTGTCCGACGTCGACATATCGAGTGTCGCCTGTAAGTACATTCTGACAGTGATCTATGCTGCTGCCTTATGGTTGTTACAGGTCACCAAGAAGCTATTGGAGAACAACATGGTTCTTGATCAGACTGCGTGTATACGCAGGCTGATCTGGAATCATGTTGGGCTGAAAAGCTTTAAGGGGCATTTATCCAGATCCTAGCTAATTTATATCTATATTCGAAAGAGGAGAAAAACACATGCCCGTAATCAATTGACCGGTCCCTCGCCTACCGAGATAAATCACACAAGTTTTGTGGTGATTTCACCGTATTTTCGCCGTATTTATTCGTCTAGTTGGTAAATTAATCAATCCAAAAGTCTGACGATTCCTAATGGTGACCGTCGCTTCTGTTTTCCTCTTCCTGAAATTTGAAATCTGAAAAACTGTTTTGGGTTACACCATCTTATATAACTGATCACATCATCGATACGTTGTACGTACATAATATTTCATTTTTAGCCTGCAGTGGCTTTATTTCCTGGGAGCGAATGTCACAGACTTCGTGTATTTGGCGCCAGTGTCAGCGACGGCGTCTGTTATAACGTGAAAACACTTTCAAACCGGTCTAAAAGAGCACCCGTATTTCACACATGGCTAGCTTCTACCAACACATTTGGGATCATACCTTTTGGCATTGTGACATTGGCTTGTAGTTCAAATCACTTTTCAAAACTTTAACCTGGCCTTTTTCTTAAGCGCTATAAGAGATAAAGCCTTGATATACTAGTCATGGATATCCTTTCATTTGGGACTATGTTTTTTATCCTTAAAGTAGGACCCTTTTTTACAACTCTAAATTGTTAAAATAGCATTGATATCAAAGAGATCTGTGCCATTAGCACAGAAATCTAATTTCTAAATTTCCAGAAAATAGCACTTACCTTCTTTTATTTATTTAACAGTAATAACCATACTACAAAGATGGCCATTTGAAATGTGTAACGATGTTCAGTGGATGTAATTTTCCAAGGTCAATGTCATATCATGATGCATTTCCATCAGATTGTGGATTAATTCTCCCAAAATATGGCACCAGACCAATGTGTTTTATGCAATACCTATATACCGTATTTTACCCGTCATTAGATATCAAATACGTAGTGCAACTTCGGTCGTCATCCGTAGCAACGGAGATTGACGAAGTTATCCGGATACCCGCCACAGTTTCCGTTGTCACTTAAAATGGCTTTAAACATAGTTGGCAAAAATTACTAAAAAATGTTTGGTATCTATTGATGTATGGAATGACCATTTAACTGTCGAAGTAATTGAGTGTGATTTCAATATCTGTGCACATGGTGTATGTATTTTGTTGTTTTATTTTCCTTTTAAAACATTGTAGACGTAAAAAAGAATCTTCACAGGTGGCAAACATATTAGACAAGATAATAATTTAATTTAATAATTCACGATAAAAACGAATTTGTGAGCAAAATATCACAGGCATTTTCAGACAAAAGGAGAAAATGTTGGTCATGATTAGACTGATTATCAGCAGTTTCTTCTTTTCCCTGACTTTTTCTTTTATGAAAAGTGTTAAGAAACATATAGAGTGCTAAGAAACACATGATAGTAATCGATTGACAATCCTTCGCATACAGAGATAAATCAGACAAGATTTGTGGTGATTTCATGGTATTTTCGCAGTATTTATTCGTCTAGTTGGTAAATTAATCAATCCAAATGTCTGGTGGTTTCTTGTTGTGACAGTGCCTTTCCTTGAATTTGTTTATTGGGTCTGTTGCAAGACCACCACCACCACCACCACAACAACGACGACGACTATTCGACCTTCGACGATGGGCATTCGTCCCCTATATTTTTAGATTACCGTGTACGTTACATCGAGGATGATCAGCTGAAAGCTCGGTCAGGATGTTGCGTCGGTTTTGGTGCCATAAAATGCCAGGATATCATTTGATTGGTGCTCCAACTGCCGCAATATGAATTTAACTGTTTAACGCGTTTTTAAACATAATTCAATCCATCCATCCATCCACCCACCCATCCATCCTTCCCCATCCATCCACCCAATCAGTGATTGTATCCGCACATTTTCTGAACTTTTGACCCATGCCGCTATGTATAACACAAATTCACCACTCTATCAAATTATATTCATCATTTTCTTTTTACCATGATATTAACGACCAGCGGTAGATTCATTCCATTGTTGGAATACCTTATTAACAACATAATTTGCACTGTTTCTTGTGTGCAAAATAATGGGAAAAATGTATATCCCACGGCGAATTATTTATTTGTGATCGACTCACGAGATTATGAGTATGTTTACATGATTCTCTCATGTAAAAAAACGATATCAAAACTATTGCAATTTTGTATGTGTTGATTCGAATATTGCAGGTGTTTCACACCTGCAAGGTTCGAATCAACGCATGCAAAATTGTATTAAAAATAAAGAATTTTTTTCTCAATCTTTACATAGGTTAAAATTTATAATCATGTGCCATAAAATGGTGACTGGACTATAGGCCCTACATGGTTTACTTGTTCAAATAGATAAAATGAATTGTTTTCCACCAGAAATATCAGATAAACGATTCTTTCTAGATTTTTTTCAAGGACATGCGATCAAATTCAAATTGTGTCCCTGTCATATTGTTCGCTAGTCAGCGATCGGTAACAGTAAAGACTGCAATACATTCTAGATCTACATCTAAGAGCAAAACATTGAACTAGTGTATGTGGTTCTCAATTGCGATAAGTTGTCATTTTCCAGATCATGACTAAATCCAACTGAATTGTGTGTTTTCCTAAAGTAACAGAACAACTCGCACTCGACGACTTTCAGACATTTTTTTTCCAATACAAAGAATAATAATCAGACGTGAGTTTCGTCCGCATTGTACGAGGGACGGTCGGAAAGTAGTTGGACTTTTGACTAGTTCTCTTAAATCATTCAACGTTTTAACTAAATTCTTTTTTTCATTGTTTGAACAAATTATCCATCTATGTCTATGCATTGTTGCCATCTTCGTGGGAGCTTCGGATTTCGGATCCGGATTTATGGACCTTTAATTAATCTCCAGTAATAATGTGGTTCAAAAACTTAACTCCTTCACGATCAAAATGACTAGAATGCTCTTTTGTTTTGTTTACCCTTTAGCCCAGCAGATAAATTGGATTTTTCATCAAAATCATGCATTTAGTGATGAAAGCATGAAACTTGGCACAAACATTCATATTGGGTCTCTCTTCAGAAAAAAATCCGTTAGCCACCTGAAAATTCAACATGGCGGCCATTTTTCAAGATGGCCGCCAAATCGTAATAGGAATTGTACCCCTACAAACTTTGTACGGACTTTAAGAACGAATTCTCGAGAACTTGTCGTTCCCCCAACAAATAGCCTATGATACACAAAACACCTATCACATATAAGTGGACAGAATATTGTATACTCGTATATACAACTATCTTTGAAAATAAACCGACCATATTATTGGCAAATGGATGAAGATTCCACCAATATATAATGTGTTTATACAGTTGCAAATGGAGAGACAGCAACACGAAAAGTCCAACTACTTTCCGACCGTCCCTATAAGAGAGCGATAGGAAATAGTGAAGAATGAACTAATTTGTCTTTAACATTTATTCATAGCATAGGCGAATTTAATAATTAATGTCAGAGAAAATAGTGTAATTAATCTTGCAATCTTGTGTGTTTGCGTGCCGTTTTCCAAGAAGGTCTAGTTTTCAGAGTGTTTTATTTTTCTGAAATGTAGATCTAATTAAAAGGCGAATGAAACTTTAACGAATGCACTCGTGAATATTTATCGTCATTTGCTTGTATTCAGATAAATACTAATGGTCGGTCGTGCGAGATTATATTTCCTTTGTACATGTATTTTGTGCAATTGTGCGATATAAAGGTGTTACAGAGAAAAGATAATTGTTAGATTAAGATGTGCAGGGAAACTTTTTAACTGTATTCAAATTTGTTTACTAGTATTTATGGGATAATTCTATAGATTTAGGAGTAGCATATAGCTCGATTTTATCTTATCGACTTAAAGCTACTATTTCCCAGATTTGGACCCAAAAAAGGTCAAATACAAACGAAATGTACACTTTTTAAGCTTTATATGACCTGATTAAATGATTACGAGAAACTATTGAAGCAACGACTCATTTTTTCGCAATTTGATACCAAATTCATGAAGCGATGTCGAAAGTAGGTCAAAACAGTAGGACATGCGACTTTCTTAAATGACGTCACAACATACATGATGACGTCATATTGAAATTTAAGTATGAATCTCGTTTGAATCATGGTCCGCGCTGTATGCGCATGCGCAACAATTTAAAAATAATTCTAACCCCATCAGTGATGGGGTTGAATTTAGGCTTGGATTCTCCCTAAATTCAGCTATCTGTCTTGTAATTTCGGCTCATTCTCTGTCTGAATCGCATATTATTAACCATCCCGAGGTGGTCAACACAAAAGTTTTGCATATTTTTTCAAAAAAATTCATTTTTTGCAATTAGACCATCTGTTACCGTCGCCCTTTAATGTCATCGTTGTTTTCGTGAGATATTTATGTTTCTAGGATCTAGTGAGTGTCAGAAGCAATTATGCCACACAAAATGTTATCGTTGTCAATCGTCTGTGTTGTGAAAGATGGGCATAGATTACATGTGAGACCGATCAGAATTCAAATTCAGCCTGCGCGCACAAGTATTCCGATCAAATTCCATAGGCCGATGCATTATAGCTACTTATGTAATTGTCTTTGTTATTTGTGATTCCTTATAAGCCTTCGTGCATTCGCACGCTGATCTGGATCCATGTTCGTTTCTAATTCAATAGGCAATTTTATCAAAGGTCCCCGCTCTTTTTCTTTGTGCTCGTTTATTGATTAGCCCTACATTCTTTCAAGAAAATATTTCTCATCTATGAGAATTCTGTTGTAGATATATCTCGAATATTTGTGAAGAAAAAGTGCATGTGAACTTGTGACGTGAAATTCTCTTTTGTTTATTGAAAAGATAACTTAATTATATTTTTCGAGTAACATTATTGTTCCCGTAGAAGTTATAGTTTAATTTCTACGTGGGGATTTTTATTATTGCCAAGATCTAATAAAAGTCGCAGAAATAGTGGATCGGTACTTTAGCGCCGACATATATTTGAGCCTGGGTCTGGGAAAACGGGCCTTCGTGACTTTTGGGGACCAGCAATTATTCGGATCATCCGATGCGAATGTTCACCCTGATCAGGATCCATACTGCTATCTCACAATTGCCAGTTCTCTAACTGAGAACAGTGTGGATCTTGATCAGACTGTGTGTATACCCAGGCTGATCTAGACCGTTGCTTGTTTTAACCAATTCCCACATGGTGATGCCTTTTTGATTTCCTATAGGATGTAGGCTTTGGAAAACATTGTCGAAATGAGCAAATTGCTCGTGACATTTTAACCAAAAAAGACAGCAAAATTCAAAATATATTCACTTGAAATTGTCGTCTGCAGTATCTTTAAATTTGCATCGTTCTAAAATTTCTGCTGTTTGGGAATAAGTGGCCTTTTTGCTTGATTCCATATCTTTTTGCTTGTTGTTTTAGCGTCAAGATAACTGACAGAAAATCATGCAGAAATATTGTTCTTACCGAATTCTTGTCTTGCTTTTTTTCCTTGAAAAAATATCTCTATAGATCTATTTTGCTGTTCGTCTTAGATTCGTATCTTAACTTTTTCCCCAAAATGCAAGATTCTGGACTTTTCCAATTTCAAATATTTTGCGGATTATAAAATGCAAGTTAATGAACATATTATTTGTATGTCGTACAACACGGAAAATATCGAGACATAAGGAGAAAATGCTGATCTTCTTTTTCTCTCTGTTTTCCTAAGCTTTTCTATTAGCCCACATGCATTGCGCTACATACTTTCTGCAATTCTTAACTAGACCCCTTTTAGTGTGGCAGACACAGAGGGAAAACGATCGTGTTTACTGAACAATTAATAGACTCTAGCACAAAATTCCTGCAAGATCTTTTTCATTGACAATTCTATCATTGGGAAAACATACTTGTCAATTTGCAGCTAGGCTAGTTTTCGAACAATTAATCAGCGTTGGCACTCGACTACGGGAGACTTGGCGTGGCTTTTCGACAAAAGCCTCGCAACTGCAGCTTGTTTTAAGCTGCAGGTATGAGTTTTTGTTGAAAAACAGAGTCATATTATTTTCCTTTCGACAGGGGAGAATTAATTTATTCAACGCTTGATGCCGCAAGAGGAAAGCGACATCATTTATCAGATATTTGTACAAGTTAGCTGACTTACTGAAAGTGACAAAAATCGTTGTACCACAGCCTTGTCGGAGTCGAAACTTTTTGTCAAACACAAATATTTAGTTTGTACGTATAGACATCATGTATTAACAGATATTGTACAAATTTCTTCTGGAATGGCACAGTTGTTACCTGTCCCCCAAAGTGTCCTTGATTTGAGTTGGCTTATTGAATATTTTTGTGCAACATAGAATTCGAAGGAGAGTAAACTGATTACCAACACTGTACCGTTCTTATTAGGGTTTATTTACCAAAATGTCATAAATTACAAAATAAAGATTTTGTTGACAGTGTCATTTGTATAGATCTCCTTTGTCCGTCATTTGATCGTATGGGAAAGGGTAATGGATTTTTTTAAAGATATTTTGAAGAGCGGACTTGTCAATCCGAAGTTCGGCTTACTTTCAAAACCATTTATCATAGTTGGCACATGTATTTGTTCATTCATTATATGATACTTTGCTGCGAGAAAAAATGCCTCGGGATCTGGTAATGGGGAGCTTAAAGAGTTTGAGACGTCCGTTTTCCAGGGGCAGTATTCACCAATAATTCTTAATTGATTTTCTGAATCCAAATTACATACCAATCCATCTGATTGGACGAGACGCATGTCTCGACCAATCAGATTGATTGATATGTAATTTGAAAGATATTCTTAGATAATAATTAAACTGGTTGGTGAATACAATTCCGGATCAGCATGTGTATGTCTAATGAAGTATAATCAGGTGTCATGTTGTTGTCTTACAGTTGCTACGGGTCGTAAAAAATCTACTATTTACAGAACAACATGGATCTTGATCAGATTGCGTGTATACTGTATACGCAGACTGATTTGAACTCATGTTGTTCTCAAATGCCCTGTAACTCCCCTTTTCAGAAACAAGATAAATGTATCGTAATTATTTTACCCCAAAGTTTGACTCATTGAAAGAACAAAAAGTACATTTTCTAATCGGCCGTTGAGTGACGGCTCTTTTTCTTTCAATTAATCAGTGTTGACACTCAACTGTTGGAATATTATATACACTTAGATAATGATAAAAAGGTCCTTATGAGACCCACATAGATCTAGATCAACATAACTCTCTTATGAACAGAGCACATTATCTCTACATTCCATTTCGATAGAATGAGCTCTGTTCTCGCGGGGTCATTTCACGTCTAATCTCGGGGCCTTGGCGGGATTTCAGTATCCAATCGTTGGCGATACACAACAAAACAATTCAAAAAGCTGATACAAATTTTCATTGGCTGACGCTTCAAATTACCGGCTTCAGCCAAAAATAGAAGCGACGTAATGTATATACGTAATCAAACCAGATCAAACTGAATGATTTTGATTCGATAATTCAAATGTTACCGGCTTCAGCAAAAAATAGAAGCGACGTAATGTATACGTAATGATCATGCAAGATAAAACTGAATGATTTTGATTCGATAATTCAAATAGTGTGCTATAATTAGATTATGACGACCAAATAGGCTGTTGGCGTACCGAAAACTGCAGAGGTCATAGTTGATGGTTTAATCAATAGACCTCGGCAATGGAGAGTAGATCAACATGAACAGTAGCAAAACCTGATAATGCCCCAAAATAACTACTTCATTATTCGTATGGCTTGAAGAAATAAGTATTGGTTTTGATCAGAATTAGCTTTGACAAGGGCTGGTCTGGATCCATGTCGTTCCGATATCGTATATGGATATTTTTTCCAAATTCTCATACCCATTTCTCCAGTCGCCAAGAGAGCATTAGTTTATTCAATATCGGATATTGCCGGTGAAAACATAGTGCAGGATTCTAGACTAGCAGTAACTAGCTTATAATTGCATTTCATCATGTTTTCATTTCATCGTGGAGTTTATCATTTTTTGGGACTGTTACAGAATTATTAGACCAGCCACGATAATTATGGCACATGTTCAAAAATTAACCTTTGTTTTTAGGAAAATGTGTTCTTAATTTTCAATGCAATTTTGCACGAGTAGGTTTAAATCTTGCAAGTGTCAGACACTTGCAAAATATAAGTAGATCTAGTTTGTTGTTCGATATTGTGTTTTTTATATCTATGTAAAATTGTAAAGATGTAAGTGTAACGCGACTTGACTGTGAATGAATATGTATGAAAAATATCGTTGGCAGAAATAATAGACTAGAAAAAGCACATTACTTTTAACAAAATAATCTATTTGAACTTAGGACTAAGAACTTAAAACCATGTTTTGTTTTTGGAATCTAATTTGGGTTTGAGTTTAGTTTGGGGTTAATCAATTTCTATCAATAATGAACAATTTGATCAATTACCTAATACTTTGAACAAAGAAGAATTGATAAATCATGATTTGACTTTGATTGCAATTGTGTGCAAACATTAAGTTTTTTACAAAGAAAGTGCAAATCAATACATCTAGTGACATTTTAATTGCAGATATTAAAGTGTCATTTAATGATGCAAAAAAGCGGTATGAGTTTTGAAATCTAGGAATCAAAGATGAAAATTTCTGAGAAAGATACATCAGGGACGGTTCAAGTTGTTTAAGAACAATTAATTACTATGTAAACTCTGAAATATTTTATCCCTTCCAAACAATATTAATTACTTTAATGGAAATGTTTTGGAAAACATTAAGAAAAAAGGAGAAAATGCTGATGTCAACACCACGTTAATTATAGGTCTATGTTTCAGCGCTTATATGAAATCGTTTGGTCATATGCAAAGCAAAACGATCTTAGTTTTTCTCTTTTGTAAGTCTTATTTTACATCGTCATTTATTATAATTTGATTTCAGTTGCATAAAACACCAACATCTGTACAAAAGAAAAGTAACTATAACTCGACAAATTCAATGACATTGTGATTACAAATATAAAACTTATTTTACTGTGAATAAAGACCGAATGGTTTTTGAAGTCTTGGAATCAAAGATGAACATCTCTGAGAACGATACATTAGGGATGGATCAAGACGTGTTTGAACAATTCACACAGGGATTGTACGCTTACGGAATTCCTATTATATTCGTGATCGGGACGTTTGGAAATTTGTTGTCATTCAAAGTGTTTATGTTTACGAGTTTCGGAAATCATTCCTCGAGTATATACATTGCGGCTTTGAGTATATCAGATACGTTATTTCTGTTGTCGCTCCTGATCAGCTGGCTCGGCGGAGGTCGAATCGGCGTGCTTTACGTTCACAGTCCCGTCTGGTGTCAGGTGATGATTTACGTCACGTACGTCTGCAGCTTTCTCTCCGTGTGGTACGTCGTACTCATTATGATAGACAGGTACGTGAAATTAACGTTATTTACGTCACTTGCATGCAATATTCATGGTGTTTTTAATCTGATCTTATTTAGGTGTGATTATGATATATCTGGAAGCAAAAATCTATCAGACATGCAATAAACACGGTACGTTTCTATTCTTTCAAAATACTTTTTTTTCTAGATTGACAAGTCACATTTTAATGAGAGTGAAGAAATGATCACGAACACAACATATAAGTGCATGATTTTATTTGTATGTTGACAATTCAAAGAAAGATAATGTAATCTATCCTCACTGACGTAAGAAAGGTTTCTGGTGACGTCTATGTAACGTCGTAAATTTTTTGCGTTAGAATGTTCCGATTTTTCCGCCTGGTAACGAATTTTCAATGCATGTACTTGTATATCAGATTCATAACGAATCTTTACTACGTCCCATGGATTTCAAAATGACTACGTTACGTGTATAAAAAGCTAACGTTATATGTAACTTGAACTTAAGAATAGAATGGATTATCATTAGAGGTATTTTACCAGATCCATTTGAGTGTATATTATTTGAAATTCTTGAACCAACGCTTTATTCCTGGAAAATGATTACAACAGACGATATCAAAACATGCCAATTTGAATCAACCAGATGTACCCGTAGATTTCAGTTTTTTAGTTTAGTACACTGACTTGAAGATACCGATAATTATTCTTTAACCCTTGCCCAAAACAAGACCTAGTTTTGACGTCCCTAATAGACAATGCTTGGGAAAAAACATTTTATCTCAATATACTATATTGTGCAACATCCTTTCTTTTAATTAACATATTTCTTGTCGTTTGTAGCAGCTTTCAAATTACATAACCCTGAAATTTTATTGCTTGGGAGAGGGTAAACATGATTTAATACTGGCTTCTTCTGTAAAGCAGGGTTGTGAAAACATTGTGACAAAAGAAGACTCTGGTGATCACTAGGATCTTCCCCTTTAGCCGCAGTATTTTCTCTGATGTTTTGTACACATACATCTTAGCTTTGTAAATACCCGTATTGTCGCATGTAGCGTTCGATTCTCGAATCTTGAACGGATTGACGCGTGTACAATCTGAGCTTTTGATAATACGGATACAACTTTCCATAGAACACACATATTGAGACGTCACCCTGTCAAATAAAGCCTCTTACGGAATCCTGTTTCCGCCATCCACTTTTCTAAGAAAATTGAGTTTGTGAAATGTAGAAATGTTGAAGTTTTGTTTGTGACAATTGTCAGAAGTTTGTGACAATTGTCAGAAGTTAGTGTGACTAACTTCAACTTTTCGTCTTTTCACAAACTCAATTTTGATAGAAAAGTTGAAATTAGTGCGACTAACTTCCACTTTTCTACCAAAATTGAGTTTGTGAAAAGTCGAAAAGTTGAAGTTAGTCACACTAACTTCTGACAATTGTCACTAACTTCTGACTATTGTCACAAACAAAACTTCAACATTTCTACATTTCACAAACTCAATGTTGGTAGAAAAGTGGAAGTTAGTTGCACTAACTTCCACTTTTCTACCAAAATTGAGTTTGTGAAATGTAGAAATGTTGAAGTTAGTCACACTAACTTCTGACAATTGTCACTAACTTCTGACTATTGTCACAAACAAAACTTCAACATTTCTACATTTCACAAACTCAATTTTCCTCGAAAAGTCGAAATCAGTGTGACTAACTTCAACTTTTCTTCTTTCCTAGGCAACATTCTTGTGAAAAGTCGAAAAGTTGAAACTATTGAGACTAATTTCGGGGTAGGAAAAAAAATCCGGAAAGAATCTTTCTTCTGCCGCGTGAACCGGTGTATGGTATAAAAATGGACCCTATAAAAATTACTGTATCACCGGTCGATCACGACCCTCTAAAGTTTCGCCCCAGACAATGGCTTTGGAAGACGACATACGCGGGCATTTCATGCAGGGCTATACATACAGAGAAATACAGACACTTCTGAAATTGGAGAAGGATGTTACAATCAGGTTTGACATTTTCATGTCCACCATCTTTGTTTATTTTTTGTTCCCAATTCGGGATTAGCCTTTCCTCTCATGCTTTCGATAGGTTCCATGGTTTCGATAGCCTTGTGATTTTTATAAGTCAAGTGATTACAATCATAGTACCATTCCCTGTGCATCTAAATACTCTTGCTACAAACAAACTCTTTGGTCAAAGAAATTTTGAGACAACTGATTTTTACACTGAAAAATCTTTTCAGGGGTCTCGTTTGCCAATATTTGGGGCCGTTATTGGGCCCCATTCCCAATGGCGAAAAGTATCTTTTTTTCCCATTTCTCTGGTGAAAATTCCCAATGAGGACCCAAAGTACCCCATGTTAAGACCTCATCTTCATTTACAAACATTTTGAAGACAGTTTAAAAGTAGATTCTTAAACAAGAGTATGTACAAATGCATTTTACATCACTACAGTCTAATTTGCAGCTGAAACTGAGTGACAGTATGAATACAAACTTGTTTCAGTTTTTCCCAATTTAGGTAAAAACATCGCTATTTTTCCCAATTTCACTCGCCCCTGGCCCCAAACAAAAATTGGTAGCAAGACCCCTGTCTTTTTTGCAAAACAAAACAGAAACAAGACTCTGGAATATCAAGGTCAGGGTAAAAATCATTCAACCTTATCCAAGCCTTTTTCAGTCCTAGAAAAGTTTTCAAGACGCTTGATTTTCCCCACGGTTGAGCGAGTCCCTATCCCAAAAATTGCAATAGCCTCGATAGCGCAGTGGTGAGAGCACTGCGCTTGTAACCTGGAGGATCCAGGTTCGAGTCCCGCTCGGGAGGTGTGTCCTTGGGCAAGACACTTAATTGTCAACGCCTCATTCTACCTAGCTGTAAATGGGTAGCAGTGAATTAAAAACTCATTGCCTCTCTTCTCTCTGCAAAAAAATTGTTAAAACTATATATAATGGGAAAGTCACTGTAAATTTATATGTGTGATCGAGTTACATTGTGAGAAAGAGAACATTGATGGATGAAAGAGATCACAGTTGACGAGTAGCATATAAATAGCAAAGGAAGTGGCTAGGGATACGGGCCCGAATCTCTAGCCCATGGGGGCTGGAGATACGGGTCCGTATCCCTAGCAAAACCCCCTTGTTTTTGCTAGAGATACGGGCCTGTATCTCTAGCGAAACCATGGGGTTTTTTGCTAGGGATACGGGTCAAACGACTTCCGGTCTAACATAACCTATCGTGTCATTTATGGAAAATCGATATTGATCCTTTCCCAAACAGCAAAATTCAGACTGTTCATTTTGAAAGGTTCCAGGAGATAAATAAAGTATTACTTATGTCTTGACTAGACAATACGGGCGATATTGCAGGGGAAATGTCGAGGGAATGGAGAAATTGCTGAAATTGTTTCTTCTTGTTTGATAAAGGGTTAAAATAGAAACCTGTAAGTTTTATATCATTGGTTTATTCCTGGAACGTCAAGTCGCACCTTTTATAAAATGGGTGAAAAAGGGTTACCCATAGGGGGACACTTTTGAGAGGTCACATTTATGAGGAATATTATTGAATGAAAATAGTCCTGAGAAAACTTAATTATCTTGCATTGTAACATATTTTTTATTCGTGGTATATGTTGTGAAATACATACATGGGCATACTAACTACAGTTGGCGCCACATCTTATGGCACAATGTTTATATTGTATTCAAATATAATTGAACGTTAAACAAAACATAAACACGTGCCATACGATGTGGCGACAACTGTAGGCCTATTTATTTACGTTTTAACTCATTATTGTCCAACAAGATTAACCCGGGACATCTGCATATGTAATGACCCTACCTCGGCAATGTTTTGTTAAGGCTCAACTAACGGACTTTGCGCACGAAAATTAAGTTGTCCCGGGTTAATTTTGGTGGACAATACCAGACGGCAAAATTTTAGACGAGTACTATTCTTTCTTTCTGGACAGAAAACGTCGTGAGAAATTAAGAAATTGCTTGTCACAAGCAGTGTCTTCAATCTTCATATTGTTTATGGCAACAAGGTATTTTTATGCCCCCTTTCGAAGAAAATGGGGGTTTATTGTTTTGCAAGTGCCGGTGTAACGTAGTAAAGTGACCCCCATAGTAAACTGACCCCCCGGTCACTATTCTATATAGAATACTGACCCCCGGTCATAATATTATGACCGGGGGGGTCATAGTATTATGACCTCCCCACACGTAGAAAAGTGACCCCTTACGTAGAATTGTGACCCCCATAAAATATTGACCCCCTTCCCCACATGCACACCGAACGTCCTACTCTAATATAAACCAAACTATGGTACACGTACAACATCATTATTTCCATCGATAGGCATCGGAGAGGTGCAATGGCACTCGTCCGTGCATTCGTCTGTCCGCACATACAGAGTGCTTTGGCCACAACTTTTTATTCATTATTGGGCGAACCCGATTCAAACTGACTGGTTAGACGCTTCCACCGCATCTGAAGTGATTTGATTTATTGGAGTTTTCAACTGCAATGGTCATATTGCAGCGGCTGGAGCACCTAATATGGATTCTTGGTATTTCTCGAACCCGTACTGCCACCAAATACAAACAGAGCCTCCGTCTGCTCTCTCATAGACGATTTACACACATTGGTGAGGGACAAATGACTTTTGTCAAATGTCAGAATAGATACATGTCGAGTCAGGTTCGAACTGACGACCCATTGATTGGCAAACCCCCGAAAATGAAAAAATGCATATTTTTGGAAATGTTTTAAATTCTACATAATAGAATTTGATAGAACTCCCTTATTGTATTAAGAAACATGTCCTGGTGGTAATGCAAAAAGAAAAGGTCATCGCACTTATTAGTGATTTACAGCAATTTTGATCAGGTACACATGCATAAAACGACACAAAACAGTTGTACCTGCAAACACACTTACAATTGTCTTGCTCTAATAAATAGATTTCCATCTTGAGGAAATCAGTTTCGCATAATAAATACGCTTTTACCTTAGAAAATGATAAATTGTAATGACGTGTTATAGATCCTATTATTGGAAATATGGTAGCGAAACATATATGGTACGAAATATTTAATTTTCTACAGCAATGACCGAGTGTTCCGAAAAACTGGAGCATTGCCCCTTAAAAAGTTAATCATAAAGACTGTTTCCGGAAATGATGCAGACACCACTAAGTTTCATCATTTTTCTAGTTTAGTTTTTAGGACAATGTCGCCGAGGTATGAATAAAGGCTATCAAACGTCAGGCGCAGAAGAAAATAAATGATGCAATCAAGTAAAAAAAAAAGAAAAGAAAAAAAACCCAATGATAATAACAACAACAGCAACAACAACAAACAAAAGCCGTTAATAATGTGTGGTGTAAATAATCTGAAGAATTACTCCAATATAAAATGTCATTTAATTCTATCTAGATTAAAAGAAAAATGAGAAAACACTTCTACAATAAAGCCCCTTTTCCCATAACACGTACAGCATCAAACTGAGAAACCGAGAGAAAAGGTTCGACAGAATTTCATGAAGTTCAAATTTAAGTTTCGTCCAATTTGGTGCAAGAATTGAGAAGATTTTGCTTCGGGCAGGCTCTAGACGCAATGTTATACATTTAGTCCCCTTTTCACATGACAGGATTTTTGTACATGAATTGTTAGTAGAATAATCTACAGAACATCGCATTGATCACTGAAGAACAAAATTTCACTGAATTCTGGTCATCGAATGAAGAGAAATTAGAGAAACACTAATTTATACATTAAGGCCCCTTTTTATGTGACGCAGCCTCAAACTGAAACAACAACAACAACAACAAAAAAAACACGAGAAAACAGACTCAAAAAGTATTTCAGGGATAACACATGTGAAGCTTCATTGATTTTGGCCTAAAGGTTGATGAGATGTGACTGTAAACGGACGGACGGACGGACGGACAGACGGACGGATGGATGGACGGAGAGATAGCATGGCGACTAAATGCTCCGCGAAACTCTTTTCGAGGAGCATAATAACACGGATGTGATTTGAATCGATATACATGTAGTGTATGTTAAATAAGCAAAAAGCTAAGTGGGGGTCAGTATTTTATAGATGAAATCAGGGGGGTCGTTATTTTACATGGGGGTCAGTATTTTATAGAAAGGGGTCAGTATTCTATATAGAATAGTGACCGGGGGGTCAGTTTACTATGGGGGTCACTTTACTACGTTACACCGGTCGGTTGGTCAGTCGGAAGGTCGGTCGGAAGGTCGGTCGGTCGGAAGGTCGGTCTGTCCGTAGACCAAACCTTGTCCGGAGCATAACTCGAAAAGTATTGAAGGTAGAATCATGAAACTTCATAGGTAGATAGATCTCATTATGGAGAGGTGCAGTGCACAAGAACCGTAACTGCTGATCAATTTTTTTGAGTTATTGCCCTTTGTTGATTTTATAACTTGATTCTTGTCCAGAGCATAACTCAAAAAGTATGTAAGGTAGAATCATGAAACTTTACAGGTGGATAGATCTCATTATGGAGAGGTGCAGTGCACAAGAACCATAACTCTGCCAATCAAATTTTCTGAGTTATTGCCCTTTGTTGATTTTATAACTTGATTCTTGTCCAGAGCACAACTCAAAAAGTATGTAAGGTAGAATAATGAAACTTTACAGGTGAATAGATTTCATTATGGAGAGGTGCAGTGCACAAGAACCGTAACTCTGCCAATCAAATTCTTGGAGTTATTGCCCTTTGTTGATTTTTACTCTTACTTCTTAACCTTGCCTAATATCTCATGTCCTTTTACACATACAGCCTTGATATCTCACACATAGATACCTCCTATCAACATCGTTCACATTTAACCATGACCTTGGACCTTGTGACCTTGACCTTGGAGTTTGACCTACTTTAAAAAAAATTAAACCTGGCATATATCTCATGACCTTTTACAAATACAGCCTTGAGATTTCACACATGGACATATCATACCAAGACCTTTCACAATTGACTATGACCTTGGACTTTGTGACCTTGACCTTTGAGTTTGACCTATTTTTAAAAAACTTTAACCTGGCTGATATATCATGTCCTTTTACACATACAGCCTTGATATTTGACACATGGAAACCTCCAACCAAGACCTATCACATACGACTATGACCTTGGACCATGTGGCCTTGACCTTGGAGTTTGACCTACTTTTAAAAAAATTAAACTGGGCCTATATCTTATGTGCTATTACACATACAGCCTTGGTATTTCACACATGGACACATCTTACCAAGACCTTTCACATTTGACCATGACCTTGGACCTTGTGACCTTGACCTTTGACTTTGACCTACTTTAAAAAAAATTAACCTAGCCGATATATCAATTCCTTTTACACATACAGCCTTGATATTTGACACATGGACACCTACGACCAAGACCTTTTACATTTGACCATGACCTTGGACCTTGTAACCTTGACCTTGGTGTTTGACCTACTTTAATAATACATTTACCTGGCCTATATTTCATGTCATTTTACATATATACAGCCTTGATATTTCACACATGGTCACTTTCAACCAAGATACAGTCAAAACTGTGTTAGCGGCCACCTGTGTATAGCAGCCAAACTGTCGTATGCAGCCAGTCCAGGTCCTCCCATGCAATTTTACTCTTTAAAGTAACTGTGAATAGCAATATACTGTCTAATGTGGTCAGTGGCCACCTTTAATTGTCCCAATTGTTCTTTACTTACATCCCCTTAAGCAACCAAGCACAACTAATTCGTGGCAAGCAATGTGTCAAATATTGACAATACATCTGGCAATTTGCCTAATCATGTGCATAAACCATGAAGAGGTGTGATAAACAGTTAAATGTCATATAAGAGTGTACCCTTTTCCCTTTACAACACTTGCTTTTTCCTCTTATTAATAGGGCCAGTCATACAAGTAGACATTTACATCCAGCATTCAGAATATTTTTTTTTGTGTTAAGCAGCCAACTGTCGTATGCAGCCAATTTTGGTGTGTCCCTTGGCTGGCTGCATACGACAGTTTTGACTGTATTTCACTTTTGACCATGACCTTGGACCTTGACCTTGGAGTTTGACCTACTTTTAAAAAATTTAAACTAGGCCTATATCTCATGTCCTGTTACCTATACAGTCTCAATATATTACATATGGACACCTCCTACCAAGACCTTTCACATTTGACCATGACCTTGGCCTGTGTGACCTTGACCTTTGATTTTTACATACTTTTAGAAATCTTTAACCTAGCCTTTATCTTATGTCCTATTATACCTACAGCCTTGATATTTCACACATAGACACCTCCTACCAAGACCTTTCACGTTTGACCATGACCTTGAATATTGCAACCTTGACCTTGGAGTTTGACCTACTTTTAAAAAGACTGAAACCAGGCATATACCGGTATATCATGTCCTTTTACACCTACAGCCTTGATATTTCACAGATGGACACCTCCAACCAAGACCTTTCACATTTGACCATGACCTTGACCTTGGCATTTGGCCTACTTTTAAAAACTTTAATCTGGCCCATGTTTCATTTTACTTTTACATATACAGCTTTGATATTTCACACATAGACACCTCCTACAAAGACCTTTCATATTTGACCATGGCCTTGGACTTTGTTAACTTGACCTTGGACTTTGACCTACATCAAATGTAGGCCCTTGAGGGGGCATATATGTTTTACAAACATCTCTTGTCTAGCATTTGACAGACTAGAGAGAATTTCAATCAGTGCCCAAATCATTATTTTTGGTAAAAGGTTAATTTGTTAAATGTATTTTTTTTTATTTTTCAGGGAAGGAGAGTCCTGTAACCACATTGCAGCTGTATTTTACGCCCTAGTCGATGTAACGGTGAAGAAGAAAGAATGCCTTGATGCAGTTACCTCGAAAGAATGCCTATGGAATAAGCCCAGAGCCAGAAAATTAAGCCCTAAAAAGACAAGCCAGTTGGTATTTAAAAAGCAAAAGTTTGACTGTCAGGAGCAAGATCCACCCAAATCAAAACGTTCACTACTCTCTGACCCCCCTGTGACTCGCTTGGATATGGAATGCTTTAAGCAAAAACTCAAACAATGATCCACATGCAGCTTTGCTGCTTGGCTTCCAAGATACCGCTGCAGAGAAAATTAATTCTCTAAGTAAAGGTGAAAAAAATTGACATTACATAGTGTTCCGTTCATGTACCATGATATGGTTGATGTGTATACTGAAAAATGTAAAGAACAATTCAATAACTATTTCAACAGCCTGTCTTGTTCTCAGCAACAGAGCGACCTTATTGAACTAAAGACAAGAGGACAACATAAAAACAAAAATTGGGAAGTGGCCAGAAATGGAAGGATCTGTTCCTCAACATTTGGAGTAGTTTGTAAAAAAAGGGAAGATACTAGGGCAAACTACATTGTGAGGTCAGTTCTGTACCCTAGTAGTTTGGATGTGCCATCTGTTAAATGGGGAAGAACACACGAGCCAGCTGCTAGAAGATTTTATATCAAGTATATGAGAAACATGCATCCCAAATTGTCTGTGACAGAATGTGGCTTGACAGTGAATCCGAAATACCCTCATATAGGTGCTAGTCCTGACGGTTTTGTCATGTGTGACCATTGTCCAGTATTCTGTGGGTTACTAGAAATAAAGTGCCCATATAAGTACAGAAATGAAACACCAGTAGATGCTGCAAGGAATTCAGATTTTTGTTGTGATGTAGTAGATGGAAATTTGACATTGAAAGAAACCCATATTTATCACTATCAAATTCAAGGACAGATGGCAATTACAGGAAAATCATGGTGCGATTTGTATATTTGGACACTGAAGGGTTCATCGGTACAAAGGATTTTCTTCAACGAACATTTCTGGGAGAAGGCCCTCCAAAAAATCAACAATTTCTATTTATCTCATGTGATTCCAGAACTATTCACAAGTAGAATTGAACGGGGTATAGCTCCAATGTAGATATTAATCTGTATGTCACCAGTATGTGGCTGTTTGACCAACCTATGTGATGTTCTGATTCGATTTGATATTATCCCAATAACAGACTACAAATTTTAGACTGAATTAAAAAAAATTGCAGAAGACAATTTCAAGTGAATAGAATATCACATAATTATGTTGCCTAGAAAACATGGTGGGGAATGATGAAATTGCATGTTACAAGGAATTTCTTCATCTTCCACAATGTTTTCCAAAAATGTCACAAGCAATATTGTCATTTTCCACAATGTTTTCCAAAGCATTATTTTGAGCATAAGAGGAGTAAAAAAGAGTCTATGTGTGGGAATGGGTGGTTTTCCCAAATGAAAAAATTATAGGGTTGTCCAATTTGAAAGCTGCTAAAGACGACAAAATGAGTGTTTATGATAATTAAAGTAAAATTTCAATTTCGTGCACATAATAGCACAGAGAATATTGAGACAAAGGAGAAAATGCTGATTATTAGCATTTTCTTCTTTTGTCTTGATGTTTTCCTATTCTCATTGGGACATCAAAAACAGGTCTTGTTTGGGAAAAGGTTAAGACCTGAGCCGCGTTCTTTAGAGCGAGATTTCTTGAGATATCTTGAGATTTCTTAAGATGTTTTTGGATAAAGCGCTCTTTTGATCAAGATTTTGAAGATGATCACTGCGAGCCGCCATTGCTCTATACTTCTTTCGGAACCCCTCGGTGAATTCTGTAGAATCTATATGGGAGAGAATTGACCGAGTTGTTCCGAATGCTCCATAAACCGCGGAGTTCCGAATGCTCCATACTCAATACAAATGACGCCATGATGACGTCATGTGTATGAAGTATGGAACATTCGGAACACCTTGCTTATAATCTCGGTCTCAAAGACGCTGTATCAAAAACATCTTAAGAAATCTTAAAAAATCTCTCTATTGAACGCGCCTCTGGTTTTGACATTTTTAGTGGATAAAGTGTAGGAAAACAAAATTTTTAATGAGAAAAGAATAATATACTGATTATGATCATCAGCAAATTTCTTCCTTTCTTCATTATTTTCTGTCCTTGACAGTGACGTCCGACAGGCATCAGTGATAGTGACAACTCATTTAGCGCAAAGCCACATATATAACTAGATTTGATTGGTTTCGTTGAAATTGTGGATTTCGGACTTTCCAGCAGCATTTTCTTCTTTTGCCTCGATCTTTTACATGGCTTTTCTGTGAATGACATCAAAGCAGTTTTCATCGAGATGGTGGCTTTGAATAACATGTAGTATCACGTTTTGATGCACTAGTTGCTCAATTTGAATAACAGTAGAAGATATTGAGAGAAAAGAAGAAATTGTTTGTAATACACAATTCTTTCTTTTGTCACAATTTCTTCCATATGTACTTAATTTTGACTTCCTATTCAAAGAGGCGCGACCATAGAGAAGTTGGTATCACTGTGGCCTCTTACTTAAGATGTCGCGGGTTCAATCCTCGGTGACAATTATCCTTTTGGACAAAATAGTCTCCCACGAATGGGTTTAATATTGTAAACTTAGTGGCCAAGCAGCTGGAGGCTAGTAAGAATGTTCTGGCATTACTGGTTTGAGAAACAACAGAATCCATGGTTAGGTGCTCCAGCTGCCACAATATGATCATAGCAGTCGAAAAAGGTGGAAAACACCAACAAACTATTAATCCAATTGGAAGGCTTTTAATCCATTACAAGACGACACAATTTTGGGATGTTTAAACTTGAAAAGATTACACAGGCGACAATTTTAAGTGAATAAAATGTTACATACTTTGTGTAAAAAACATTGTGGGCAATGAATAAATTGATTGTCACAAGCAATTTCTTTATTTTCCACATCGTTTTCACAAGCCTTTTCTTTTGAGGGAGTCAAAAGGCGTCACCGTGTGGTAATGGGTTAAAGATTTGATGTGAAAATGGAGACAAAAACAGATAATAATGTCCAGTAGAATAGAAAACATTCATTAGCAAATGAGAAATTGCTTGTTTCTTCAATTTCTTTTTTTCTAACAATGTTTTCAATAGTTGTCTGAAGTTTATATGAGAATCTGTGGAGTAACCATAGAACATGATGACTGTGTTTTGGCCTTATTTCAAAATTTTAGAATTCATGATGAAACACACATCAAGGGATAAAAACTAATGATAGCAATGATGATTTAGCAATTTCTTTTATTTTATTTCAAGTTTATTATGCAATAGAATGAAAAATAAAATTATTTGAAATGATATTGGTTTTTTTCCTTTCCTTGGTCTTAAAAGTTTTAACCCATTACCACACCGTGATAAAGGCGTTCAAAAACAATGGAAAATAAAGAAATAGCGTATGAATAGCAGTTTCTTCATTTCCCATAATGTTTTCTACACAACACAAAATAGACCCTAAAGAATTATTGAAATTGTTATCTTAAACTCAATTGAATTGAGAAAATGTACAATTTTGCCACGGGTAACGGGTTAAGCCTTTCCCAAACAAGACATGCTTTTGATGTCTCCAAAACAAAATGAATAGAAAACATGAAGACAAAAGGAGAAAATGCAAATAGTCAGCATTTTCTCCTTTTGGTATATTTACTTTGCTAGATCTACATTGTTCACAAAATCTTTTCCTGTCTGTCAACATTGACCTTCAAGCTTGTCATCTGCAGTAGCTTTCACTTGTGAACAGTCCGAACTGTAGCCATTTGTGAAAGATATAATACATGGCTGACTTTATCAACTGAACCTTTGGCTAAGAAAGACCTTGTTTTGCGCCCCTTATTGAAAATACTTGAGAAAACATTGAGACAAAAAGAGGACAATGCTAATAATCAGCATTAAATTTTTCTCCCTAATGGAACTTACTGATTGAAAAAATATTATGGCAAAAGGAAGAAAAATTGATAAACAATGTTTGTTCTTTTTGCCTTAATATTTTCTGTGCACTGCTTTATCAGCATCAGTTTTTATTTATTGAAAAGTTTGGGAAACTTTCAAACATTTAACTCTACCAAAGTACAACATAGATGGGCAGCGGCTTAACCATTTCTCAAACAGCAAAATTTTATGGTGATCCAATTTGAAAGCCGCTGCATAGGGCAGACAACAATTCAAAAGACACTTTTTGACACCCAACAAGATGAAAACATTGAAAAATCAACGGAAGAAAATGCAGAAATTGCTTGTGACAAGCAATTCCATCATTGCCCACAATGTTTTATACGTAAAAAGACCAAAAATTATATATCTTCATACACTCTTGAATTGTTCTTTGCGATATCTTTCATTTTGGACCACCCTCGTCTATTCATGGGTTAATATTAAATTTGTGAACAATTTAGCACAGAAAACAATGAGGCAGAAGGAGAAAAATGCTGATTATTCTCCTTTTGCTTCTGTTTTCCCAAGCCTTTTACCAGTCAAACTTTATCAGTCATCATTGACTAATGGTGGATGCAAATTTGAAAGGGCAATATATATCTTCCAATACTTATTTGCTTGTGGTGCTAATGAGATTCGTATGACACCCTGAAGAATTCTGAAGTTCTTAACACGTTCCACAGCTCTTTCTACGTCAATACGGAGATTTGATATCCTGCGCGTTTCCTCAACTTGTTGCTGTGTAAACCTTTTCATCTTCAATGGAGGAACGATAAGGTGTATACCCTTTGCTGTCGTCAAGTCCGCAATCAAAAAGCCTTTATCACCCATGATGGCATCACCCTTTTCACACATATCGAGCAAACCACTATTTTTTTGTAATTTGCTTATCACTGATGCTACCGGCCCACAAATCTGACGCAAATGTGATTATTCCTGAAGGACTTATTCCCAGCAATGCCTTGTAGGTCATGTGTGACTTGTACTGGGAATACATCAGTGATTTATTTATCAAGGATTGGGGTATCTCTGTGTAAATTTCAGTGCAGTCTATTATTATTCTACCTGTGTCGCGTAGAAAGGACCATTGTCCTCTGGCTCAACAGTGGGCACAAATTCAACAGGGGTCACCTGAAATTTAAAAATAAGATATAAATATCAATAAAAATTGTATGCAATCTAGAGACCATTTTCGGCTTTATTTTGACTTTGTTTTCACTCTAGCAACAACAAATATACACCAATCAAGACATCTCTAGGACAGAATGTTGGTGACCATAATATCTTGCTTGGATTTAATTTTTAGCTTGATCTGAAATTTACATCGTGATTTATTTGCCCTTAAAATTGGCGAAATTGACATTTTCGGCTTAATTTTTTTTTCACTCTTACGACCATAAGTATTAACTTAACCAATCCATACAGAACTTCAACAGAATCTTTCTGACCATAAGATCTTAAATGCTTGCAATTGTCAGATTGATCAGAATATTAAATCCAGAGTTATTTGCCCTTGAGATTTACAAAAGAGCTGTTTTCCACTTTGTTTTCACCCTCTTTACATCCACAAATAATGATCAATCATGTCGAAGCTTTATTAAAATGTTGGTGAAGTTAAGATCTTGCTTTAGTGTCATTATAAGCTTGATAGAAATGTAACATTAGGAGTTGTGTGCACTTTAATTTGACAAAAATTGCCAATTGTGTCTTTGTTTTCACTCTCGCTCGAGTTTTCTAGCATGGGTCCCTTTAAATCGAGACTCAGTTAAATCATTGATGTAAAAGTAGTCATGCATTTGCTTGTTTGGGTAGCCTGTGGAAATTTGAAGGGCAGCCAACTGAGCAAATTTTATTCTGATTTTTCTGAAATTCAAATTAATCCAAGATCTTATCGTAATCAACATCATATCCAAATTTTATCTTGATTGTTCATTATTTGTGGTTGTTACAGTCGAAACAGCAATTTTGTCAGATTCAAGCGCACATGACTGACAACTTTCTCAATTGATTGGAGCTAAATTCAAACCCATGCAAGGTCTTATAATCAGCAGTATAGTGTCCAAGTTTTGTCTTGGTTGATCAATTAATTGTAGATTCTAAAGTGTAAACAAGGTGAAAACAGCCGAAAACGGCAATTTTGTCAAATTCAAGAGATCAAATGTATCCGAGATCTTATGGTCCCCAAAAGTTTTGTCTTGATTGATCAATAATTGTACTAATGCGAGTCTTCTCTGATGTAAATACGCTCTTTGATATTTTGATTTTTCGCTATTTACATCAGAGAGCGTTGCTCTTTGAAAAAATCAAGAAGTTCGCAACAAATTGTTGCGCATCGTTCACCGTCTGATCTTAAACGCTATCGTTAAAACCCCTGATGATATCGATAAATGAACCATTTATTGTTATGGCTGCTGAAAAAATTACGACCAAAAAGTATTTCTAAAAGGTTAATAGGCAATGTTTTGCAACAACCCTCACCTGAGCAGCCTTTGTTTACCTTGACCTTCCATTCAAAACCAAAGGTTATACTCATCCAGCAGGCCGATTTGAAATGAATTTTTTGGTCAGGTATGACAAAAAATGATTTATTGATCTATACCCTACAGTGTTTTACCGAGTGATTCGATATGATACACAAAACAAAGCTTCAAGTTACTTGTAATGTTACCGATGTTTCCGCTGTTTTCAAAGAGCAACGCTCTCTGATGTAAATAGCGAAAAATCAAAATATAAAAGAGCGTATTTACATCAGAGAAGACTCGGATTATAATTGTACATTCTAGAGAGTTATTATAGTGTCAATATATGAACCTTTGTTTTTCGTTTTGTACTTGTAATCGGTGTCGCTGTAAATGGTTCTTCATCTGCTGCATTACGCTGTATCCATGATCAAGAAGACTTTCCGTGATTTAGAAGAATGTCGTCCATTTCTACAAGAAAAAAAACTTTACAGTGTATAATTTGTAATTAAAATAATTAATAGATCCATCCGTTTATTTTGGCTTAACCCATTACCACACAGTGACTCTTTTTGACACCTTTCAAAATAATTGCTTTGGATTGGAAAACATCGTGGAAAATGAAGAACTTGCTTGTGACAAGCAATTTTCTCATTTCCCACAATGTTTTCTACCTCAAAAGACCATGAAATGTAAAATTTGATTTACTTGAAATTGTCGCCTGCAACATCTTTGAATTTGGGCCAGTTTAAAATTTAAACGGCTGGTTATGCGTTAAATACAAGAAAATCCGCAAGCAGAAAGATCGCGAAAACACATGACAAACCGAAGTTAAGTTTTAAAATATAAACATATGAAGCACGGAACAAATAGCAACAACCTCTATTCGAATACTAAAATATATAAAGATCGGTCACGTTTACAATTCTTTATAAATACCTTTGTCTTTTGTTCAAAACGTTGTTGTCTGTCACTCCTTACTTTCGGTTCATTCTCTGATGAGTGACGTCATCACAAGGGAGGTAATTTGAATACTCTCCTAAATGAAGGCGTCTATTAGGTGCCCGGATATTGACGTCGCATTGGAGAATTAAAAAGGCGGTTAATATTCCCGCGGAAAATTAGTCCTACGGTCGTCAATTAAATCCTACTGCGAAATTAGTGTGACAATTGTCAACTTTTCGACTTTTCACAAAATTGAGTTTGTGAAAAGTCGAAAAGTGGAAGTTAGTCGCACTAACTTCCACTTTTCTACCAAAATTGAGTTTGTGAAAAGTCGAAAAGTTGAAGTTAGTCACACTAATTTCTGACAATTGTCACTAACTTCTGACAATTGTCACAAACAAAACTTCAACTTTTCGACTGTTCACAAACTCATTTTTGGTAGAAAAGTGGAAGTTAGTCGCACTAACTTCCACTTTTCTACCAAAATTGAGTTTGTGAAAAGTCGAAAAGTTGAAGTTAGTCACACTAATTTCTGACAATTGTCACTAACTTCTGACAATTGTCACAAACAAAACGTCAACTTTTCGACTTTTCACAAACTCAATTTTGGTAGAAAAGTGGAAGTTAGTCGCACTAACTTCCACTTTTCTACCAAAATTGAGTTTGTGAAAAGTCGAAAAGTTGAAGTTAGTCACACTAACTTCTGACAATTGTCACAGACAAAACTTCAAGTTTTCTACATTTCAAGGTCAAATTTTGGTAGAAAAGTAGAAGTTAGTCGCCTTAATTTCGACTTTTCGACTTTTCACAAACTCAATTTTCTTAGAAAAGTGGATGGCGGTAACAGGATTCCGTAGCCTCTCCTGTTGTTATTTCAAAGACAAATATTGCGTGGACCAGAAGGAAATACTCGGAGTATTCTTATGTTTCCCTGCAATGATATAGCAAACGTAATTGGAACTTTTGTAAAATCAAATCATTCTTAATTTGTCGGCTGTAAATCCTTCGATTTTGGCAAGATCGTCTGGCAATGGTCGTTTTCATTCATTTCCGTGAATATTGATCTTTTAGCGCACATAATAGTAAACTCGCTTAGGAAATACTGGAGAAAAAGAGAGAAAAAAAAATAATGATATCCAATAACTTATTCTTTTGCTTCACTATTTTCTGAGCTATATTCTTCACAAATCTTTCCCTGGCCAGCTTCCAGCGTCGTGTGAAGCAGCTTTCAAAATTGAATAGTCCTTTCCTTGTTGTTATGGAATAGACCAACAAAGGTTACCTGTTCCCCGAGAATGTAAATTAGACGTGAAGTGATGCGTGAATTTGAAATCTTGTATCTGGCAGGAAGGCCGACATCTTGTCACTTTTTGTCTACAAAGAATACCGGTATTAGCATAAAGCAGGCTCACAGGAAGCTCTAATAGACTGGTGAAGGGCTACTTTTCGCGAAAGGCCGGAGAGAGAAAATAATCGGTTTGTTTGAAGTGTCAAATTTTATAAAAAAATATTGTTATGGATATCCATAACATCAAATCAATGAAAAGATGTATGGAACACTCGATGCATATTAGTTTAATATTCAATCTTTCAATCTCTTTCTAGATGTAATTCATTCCTTGAAAAATTCCATAAACCTTATCAAGCTGGAATAAATGGAGGGTGGGTAAACTAAGTCTCTTGTTCATGTATTCGAATGACAGTACTGTTTAAGTATAATTCTTGATTCAGAATTGTAAAGTGCTTATCGTTGTTTTTATTCAAAGACATCGTAACTGTAGCTTGTTTTCAGCCGCCGCTTCGAGGTTTTCAAAGAAAAACATTGATAAATAAACATGAATAAACCTTTATAAACTTGCAACAGGAATACTGCAACAATAAAATAAACGATGCATCATGCATTAAGCACTGTTAGACTTCAAATGTAGCGTGAAGTAAAAATCTCATAGTTGGCAATCTCGATGACATCTTGTCACATTTTTGTCTATCTGGTTACAGATGCAACGCGGTAATCTCTGAAGCTGCATCCTGTGCCACTAATGTATCCATAATTATTTCTTTCCCGACAGTCAATGTTTTGAGAAATATTGAGAAAAAAGAAAAAAATGCTGGTAAACAGCATTTTCTCCTTTTACATCAATAATTTCTACACTGTAATATACTCAAATGCAAATGCGTCCATTTTTTTCGTGTGCCCCAAATTTCAAATTGGAACATTAGATATGATGTAGATATACAGCCGAAAATATTGAGACAAAAGTAGAAAATGTTGTTTATCACATTTTCTTATGTTGTCTAAATGTCATCCAAGCCTTTCCTAACACAATATCTACCAATAGATGTCGCCAGCGTCGATTATCATCTATCTCGGGTGGGCATTCTGGCTTAACTACTTTCAAGATGTCGGCGCCCATGAAATGCATACGCGTGGTACTTCCTGTCATGCGGCACATTTGCTTCACATACTTGCATAAAGTAAAATGAATAATCTGATTTGCATTATTCATTTTATTAGATGAAATTGAGAAGAAAATCAAACTTAATTTTGTTGCAAATGTACTTTTTATTGCAATTTTCTGCTTGCTACTTTTTGGCGACAGGATTTCGGAGTTATGCGCACTGCGTAGTGATTAAGCCAAAAATGGATACCCAGAATGCCCAAATCAGTCAGTCCAGCCCTGCATTCAGTAAGACAAAACGTTAGATAGATAACAGTTAGCAGTTTCATTCGGAATACTCGGTCAAAGAAGTTGCGAATGTTGGTAACGTTAGCTAACAGTTTGTCTACTGAACGCAGGGCATATTCTGGAATATAAGACTGGAAAAAATAGACCGGACTGACTACTTAGTCAATGTTTCCTAACAGGGATGTCAAACTCCTGTCTTGTTCGGGTCTTGGCCAGACCGCACGTAGACGTTAGATGGTCTGGATCCATGTTGATCTCAAATGCCAATTTTTTCGAGATTGGAACTTGTGCTCAATACCGGCGTTAAAATAAGTAATTCGCCACCACCAAAAGTTGCATTGTTTCCCTACTACGGATCGTAATTAGAAATCAGTTAACGTCAATTCACTTACAGAAGATACAACAGAAAAACAGCATCTGTCGCAATGAATATAGATTAATCATTTTCAAAATAAGGCCTGGTTTTGACATCATTAAAAGAAAAGTCAAACATTGATGAAGAAAAAAAGAAAAGAAATGTGGAATACGCTTCAATAATATGCACCCCTATTTAACTCGATATTTCTGCACCATATTGTACCCAATTGATCTCTTTATCTTCACCAATTTTGACATCTAAAGTGGTTTTTAGATTTGACAACCCTGTGTTGCTGTTCGAGATAGGGTTAACGAAAGGAACAGTAAAATTTAGTGATATGAGGCAGGGTTTCCAAAAACCCCCAAAATGGCGATTTTTCACCCCCAAATTAAATATTTTACCCCCAAATTTTGCCAGCAGCCTTCTATGTTTCTTATAGAGGGGGTACAAGCATGCTGAAAAATCATGGTTTTTAACCCCAAATTTGAAAGTCAGTGGAAACACTGATGAGGGAATAGAACTTTTAACCTGAAGCAAATTCAGCAGTCGTATTGAAAAACCCTATTTCTTATCCCAATAACGACTGTCAATTCACACAACAAATCATCTTATTGGCCGAGACGTACGAGGTATAATGCTAAAAATACCGGTAACCGTCATATTTTTTGCGATACACCGATAAAATATAAGTATGCCTATAAAATAAGGGTAAACCGTCATTTAAATTGAAGCTATACCCATAAAAAATAACGGTGCACCGCTAAACTATGGGTAGACCGCTGATTATTTTTTACCCTTCTACTCGAAATCTCATTAGCCAATCAAATAGCTCGTTCCCCCGCCCCCACTCCTTGCACGAGCTATATCTACTGCTGTAGCACACGGTTTGTGATTGGCTATCTAAAGAATAGAGGTATATCGATAAAAATGTAAGTATACCTATAATTTAGCGGTACATCGTTATTTCTTATGGGTATACATTCAAGTGAAATGGCGGTTTACCCTTATTTTGTAGGTATACCTATATATGTATCGGTATACCGCTAAATATATGGCGGCATGCCGATATTTTAAGAGGTATACATCTATTTCAATTGTAGGTATAGCGCTATTGTGTCTTTAGACCCTTTTCGCGCGCCATATACGTACACGTGCACTCTAAATATCCATACTGCCTTCTACCAGTTGCAACATGTAATGAAGAATTTATGTAATTTAGTAGATTAACATGAATGTTGACCACAATGTTTGTTTACTTTTCTAACTGTTGTACACATCTGTCAGTTGTCAGCAAAACTGTTGGGAACGCCAAAAACAGGTATTGTTTTGTACTGGGTCAACTGTCAAATACAGCGACAAATATCATTATGTGTAGTAGACACAATGACCGAAATCTGAAACATTGGCTTTATACACTTAGTTAATATGTCGGACATTATCAAAGACTGAAAACTACAATTCGGCTACAATATAAAGGCACGTGTTTACATAAACCGTCAGAAATAAAATACATGCTACACCATCCATTGATCATAGATACAGGTTGCATTAATCAGGAAACAGTAATTTTAATTTCACTAGAAATATAAAACTATTTTTCATAGACTTTTAACGGTATAAGTAATTAATTAAGGTAGAATTTGGAATAGAGGCATCTAAAATCGAGACCACAATTTGGATAGGAACATTTACAATGTCGTTATTTATAAAAGCGCACCACGGATCTAAATCAGACTGCGCGTGAGCGCAAGATGATTTAGTTATTTGTTGATCTCAATTGTGCAGAGGTATAGCTCACGATGAATGACATGGCATTTTTTTAAATGACAAAAATCGACGTTACGTGATGTGGTTTAATCCCATTTCGCCTACTTCCAATTCGTCTACTCCCAATTCTTCTACTATTTTGGACATCATTAACATTCCGTCTACTTTCATATACTTTGTATATCAATATGATAACACTTGGTTTCATTGAAACGTTTGCATTGTATTATAATGACATAATTTCATTTCTTAAAACAAAAAAAATGTTGTTCATTGATGATTTTACGTGAAAGTAGACGAGTTGGGACAGTAGACGAATTGGGACTCGAAGCACTATAAAACAGTACACGAAATGGGAGTAGACCAATTGGGATTTTACAGAGCCTTACCCGTGACGTTACGCTGTTTTACCTTAACTTTAGACGTCGCGCCATACCTTTCTATGTAACCCGACTTATTTTGAATACCAAATGAGACCAATTACGTGTAGTCGTATTCTTTTGAAGCTGCATATTGTTATTCAATGTTTTTCTAAAACCGTGTGAAATTGAAAAATTGCAAATTGTTCTCACGAATCCCTAGAGTGTAATTTGTGTCAATAGCATAGGGCAATGAACTAATTTATCTGTTAGGAGAACGGCTGGAATATATGGGAAACTTCATGGTCTTGCTAGCGTAGAGATGCAACAGGAAATTTATAAAAAAGTCCATTTTAATTTGTTTGGTTGCTTTTTAGTTTTTAGCACTTTCTATTTGCATTTTTGTACATGGCATGTTAGATATGGCTTTATTTCTACCTTGAATTTTCGAAATTAGAATAGCAATATAGTAAAATATAGCTATATATAGTTTCTTGAGAAAAAATGGATTGTTTGTCTTTACGTTATGCTCTAATGTATTTCATTGGTAAATTATAAAACAATTCTTTAATGCTTTTCGGTGGATTATCGGGAAATAACGGTAGATTATCATTTTGATAAACTCACCGCCTTTCCAGTGAAATTATCAAAAACTTGTGCCCCGCTTTCGTTCATTTCACCCTATCTGACGTAATATAAGCCGGGCCAAATAAGTGACGTCATCATAAGCGTTGCATAGCAGTCACGTGCGAAATGACGCGCTTTAAGAAAATCTGTCATAAAAATTTTGCATTTTGTCTAATTTTTGCATTAAAGAAATAGAATAATCGTTTGTTTTTCGAGTAAGATCGATTGATATTTCATTTCGTGAACAACGAAAGCTTATTTTCACTCGTGGCTTCGCCACTCGTGAAAATAAAGCTTTTGTTGTTCACTCAATGAAATATAAATCGATCTTACACTGAAACAAACGATTATCCTCTATTTATGTACACATAGAGCTTGTGTTGTATATCTATGTGGATTATATTATGACCCGGTCAAATACCTTCTGCATAATTACTTCCGTAACTTGTCTTAAGCATTCACGTTTTATATCGTTGGCAGAATTATTCAGTCATATTTGTGACCCGTCGCGGTAAATTGGGATCTTATCGGGTGTGTGAAAAATATCGACCCTAGTCAGTCTGCGCTGTCCGCGCAGCCAGACTAGGGCCGACACTTTTCAATGATATGTAATTTTCTAAATCTGGAATGTTTCCCCCATCTTACTATATGTTCATTTTTCGCATACGGGATCTGGTTGACCTGTGCTTAATCTGACAAGTTGGTCAACATTTGGATTTTTGGAGTGTGGATAAGATCTCCTTTCATGTGACGGGTCACAATTGTATGTCACATAAACGGAACAACCAGTATCGGATACTAAGTAGACTGGAAGTCTCTGTTAAACCATTACCATTCGAATATTCTCGGATCTTATCGTTACTCAAGATCCTCTCGAACGGATTACAGTTGCCGGCATGAGCCGATCCTGCCCATATCTCTCCGCAAGCATAAGAACGGTAGTCAGGTCAATAACAACGGAAGCAGACCAAACAACCATTTAAATCTACGTCAGAAAAATATTTGAAACAAACAGCGTTCTAAAGTCGACTGTATCCTCATAAATATGACAAAATTTTACCAGATAAAATAATTGATGTGATTTACCGATTATTGACAGTATATTTCTCTTGAATTATAACGTTAGCTAAAGGATTGATTTGTTTTGATGACGTCATTTACGCGCGTCTACTTTCACGTTCAATATGGCGGTCACTGTATTACGCTCGAGATCATGTTGCGACCACGTTCCAACGCGGCAAAAGGTTGCAAACAGTCTCGAGGGTCGCGATTGAAACCATTACCAAACGACAAACTTCTAGGTTGATCCAAATTCAAAGATGTTGCAGACGACAATTTCAAATGAATAAAATTTAAATTTTTGTTGTCTTTTGGGGTAGAAACACTGTGGGAAATGAAGAAATTGCTTGTCACAAGCAATTTCTTCATTTTCCACATTGTTTTCCAAAGCCATTTTCTTGTAGGGAGTCAAAAAGACTTATTGTGTGGTAATGGGTTAAACCATTCTTGTTTAAAATGACATTTCAGAATTATTTTTACATAAATTTTACTTTTATTCAATCTGAAAGAGCATTTTTCTTATGAAATTTTTGAAAGTTTAAAGCCAAAACATTAAACCGTTTACGAGAAATATATATTTTTGTGCTAAAATTAAAGAAATCGTTGTTGACAACAGTTTAGATTTATATAGAATTTGCCATTTCTGTCTCAACTTTGAAGGCGTTTTTTTTTTCGCTTTTGAACAACAACTTCATAAAACTGATAGCATTTCTACGCATTAGAATAAACGATCTTTGCATCAAGACATACTTTTAAAAAATGACATAAATGTGAAATGTCCCTTTAAGCATCAAAGAATCATATATGGTTTATTTGAAAGGATTCATTGTTAATTGTTTTATTTTGTTTCATGATCTCTGATTTAATCTCTCAAGCCTTTATCGAATAAGAACTGAAGACGTCTTTAATAGAAATGAGCTTAGGAAAACATGCAGGCTAAAGATTCTGATGGTCGACATTTTTCCTTTTGTTTCAATATTATCTGTTTTAATCTGAACGCAGATTTTATTTTCATTTGCATCTGTTTTGCCGTCTGTAGCAGCTTTCAAAGTGGACAACCCTTTGTGTTGTTTTACAAAGGGTTAATAATTGATTCTAGGCTCTTTAACTATTTACTTTTTTGATCACCTGAGAACGAAGTGCTCGGGGTGAGGTATTGTGATCGGTCTGTTGTCCGGCGTCCGTCTGTCTGCCCGTCCCTCCGTCCACAGTTATAAAAAAACTTCTCTTCCGAAATTACTGGGCAGAATTGGATGAAATTTCACAGATATGATCCTTGGGTCATCCTTCATAAAATATTTCAAAAATTTAGATCGGGATCATAATGGGGTAAAAAAGAAGGTCAATAGGTAAAATTTTATTTTTGCTCTAGTAGTCACATTATTGGCTCAATCATTGTGAAAACTGGCCAGAATGTTTGTCTTGATGATATCTAGGTCATGATAAAAAGTAGGTCATGTCAGGTCAAAAAATATGTCACTAGGTCAAATGATTTAAAATCCTTCTTTTTGCTCTAAAAGTACCAATTTTGGCTCAAATCTTTTGAAAATTGCACAGATATCTAGGTCTGGTAAAAATTGGGTCATTTGAGGTCAAAAACTAGGTCACCAGGTCAAATGTTATAAAATCCTTCTTTTTGCTTTAGTAATGCTAATTCAACTCAAATGTCAAAAATATTTTTTTAGTCAAAAAGTGCCAATTTTGGCTCAAATCTTGTTTAAATGGCTCAGTGTTTTTCCTGTGGATATTTAGGTTCATTAAAAATTGTTTATGTGTGGTCAAAAACTAGGTCATGGGGTCAAATGTTATAAAATTCTTCTATTTGCTCTCGAATTTCCAATTTTGGCTCAATTATTGTGAATTTTGTTCAGAATGTTTAACTTGATGATATCTTGGTCATTTAAAAAGTGGATCATATTACGTCAAAAACAAGGTAACTGGGTCAAAACATACATTCGCTCAATCACTGTAAAGTTTGTTCAAAATGGTTATTTCATTATCTGGTTGATTCTGCATGTAGTATGCCTCAAATGTCTCTCAGGTGAGCGATCTAAGGCCATCTTGGCCCTCTTGTTTGTAAATAATTTAGCCAGGAGCTGCAAAAGGGGGCCATTTTAGTTTTTAGAGAGCGTAGTCTCTCTATTGCAGCCAGAGGCCACAAGCCAATATTTTGCAAACCGAACAACAGAAATAGTTCCTTCCAATGAAGACAAAATAGATCTGAACAACAATTGGAATAGTCTACAACCATACATGTCATTATATAAAAATATATGACTTGTATGATCTATGCAAAAAATTAAAGTAAACATTTTTAATTAAACAGAAAAAAGATCAGTGTAGTAATTTGTCATTTACAATTGGGTCATGGAGGTCATTCAGTCAAGTCATGTAACCTAAATTTTGGACAATGCAAACAGTCTAAAAATAGAATCACATTCCACAGACAGATTCTAGTGCATAGTGAGTGTCTATCTGGGTAATGTGTAGTAAAGCCATAGTGTAGTAAAGCCATAGTATGTTATGCCATGGATAAAAGGGTCATTAGAGCAAATTTCCTTATCAACTCAACTTCTCATACATTTATAAATGGGTTGATTTGAATTTCCCTTTCCCAATCAAACGTGTCTCCAAGAGAAAGTTTTTGAAAACATAGAGGCACTTTCTCCTTTTGCCTCAATATTTTCTGAACAATATTATGCACAATTCTAAACTTTAAAAATATTTTGTCATTTGCATCAGCTTTTGAAGTGGACCACTTCAAAAATTGTTGTTCGGAAATTTTTTGTTGTATGGTGACACTATGCTGCATCACAGAAAAAGAGGCTTCAATTATGTGGTCAATAGTTAAAGTGACATTTCACATTTATTTCATTTTTTAAAAGTATGTCTTAATGCAAAGATTGTTTATTCTAATGCGTAGAAACGCTATCAGTTTCTTGAAGTTGTTATCCATAAGTGAAAAATATGCCTTCAAAGTTGAGACAGAAATGACAAATTCTATATAAATTTGAACTGTTGTCCACAACAATTTGTTTAATTCTAGCACAAAAATATCGTCCCTTGACAGCCAGAAATGGCTATCAGCACTTTTGGCCGAAATGCACTTTTTAGCATAAATGAGGTGTAAATATTGTGTTCTACCTACACACAAAATTTTATTGTCATATTCCAACTATAAATGGTAAAACTGACAAGGGACATTTATGGGCTATCAGCAACCGGCATATTCATTGACTGCAATAAGTAGCTATCAGCAGATGATGGGGTGCCAGAAGTGACTATCAACAATCACCTATATCTTGCATACATACCATACTTGAGCTCTATTATACAAGAATTCTTATCAGATAGGCATCTGTTTATTATTTCGTTGGCCTTCTACCATTTCAAATTTTTATTCTAGACGTGTTTGATATTATGTAGATAAGCCGAACACATTCTATTTGGTGTTTTAAAATGATGATTTTAAGCTTTTGCTGATAGCCACTTCTGGCACCCCATCTCAAATATTGTCACTCTGTGTTTTGATCATTCTGAGCTTCAAATAACTTCAGAATTGTTTCATTTCTTTAACAGATCGTGTTTTTATTTAAGATGCAGAATGAACAAATTCTCAAATCATACTTTTTTGTAAGTTTTGAATGGTGATAGCGCCTTCTGGTAGTACCAAATTTCAAACTTCATTTCTGTAAATGTTCTATACGATGATTGATATAAATGAATAAAATGCATTCCTTTGGTTAAAACATCAATGTCAGAATCAGTCTTGTTTAATAATCCGGCAAAGTTTGATTACAGACATTTTTGTAGGATCTAAAGGTTCTTTTTTGTAACGCACAAAATCTAGTTTAGTAATACAAAAATGTATATTTCTATGAATCTTAAATATCAATCCAGTTCATAAATTCGTAATGTATTTGTGGCAAAAGTTAATCTCATTACGTTTCAATTTAAACATAATATTAAAAGCCACAAGATTCGAAAACGAAACATTTGTTTTTCAGGGATCAACCGTATTATTTTTGTATCTGCGTATCTGTATGCAGCATTAGATGGTCATTTGTCTTAAGCAATGATCTAAAAATACCAATTTTTCAGACATACACATCAACAAAATTATCATTTTGTGTTTGTACGTGTATTAGAAAGACAATCATTTTTAAAACAAGAGCTGTCACTGTAAGATTACAATGCCCCCGAAACCGCTTTGATTTTAAATTATGGCCAATCTATGTTCAAGGTCAAGGTCATCCAGTTGTCAAGGTCACCAAAGTATGTGCCTACAGAAAGGTAATGTACCAAGGAATGTTGTGGTAAAGTATGAAGCGAATATGTTAAGTAATAAGGAAGTTATGGCCAATGTTAAAGTTTTTGGACGGAATGACGGACAGACGGACAGACAGACGGACGGACGGACGGACGGACAAGTCAAATTTATGATGCCTCCCTATCGGGGGCATAAAAATGCACAGATTTTTGTGTGCGTCCGCTTTCGGAAATTTTTATTGAAATGCATCAAAGCCATGTTTACCTTTGTTCACTCCACCATACTAAGTACAGATCTAAAACGACTTCTTAATTCTAAAGTATTGACGACAACACTGGCAACGATTAATTATAAACAAAACAAGTAGAAGACGAAAGAAGAAGACAAATTAGTGATATGTAATACATGCTTTTGATGTATATAGGACATTTCCAGAAAATCAACTTAAAATTGCATTAAATATAAATAAAAACTTATTTTTTTGTTAAATGGTGAATAAAAACCCAATTAACGATAAGTTAAATTGATAAAACTACGGATCAAGTCTGCTGATAGCTACCACAAATCAACACATTTCTGAAGAAATGTCGGGAGCCAGAAGTGGCTATAAGCTATTTCTACCAAATACGGCCTGAATTTTAAAAATAGATATGTAATATTTTATAAGAACAATCTTCAGAGGCGTATCTACCACTATGCAAAATTCCATTTACATACAGCAATTGTGTGAATTTAGAGACAAGTTCAAAACTTTAAATGCGTTTTTCTCAAAACTATAAAATCTGCTGATAGCCACTTCTGGCTGTCAAGGGACGATATATATTTCTCGTAAACGGTTTGATATTTTAGCTTGAAATTTTCAGAATTTTCATAAGGAAGCATGCTCTTTCAGATAGAATAAAAGTATAATTTATGTAAAAATGATCGTGAAATGTCACTTTAATACATTCCTCCATTTATGGTTGAATGCATAGCCAAAAGTGCTGAACTCTCCTTATTTTACAATGAAAATTTAGGGAAAATCCAATTTAGCCCCCCCCCCCCCCCTCAATAATTCAGACACATGGGCTTCAACAATATGAAATTGCTTCCTACGGGCCTGACACAACTCCACTTATATTCGAGGATGGTTTGCATGACGATTACACAGAATGCTCCCAATTATGTAAGCATGCAATATTGTCACAGTTTGAAATTTTATGTTGTGTCAAATACGCTCTCTAACAGTACTTTCAGTACTTTCATTATGACCATGTTTCCAAATCAACCTATCTGTAGTGTGATAAGGATTCATACTGCTTTCTAAAAGTTGTTGTAAAAGACATTAGGAACCAACATTTCTTTTGATCAAACTGTGCGTATGCAGAAGCCTGATCTATAGACTAAAATGCTATAAGGGCGGGTCTTTTTTCCAGATCCTGGCTTAATAAGTTTTGAATCAGAAGGTCAAATAAGTTAGCAGAACAAACGACATCGGATACGATGTAGACTGAAACTCGCCGTAAAACCGCTCTTGATTAAGTATCAAAGAATCATTTCTGCTTCATTTGAAAGGCTTCATTGTAAATGGTTTTATTTGATTTCGGGATATATCTGACCTGATTTCTTCATATAATAGATTAATTCCCTAGATAACTTAACGTTTTGCCAAACATCAATGGATATTGAAAGGTGATGTGAATCACGAAAAACACGACACAGAATGTAGAAAATAAGTATGTTATAATACAAAAAAAAACATTGGGAGAAAGGGGGAAAGACTCGTTATCAACATTATCTTCTTTTCTCCTGATGTTTTCCAATCATTAAGCACATTAAAATTATGCATTTCTTTGGAAAGAGGTAATTTGGAAAGATGCATTATAATTTCCTTTCGATAATTCTCATTTTTCTGACAAGACTTCTTGCTACAACATATTATTTTTTTCTCGGGCAAGATCTTCTTCATTGATAACGGAAACCTTTTTCCAGACGCCAATGTTTTCGAATGTCGGAGTATCCGAAACTTTGAAAATAAACATGATAAGACATAAGAGTCCTTGTGAGAATATGATATGAGGAAATGCTAGATGTAAATGGTCCCGGGATCTGGAAAAAATGTCCCTTATAGAATTTGAGAACAGCATGGTTCCAGGGCCGCGTTTTACTAACATAGATTTTTGCAAAAACCTTGTAACAACACATTTGATTGAACGAGAAATAATAACAGTAATTATTCGGCCAATCAGATTTGTTGTTGTTTTAAAAATGTTCGTAAGTTTGTTAGTAAAACGGGCCCCAGGTCAGCCTGCTTATACACGCAGTCTGACCAGGAACCATGTTGTTCTCTAATAGCTTTCTGATGGCCTGTAGCATCCATATAATGAGTAACGTGAATGCTGGTTAGACTGCATCTAGACACAGATTGATCTTGAAACATAGCTGTCTCAAATGCTATAAGGGACGTTTTTCCAGATCACGGCTAAAATACTTTTTGACGATTAGACTAGATTATGGACGTCAAATCATGGATTGTTTAGAAAGTGTTGATACTATTTTACACTAGAATCCCCAATGAATAGAAACGTCACTTCCCTGACTCCCAAATGGACTTTGTTAAGGTCAACCATGTAAACTATCGCGTGTCTCGAAGATGGCGAATACATGAATATAATTTTCTTTGATAACACTTGAGGTTAGACTACATTCTTCAAACTTTTAAAGTGACATTCAGATTTTTTTGTCATAAATTTTTTACTTTATTTTTATCTGAAAGAGTATATATCCTTATGAAAATTCTGAAAATTTCAAGCCAAAATATTGCGCCGTTTACGAGAAATCTATATTTTTGTGTTAAAATTGAACAAATTGTTGTGGACAACAGTTCGGATTTATATGCAATTTATACTTTAAAAAATTCAAATTGGAATGAAATGTTCCTTTAACCCATTACCACACAATGGCTCCTTTTGACTCCTTACAAGAAAATCGCTGCGGAAAACATTGTGATGAATGAAGAAATTGATTGTGCCAAGCAATTTCTTCATTTATCACAATATTTTCCATTCAAAAGGATCCCAAAATGTACTATTTCATACACTTGAAATTGTCGTCTGTACCACCGCTGAATTTGGAAGTCTAACAACAGCGGGGAATTACGTAACACAGCGACAGAAACAACGAATCATGTAGAAAATATTTCTTTTTAATTCTTTTAATATAATGATCTTATCCTGATAATAGGCTTTTGACCCATGGATTATGCGATTATTTGATGCTCAAAACCACTCAGGGCGCTTGTCGGCTTTTTTAGTCATATTGATTCGATTTACATTTTGTGCCTATCGACTTTTAGAAAATTTGGAACTTTTTAATCAATGTATATGATTAACTCATAATTATAGTCGTGAAGATATCACACACTCGCTTTGAAATTGGGATTTTTTCTCTAAAACTGTAAAGTTACTTTTGCCTTTGAGTATAGGCCTATGTATTGTTATGTTATAAAATCATACGTTTTAACATTGTTTTCTTGTATGCCTATTCAACAGGAGAAATGAACTATCAAATAAATAATATTTCATTTTTTTTTTGTTTTCTATTAGGATATTGAATCTCATTTTCAAGTCTCTTGTTTAGACGTTTTACGTCATATGATAAATGAGCTTGTCAAAAACACAAATAATAGGAATTGACGTGCTCCGTCATTACTTGGTAGTTTGGTCAGCGGGTTGGCATATTGGTCCAGTTTATCGGCAAATTTCCGCATAAGTTTTAGACTTGCTGGAAATTCTTGAAGTTGATATGAAAGGAGTGGGAAAGTATTAATATTTTGGTCAATCTTGAAATTCCCATCTTAGTAAGGATTAGTTTTGGCAATGTTTACAAAATTTACTTTATACATTATTTGTCTCTTGGTTAATACTTTCCCGAACGTCAACATTTTAGGGTGATCCACTTCAAAAACTGCAAAAATGACAAAATGAATATTATTTAAGGCAGAATTGGTGTAAAATATAGCACAGAAAACATTGAGTCAAAAGGAGAAACTGCTGGTTATCAGCAGTTTCTTCTTTTGTTTCAATGTTTTCCCAAGCCCTTTCTATTAGGGACGTCAAAACCAAGTCTTGTTTGGGAAAGGGTTAATACTCTTCAAAAAAGTCCTGCTGGTTGACGTCAGTATTGTAAAAAGTATTGACGATAGAATAAAGCAATGCACATAATCAACATTTTACGATTATTAGATTTTTCTGCTTTTCCTAAATCTTTTCTGTGACATCTAATACTTAATCTCATATCTATAACAAACATTTATACCGTCCACATGAGTTTTCAAAATGGAACAATCTAATTTTTTAGCCATCTCAGAACAGCTATAACCATTCTATACCATTCCCTGTGGTTTTTCTCGAAGTACGTTTAGGACAAAGCATTTCATCAAATCACTCGTGACATGTAGTAAGCTAATATTCAAATATTTACGAGGTTTTAAGTGTTTGTCATAGTGACAATAAAGTTTCTAACAATCTGTTTTGAAGTATAACATCGCTTTTCAACAAAAACCTCGTAAATGCAGCTTATTTTAAGCTGCAGTTACGATTTTTTATTGAAAAGCAGTGATACGTTTTGAAATCACGCTTCCATGAGTACATCCATGTCAATATACATTCGACACTCGTTGTGTCGAAGTCGGAGGGACCGTCAAAATACCTCGACATATCCGGAGTTCGACTCATCCGATTTTGTTCGGCTTCGAGATATTTGATATTTGACCGTTTTTGAAACTTATCAAGTACTAATATTATTGAAATATAGTAGGAAAAGGAAAGAAATTGCTCGTGTCGAGCAATTTCTATCCTTTTCCTACTATATTTCAATGGCTATTTTCAGTCCGAAATTATTTTGTTTTGAAAAAAATATGTCAATAGCTGAGGACGGGACCAGATTGGAACTTCGACTTAAGCGAAAATTCGACTTATCCGATGTCGACATAACGAGTGTCGACTGTATTTCATTAGATCGCTTGTGACACACAGTAAGCAAGTAGTTTAATATGTGCGAGTTTTAAGAAATTGTCGCTGAGACGAATAATGATGCAGACAATCTGTTTGTAGGTAAATATCACATGTACGTGAAAAATAATGGGAATACCACAGGGAAATGTATAAGATAGTTTTCTCATACAAAATCACAAAAGAGAAATGTGCATGTAAATTGTTTTAGTCGACTTGTATAAAAAGCATTGGATCTGCAAAGTTCTGTTTATATACTCAGTTCCAAAAGAAAATGTGCACTTTTATATTTTGAATATCTCGAAAAGTATACCGTCTACCGCAAGGAAATTTTGTACGACACATCTCAAGACAATTGACAAACGATATATTGATGAAAAAATCACATAGCACGCACGAATTTTCGGTTTGATTGCGATTTTGCATTTTTAATGTTTTACGTATGCCTAACGTGCTGGATGAGTTATCGATCAGAAATTACACTCGCTGCTTTCCTTTTGGCATATCGTAGCATAAAATCACGTGTTCATTACATTTGTACATAGTGCATTAGCGTGAAACGAATTACAATTAACGTTGGTGAGCAAGACCGAGCCTGGTGAAAACAAAAACCTTCCGAAAATTTGAATTTACACGGTATTTATGTTATAATAGCAATTGGTCATTTGTATGACACACTAAAGGCAAACAATTTCGCTTTAGAACGTTATTGTACCGTTCGACGGCAATTCATTAGACTACTAACGTAGCGATTGCTAACGTTGATGTACACGTAATGTCTACAAGAAAGTTCAAGCTTTAACATGTAAATGGCCTGGAAGGCAAGGCCAAACCCTACAACGGCATATAAGCTTGTAACTCTATCCACAGGAAAAGCTGTAAGGAGTGCAACACCATCAACACCATAATGATCTGACTCTGTGTATGCAATATGAGCAATTCTATCGACATCTGTTTTGATGCAAATTTTCTTTTAGGTCTAATTTGAAGTATGATATCACTTTTACTCCCTAATTTGCCATTAACTTTGTGAAAATAAAGGTAAAGGTAAAACACAAAAGTGCACACTTTTTTTTGGAACTGAGTATATATCAAACGAAAGTGTTCAATTTATTAATTTGTTACATGGCGGAGAATAATCATGCAAACACATTTTTTCGATATTTCGCAACAATTTTAAAGTTTAAATATTAGATCTACCTATTTAAAAAAAACAGTTTCAAGCAGAGTAGAGCCGAAAGCTAGGGATTTTCTGGATTTGATGAATCTTACAAACAACGCCTGGTGAAAAAATATTGATAACCAACCAAAAACAGTAACTACAGCTTATTCAAAGTGCAGACTAGTTGCGACATTTCCGAACGTAGCAAAGAATATGTTTTTTGAGTCGGGAGTTACAGATGAAAAGGGCTGATGGCTTTTCAAAATGAAATACAGTCGACACTCGTTATGTCGACATCGGATAAGCCGATTTTTCTCTTAAGTCGAAGTTCAAATCTGGTCCCGTCCTCATCAATGGACATATTTTTTTCAAACAAAATAATTTCGAACTGAATATAGCTATTGAACTATAGTAGGAAAAGGATAGAAATTGCTCGAAACGAGCAATTTCTTTCCTTTTCCGACTATATTTCAATAATAATCGTACTTTATTAGTTTAAAAAACGGTCCAATATCAACTTCATCGAAGCCGAACAAAATCGGATGAGTCGAACTCTGGATATGTCGAGGTATTTTGACGGCCCCTCCGACGTCGACACAACGAGTGTCGACTGTATTTCATTAAATGTTAAACAAACCATCGAGACGATTCAAATGAGTACCCACAATAAAGGATTTGGATTTGAAATAAAGATTTAGAATGTGTTCACCTGTTTTATCTGTTACCCTGTGTTCCTATTCATATGATATCAAGCTAGCCCTTCCAGTCCAGTTTTTCCTGATCTGATTATTGAATACTTACTTATAGAAGACGTGATCATGGGAAGGTCAATAACCTTGTAATTGTTATAGCTGTCTGAAAATGTCATGGTTATAAACCTCTTGACGCGATCCTCATTTTATTCTTCAATCTCTCATATAATTGTTTAACGATCTGTCAATAGCAGATACACGTAGTGCAATAGCTCAAGTTTGGGGTCACTTTGAGTTGAAAATAGTTTATAGGACACAAACATGCTTACAAACAATGGATTGGGATCGAATCTGGAAAACAGTTAAGGTGAAAGAATTCGGCTTATCATGTCACGTGACACAACAATACAGAACATCTACGTATTAAATAGGGGCTGCAAAGTAGATTCTTAGCGAAATAAACATTCAAATGCGCGCATTTAGAGACTTAGTGTTCGCCATTGGTTCATTGGAGACGGGGGTGTGACTATGTATAGTCGTCACATAAACTAACCGGCAGTCTTGTTTATGCGAAATTTAGTGACAAAATTTCAAAATATATCGCAATTTCATTGGCTCAAAATGTAGGTCGAACTTTAAAACAATTCTGTATCCGTTGTCTGGAAAGCTTAGTATTATAAACAAAGGGATATGATTAACTATTTGCCATTACGTTTTCATTAAAAGCACCCTACTTTCGAGCCTCTCCGAAACGTCATGAACCTATTTATATGCCATATAAGTTTTCCATTAAGGTTGTTACGCAATATTTTCCCCAGTTAGAGTGACTTTTTACATCACAAAGTCGATTAGCGTTTAGAAAGGCGCGTGCTTAGAGCGGCAATTCCTTATCATACAAATATTGCACGAATGCTCCTTTAAATCCTTTCCTGTATAAAACAAAATTCAAGAGGTGTCTAAATCAAATGTATTGCAGACGTTAAAACAAATGTTACCGAAAACGATAATAATCTTTCTTGTCTTCTCTACCGGCGCACTAAATTGCGTTTAGATATGTAATCCCATAGCAAAATTTCGACTTTGACGTGTCATTGGTGGAGAAAATATATGTATGTCAACCAGACACTGAGACACTATCTGTATTCACATGTAAAAAACTTGAAAATCACATACGAAAGCTAGGAATGGTGGGGAGAGGTGAAATGGTTGCACGTCCGGTATGTAACCTCTGCTTTGCTGCCTCTCAATCGGTCGTCATAGTACAGTCGCAATATCATGATACATGTTTATAAAATTTACCTTTGCAAGCAACATTAATTCGAACTCCAAACTATATTTTTCTTGCGATGATTTGAATCTTGTAGGTATCTCACGTATGCAAGTTTCAAAACAAAGTGTGCAAAGCTGTATTGATATTTTGAATGCCTTTTCATTGTTTACATCGGTAAAGTCTTTAAACATGTGCCATAATATTGTGAATGGACTGTTTTATTGTCAAGAAATACATCTTTTTAAGGACGATGATCTCTATAGGAAGAGTACTTATGCACCAAAACCTCACCTGCCACTGGCGACATGACGAATTAAGTTATAATTAACCACATCTTCTATATTTTCTCACATCTTTATCATTTACTTTATTCTCATTTGTTCCGTTTGATTTTCAAAAGGAAATTGACGTAAAGAAGATATTAATCATTTTCTCAACATCAATTTTGTAGGATTCCCGAATTTTGAGGCTTCTGCAAACAACAAAACGCGCGTCTATGCAGTTAGGATCATTATATGTATGGTATATTGCGGAAAGAATTGAGATAAAAGGAGAAGAAGAATGCTAGTTTTGAACATTTTCTCTTGTAAAATGTTTTCCAGAACAACTCCAGTGACGTCAAAACCATGTCTTACTTTGAAAAGGGTAAATGATATTTCACCTTAAATTATTTCCTACCTATTTCCTACATAATTTCCGGTTTTGACGCTTTGTATAGAATAAGTTTAAAACATTTAAAACAAAATACGCATTTTTTTAGCAATTCACACCTACATTTTGGAACATATAATTACAATGTACTTTTCTAGAATGAATGTTGCGAATTCTTCGTTTTTTGCACTGTCACGCAAGAAATGCTGTTACGCTCTCACTCTTTCAAATTGTCCAAAAATGTCACTTTAGTTCTACCTAATCTGAATCTTCCACCATGACTTTAATACAATATTTTATCACAGAGTGGACACTTTAAAGTGCAATGTCAATTAACGATAAGAAATGCGAGTGCTGAGAGCGACAACGACTTTTCATATCACGCGGATTCTCACGGAAACCTTTTTATACTTTCCCAAACAAGATCGCCTTTTAACTTTTCTAACAGGCAATGAAAAAAAATGAAACAAATGAAGTAATTGCTGGTAACCAGCATTTCCTTCGAATGTTTCATGTTTTTCTTACTTAAATTTTGCACAAATCTTATCTTATTATTTTGTTATTAGCAACCACCTTCATTTTGGACCATTTTGAAATGTCACTGTTTTGGGAAAGTGTTTAAGGTCATTCTACCGAAATAAATAAAATCTTTGTATGCTTAAATTGTTGTTATTTTCCTTCTGATAAACGATTTTGTAAATGCTCCTTATTAAATAACTCAATAGGCATGTAGCTAAGCTGTGGCTTTATTCATTTATAGTCTCTTTATTTACTGGAGATCGCAAAAAATAATTTGGATTTACGGTAGAAGGCCCATAATGGAAAAAAAACACATTTTGAAAAATGCCAGTAATTCTTAAACTGTGTTACATTTCCATTCCAAATATATGCATAAGCATCTTGAACCGTTTAGAATTTTGAATTCATGCATACTTATGAAAGTATTTGACAAAAATATTCCAAATTACCTCCCTTGTATGATGAATATATCTAGTAAAATGATTTTTGTAAATTGTTTTCTTCTTGAAACATTATCTTGAAATCCGGCACGGTTAATCAACTTATGTGAAGTGTATTTACAAGCGTGTGTAATTTGATGCATTTCGTATGGCTAGAAAGTGTTGTATTTCATTATGGGTCTTCTACCTTAATGGAGTTTTACGTCCCGCTTTACTGCCAACTGGACCTCGGTTTAAAGTTTCATTCGAAAGACTATAGAGGCGGGGACGAACCTGCGACCCCTGTATTACAAGTCCAGCGCGTTCTTACTGCACGGAATCCGTCCCTCGCAACAAATAAATAACATAACAAATCTGGCAATACAGGATAAATACTATTATTTTTTATAATAGCATTAGTGAACGTATGAGCACGATCATGTATGAGTCAAACCAATTTCAAATTGGTCACGTAACAAAATTATTGATTTTTTTTTCTAAAAATGATGCGTCTCTTCTTTCCTCGCCGTGAAAAAGGTGTCACTTTCACGACTAATTTGGTGAATAGAAATCATTTCCAAGCACATTGTTTTCAATACAATACAATATAATACATTGTTTTCAGTACCGTGGCATTAAACCCTTCCCAAAAGGCATATATCGTCGCTTTTAAACAAAAACCTCATAACTGAAGCTTAAAACAAGCTGCAGTTACGAGGTTTTCGTTGAAAAGCAGCGCTATTTAAACTGTTTCATGTGGACGACAAAATGGATACTGATAAAATTTGGATTGAGGAATAAAATAGAATAGAAAATGAGACAAAAGGAGGAAATAATGATTATCAGCATTAGTTCGTGTGCATTAATGTATTCCCAAGTCCTTTTGGAAATACCTCAAAACAACTTATTTTTTTCGGAAATGGTGAAAAGTTAATATTTGTCTGTTAGAAACTAATTTTGTGTCGATAAAGCCTTCCTAATTACGTTTGTGGGTGATAATTGTTGACAATTATATGGTGCCTCTAATACCTCGTGGGAGTCGAAACGAATTTTCTTAGATTACTGCCGACGTTGGAGACATTGACAAACAAACAAATTGTTAAGGTAGTATACCCCTAATGAGATAAATAGACATGTGCAAGGTAAGAACGAAAACGGAGACGAAGTACGAAACCGGTTAAATTGTGGGGGACATATCAAAACACGCGAAAGTTGAAATCGTTTGCAATGCCGTAACTTAATTTGAAATCAACTTGAGTTACGACATTTTCAACGTGGTCAGCGGAATACTGCCAATAAGGCCAATTGAAGGTTATTCTTTTGGTTTAAATGTATTTTGTACAATTTGTATATTTGAGGAATGGTGGTACCCCTTTCCTGCAATTGATTAAAACGATTGAATGTGCTTCAAGGTTATTTTCAACTACTCTGGTCATATCGCGGCGACTGGAGCACATAACCATGGATTTCTGGATTTTCTCTAAATAGTATTACCACAATAACCAATCGGTGCCTACAGCTACTCTCTCATATGGTGAAACAAAATGTCAGAAAGGGTATTGGATTGGCCGAGCCGAGATTCGCAACAAAGACCCCGGATCGATAGAATCTGGTGCAACAAAACAACTGAACTATCTGAGCTCGACCTTTTTTCAAACGAAAAAGTTAAGACTCGTCCAATATCATGTAGTGGCAGACTAAATAATAGTTGTTATTGAAAACAGAAAATGTTATTGTAACGATGTAGAAAATGTTCACGGAAGCGAAAAAATATTAGTTATGCTTTTTCTCTGGATGTTTTCTGAAATATTCTCTATCGATGACATCTAGACAAGACATTGTGTTTGATTTTTTAACAGATCCAATGTCCTTCCCAGGCCCTAATTCCTCTTTAAAAAATCAATTACAAATGTTTTTTAGACTTTTAGCCTTATCTTGGAATGTTTATAGACACCAAATCACATAAACTATTATTCAAACTTAAAATTAAGAGAAATCAATAATCGTTTTACGATCTAAAATGAGATCAAATATATAATCACGTTCACAAATATTTACAAACCGATTTCATATGCGTTCTATACCGTCGTATTCTAAGCTGTTACAGGTCATTCGAAGTCGAAATTTGGCACACAGAAAAATAAATGGTTTTTAAATCATGTATAGTTATTTTTAAAGATAATCTCCAGCAAAATGGGCGAGAATGCATCTCTAATGCTTTTTCCGAGCTGAATCTTATAACATCAGTAACACGATGGGTACCCCACGTGGCTTTTGGGAAGCGTTCACACAAAAAACTGTCCGCTTCAAGAATGTTTTGTTTAATTACTCAGTGTATTCTCTACGAATATTGACGAGATAAAATGTACCGTGTTTAGAAATTCATTCCAAATTCTAACTCACTCTGCATCGAATCACATGGTTTCTTCAAACATTCACAATTAAAGGGACATTTCAATCCAATTTCAATTTTTTAAAGTATGTCTTGATGCCAAGATTGGTTATTCTAATGAGTCTAAATACTATTGGTTTTTTGAAGTTGTTGCCAATAAGCGAGAAACACGCATTTAAAGTTGAGACATAATCGATAAATTGCATATAAATCCAAACTGTTGTCCACAACAATTTGTTCAATTTCAACACAAAAATATAAATTTCTCGTAAACGGCGCAATATTTTGGCTTGAATTTTTCAGAATTTCCATAAGGAAATATGCTCTTTCAGATAAAAATAAAAGTAAAATTTATGACAAAAAATTCTGAAATGCCACTTTAATCATTTTGCATGAATGTTTGAAAAAACCATGGAATTCCTTTCTCGACCCCCTTTATATGTAGATATATGTAAACCGCTCTGATCTGTCGATATAACATCTATATGATATGTAGGATTCTAAATTTAGAACATCGGTAGTAAAGTGTAAGTGCGGCGCACGTGGTACACGGTCAAAGCAAACTGTCAACCTTTTCAATATCTTTTATATGTGACCTCGTGAAACAGGAAACTGCGGACTATTTGTTTCCCCAAAAGCCACCATATAACATGTGTGCTTGACATTTTTGCGGTACTGACTATTCACTAGAACATATTAGAATAAAAAAAAAAAATAAATAAAAAAATTGATAGATTAGATATCGCTGGTTTTTCGGATTAGGTCAACAAAATGTTTCAATTGAATGAATTAGATTTCTGCACGATATCAATTCAGTCGGTATCATCAGAGCCTGTATATATTCATTGATGGGTTCAGCTACTGATATGGCCAATATGCTTTCTAATATATGATTGTTTACAAACCACATTAATGGATCATGCAGCTGGTGGCTCGGATTAAATATTGTGTTTGTAGAAGTGGAGGATGTGCGAGAACCACGCGTCCATTCTTTTCACTCCCTTTCCAAGTGCAGCTATAACCTATACTAGTACATGATGTGTTATCAACTAAAATTCAACGAAATTTTCACCAATATGTCCTACCCGTGTACATGTTTCATGACGACACTTTATAAATTTATCTTCGTGTTAGCATGTTTAGATTTGGTCACCTTTATAAAATATTCTTGTTTAGTTCTTGACCAATTTAAGTTCGGTTTGAAGCAGAAAATGTTGATAAACGTCAGGCATGGCTACATGTAGTAGATCTTTTTTTTTTTAAAAAAAATTATTATCAGCTAATTTTTTAAGAGTCCTAAATCCATTTAGCAAATCCGCGGCATTTCTCCGCTCTCTCTGTTTCATTTGTTTTCAAATCGGTCATATATGAAAAGACGAAAAGAAAAGTCTTCCACGATTCCCCAACGTGATAAATCTACGTACATGGTTTATTTCGACAAAAATTAATTTTGACATATCGATATTATCATTTTTAAATCGCTATTACTTTCGAAAAGCATAGTGGGTATTTCAATCCATCTAATTGTGATAAAATATATCCCTGTCATCCCTGAACCTTATATTGAAATATGCTTGGCCTTAAAATGAATCGATGACACATCTAGTCCTGACCATGTCACGCCAAAATATGCATGTGTAGTAAAAACTGAAGAAGTGCAAATTCGGTAAGAATTCTTTTTATCCATTTCAAAGCATTTTTATCTGATTTCGAAGAAATATACCTTCTTCGCAACGTTATTACGGCGCATTTTGTCTCTTATTTTATTTTATTGTAAGGGGGTGGGATGATGCATTTTTCAATGTTCTTTGCAATATACTATCAATGCGTTTCTGTTGACGAGAATAAATGTACTTCGCATTGTCATTAACGGACTACCTAGCTTTAACTTAAAAAAGGAAAAGCTGGGTATAGATGATTTGTACATATAAACCATGTTAATAAATTGTGTGACAAAATACTTGCTTTGGTTATAAGATACGGATCAAATGACGGACATTCTAGCTGACGAGAACATGGAAAATAAACAGACATACATTTTCAGATAATCATCAGCTATATTTACCTTTACAATGACATAAAAGTGTTGTTTTTCTCTCTTTATTCAACCCAATCGTTTTTTCTGGTTTCGTATGTTTTGACTCGACCCCTTTTATTCCGTTTTCCGTTTTCGTTTTTCGGGTTTCGTTCTACCTTGCACATGTCTAATACGACGTCGGAATAATCCGGGCAATGTCATAAATATTTGGCGGTGGGACATTTCCACCGCTGAATGCTTACATCTTCGCAAGTCAATGACTCGATACTTATATTTGTTATGAGTAAACAATTCATGACAACGGGCGGGAAAAGGCATTACATTTGCAACTCAAAAAACGCCAACATGAGCGGTGTTTCCTAAGAATTTCACTGCAGTAGACAGCAATTTTCTTTTTTTAATTCGATTGACTGTAATACTTGCGACGAATCGACTAGAAAAGCAGCAACTTTTACCTAGTTCGTATGGCGTAGAAGGCGAAAGAAAATGCGCGTTAATGACGTCATCAATAATGGACGAAATAACGTCAAATGCGTTTAGAACGAGACGTTTGATTGGTTGCTACTCTATAACAACTAACAGGACAACAGTTAGGCGGCGTTTTGCGACTTCAAGAAAATCGAACTAAATCCGCCTAGGGTGGATACAAACGTAAGTGGGTTCAACCTAGGTTAGCGAAGATGAATGTTTACGACGTTGCTCAAATAGGTTCGGACACGTAACGGATGATTTAATGACGTCGCACGAAAAACTCCGACGACCCGGTAATCTAATTGGGGGTAGACTCAAGCTTGAATATACATTTTGGCGGGGCTCTTAAAAATCCAGAAAATAATCAATATTAGACAAAGATCTGTTCATCCTTTGCAAAATTGTAGATTGATCAGGATCTATGTGGCTGTCTTACAGTTACCATAGGTTATAACGTAGCTACTCGCTTAAGAACAGAACACATTCTCTCTTCATCCCATTATGATAGAATGATGCTCTGTTCCCACGGGGTCATTTCACGTCTAATCTCGGGGCCTTGGCGGGATTTCGGTATCCAATCGTTGGCTATACACAACAAAACGATTGAAAAATCTGATACAAACATTCATTGGCTGACACTTCAAATTACCGGCTTCAGCCAAAAATGAAAACGACGTAATGTATACGTAATCAAAGAAGATAAAACTGAATGACTTTGATTCGATAGTTCAAATGTTACCGGCTTCAGCCAAAAATAGAAGCGACGTAATGTATACGTTATGATCATGCAAGACAAAACTGAATGATTTTGATTCGATAATTTAAATGATGTGCTATAATTAGATTATGACGACCAAATAGGCTGTTGGTGTATCAAAAAGGGCAGGGGTCATATTTGATGGTTAATCAATAGACCTCGGCTTTGGAGAGTATAACGTAGGCTAATTTTATGCATCCTTGTGGGTCCAAATCCCACGATTACCGTTTTAATAGATCCAAGCTTAATGTGTTATGTAATTTTATTCTTTCTGTGTCCTGATTTGAATATTCTGGTAATGTTCTCGCAAAAGTACAAACCAATGATGACCTTGGCAATATGTTTTCGTGAATGCTTTCCACTCAAATGTGATACATTTCTTTGAAGGCTATTCCGTTCGGAATTTCCATAAGCCGTCCCCAAAACAAGACCTGCTTTAGACGTCTTTTGAAGACAAGGCTTTGGAAATACACTGGCTCAAAAGAAGCAAAAGATGATAACCAGCATTTTCTCCATTTGCCATAACATAATCATTTGTTGTATTGTTCTCAAATTCGATATTTACTTCCATTTGTTGTCTGCAGCAGCTTTCAAATTGGAAGGAAAATTTATTCCATGCTGGAACTCAGTTGTCGTAAATCTCTTTGTTTGCCTTGCGCAATTTCCATTAGGGTTGTTATATAATACTTTCATTGCCATCTTCATAACGTCGCTTTTCAACACAAACATCGTAACTGCAGCTTTAAACGAGCTGCAGTTACGAGGTTTTGTTGAAAAGCGACAATAAGACTGTTGTTGCATCACAAAGTAAATTAGCTTTGTAATTAGAACAAAAAGCTTGAGGAGCAATCATTTATCATACATTAGCAAAGACATTATATGCATGGCTTTCATTCACACAAATTTAAAAAACGCCTGGTTATTCATAAATTCATTGCATTGATGAAGGAGACACTGTTTGAACCCTTAAGGTGGGTTCACATTGACGAATTTTCCTTACGAATCCTTACGAATTGGACATTCGTAGGCTATTCGTGAACATTCTTAAACAATACGTTAGCATCCGTAAATAACTCGTAAGAATGAAATGCCTTTTTTCTCAATGTCAGCTACTGAATGATGATATAGAGATAATATCTTATTGTTTACAACAAAAAAAATTAAATGGCATTGTAAAAAAATCGTGCATACTCATAGATTTCGTTTTCAGTGGTCCATTCGGAAAGGCATACGTAAGTATTCGCAAACAATACTTAAACATTCGTAAATAACTCGCAATAAATCGGCGACTATCGCAATGATTCGTGTTCATACGGGGAAGTTTTTTGGCATGTCCAAAATTCTCTCACGAATGTCCACGGATTGAATGTCCCGTTATTCATTCGTAAATGACTCTTAGTTTATCGCAAATCACTCGCAAATCATCCGTGTGAGATTCACGAATATATACGATAACTTTACGAATATAAACGAGCCGGGATGTTTAAAAAAGCGATTTTATGGTATGAGATTCCGAGAATGGTACTAAAACAGACCAGGCTCCGCAAAAGGCCTGATTAGGGTTATGTTTGATAGAAAAGCTGAGAAAAGGGCAGTGTGAGTCCTGGTAAGACCTGGTGTATATGCAGAGTCTTATGATGATATACATCCTAGATTATAACAGATATGAACGTCATCGTTTGTTATATGTTTTGTTTATGTGTGAATAGTTCGTATATCATTTTGTACATGATGTTAACAAGAAAAAAAATATTTGATTTAATTTGATTGAGTATGTCAAAATTGTTGACAAATGAAATTAATGGTAGAGGAAATACTATTTAATGTTTTGCTAAACGCCAAATGATTTCTAATTGAATTTGCAAAAAATGAGGACTAAGAGCCCATTTTTTCAATGCGTTTATATGCACTGGGGTCAATTTTTATTATCCCAGCTCAAAATTGACGATAAGTCCTTCAAACGTTGTTCGATGTCCAAGACAATTTGACGTATAATCGACGAATAGTAGGCCTAGATAGAAAAAGTAAAAAAGTAAACGCGCATCGAAGAACAACTTTGAATATATCAAGCATAAATATATTTATGGGGTAACCGTTATAAATGACCCCACACTACACTTAAAGACACTTCCAACGCAACACTTACATTTTTCATCATAACTAAATAAACAATGCAGTATATTTTATGAAATTTTCAGCAAATATCAATCAATTACGTTTACATGTTTTCTGTAAGTTTCAATAAAATCGACTGATCCGAACATAAAAAATATTCAGGTTTTTCACTAAGACTCAAATATGAAAAGTCACAAAACCCCATGCCATTGCAGAATTCAATAGCATCAAAGCAGCGTCACCAAATCATGCTCAAATCTCATATCATTGCTTCACAAGTAAAAAATTGCTGTAATGTACAGCAAAATGAATTGTATCGCGCTTAAAAAATTATACCAAAGTACTGAATGGTACAAGTGTCTGGTTAAGTCAACATGCAGTGAAAACCGAAACAGAATTGCATGTCAGCATATGCTGGTGCTAGATCTAGTCTATTTTTGTGTGTTCAGCCAGATTATACATTAATCAAACAACATAGGAGGGGAAGTAAGCAAATACAAAAGTGTTAAATGTTGCAGTTGAATAAATGGGGATTAAGATTAACTTAAACAAGAAAAGAAACCGAATATTTCAGCAAGGAATTAGGACCAAGATGGTCCTGAATCGTTTCTCCGTGAAAAAAAGACACACACAAATAAATTGAAAGTGCACCATAGTAACCACAGTTCACTATGAAAATATTTTTCGAAAAAAAAAAGAAAAGAAAACAAAAACAATTCGAAAGGCTCCATGCAAGGAAGATTCCTGTTAGATTCCTATGTTAGAAGATTCCTGTTTGAATCTTGATTGAAACTGGCCTAGTAATTTTGGAGAAGTTTTCACATGAACGAACGCCGGAAATAGGACCGTGGCATAAGCCCCGCTAGCCTTTGGTCAGAATAGGTAAAATACTTTAATTAAATAGAAAAAAGTACTTGTTTATCCATTAGCCTTCTGAATATAAAAATCGTATCAAGTAAATTTTCCAAACCGGAACATTTTGACCACTATAGCTTATTTGTTCTTCGTATAATCATTCAATAGAGAACAGACTGTGTTGAATAGATCAGAATGCACGCTAATCTTAGTCTATGGAATCTAAAAATGCTTTGATAACAGCAGGAATAGGAAACGTTTATGATAACAGACATAGATGTCACAGCAGCCGCAATGCCACGGATATGATCCTTATTACTTTTGCAATAAATTAAATGTAAAAAAGATAAATACAGAAATGCCATATAAAGTGACAACTACCAGCCGCTAATGTTTAGGATTTAAGCTGTAACACAATACAAGCAATACCATGAATATGTCTCAATAATTCACCCGGCAGATCATCTCTGCCAGGTCATAAATCGGGACCTATATTTGTACTTATCACACACAAAAAACACAAAGAACGAGCGACACATATGAGGAGATTTACTACAGTGTAACAAAAAGTACAGGACTAAAGTTTTGATTGTGGCGGCGAATTGATTGCGCATAAAGTATTCTTTTGGACGGTTTTGAAATCCATCCAGTCAAAAACTGTTGAGACATTAAAATTGGGTTGTTCTTTTATGTGAAAACCCCTAACAGTTTGTAATTTTTAGAAAAAAAAATTGAGAAAACCTATTTGTTCTACTAGTTATACACATGCCTATTTAGTTCAGACGATCCCTTGAAATTATGAAATCGAATCATCAATAATTGTACATGCAGTGTTCATTCAATACTTACCGGGTAAGTCTTTTTCGTGCTTTGATTTCTTAGGAAGCGATGCAGTGAATCGGATAGGCCATGGGCAAACCGAAAGTAGGAATTCACATTGTAATGCAATTTTGAAAAACGCTTGAGAAAACCCATTTGTTCTACTAGCAATATACATATCTAGTCAGATAATACGATCCCTTGTAACAATGCAAGTTGACCAGTCCAAATTCAACATGTAGTGGTCATTCAATAGTAAGGTACTTCTCGTTCTTTGATTTCTTATTGCGATTCGAAATGGTACGGTTGGGCTAAAAAAATTTAATGCGATGAAAATTCAAAATTAAGAAGTTTGGGCTGATATTCATTCATATGAATCTCCTTTGCGCCACCGCAAGCTCATTTTCGCACGTGAGTATAGCCTATGAAAATCGGAACTAATACAAAATCAGACACTTTATGTTCTAACATAAACATTATTGACTTACAATACATGAATATAGCAATTAAATGCAATAAAAATTCATGATTTAGGAGTTTATGCTGATTTGAATCTCCTTTGCGCCACCGCAAGCTCCTTTTCGCCCGTGAGTATAGCCTATGAAAATCGGAATTAATAAAACAAACAGACACTTTTTTCTAAAGAATACATAATTATTATTGAATAGCTATGGTCTAATAATACATAAATATTACAATCAATTGTGACGAAAATCTATGATTAAAAAGTTTATACAGATACAAATCTCCTTTGCGCCACCCAGCTCCTTCTCGCCTGTGATTAGCATATGAAAATCGGAATTTATACAGAAAACAGACACCTTTTGTCAAAAAATAAACATTATGGATTAGATATGATCTTAAAATACGTGAAAATTACAATTTAAATGCGATAAAAATTAATGATAAAGGAGTTTGGGCTTATATGAATCTCCTTTGCGCCGCAGCCAGCTCCTTTTCGTCCGTGAGTAGCCTATTAAATCGGATTCAACACAAAAATCAGACACTTTATGTCCCAAAACAAAGATTACTGACTAGATTTAATCGTAAAATACACGAATATAACAATCTAATGCGATAAAAAAAATCATGATTAAGGAGTTTGGACTGATATAAATCTCATTTGCGTCACCTTCATGTCCTTTGCGTCCTTTGCGCCAAAAAACAGGTCCATTGCGTGTTTTAGTCCAACCCGAAATGGTATGCATAAATGCGTTGCATTTAAACGGATAGGAAAAATAAATGTCCACCATGGGCAAACCGGAAGTAGGGACTTTCCATTGCTATGCAAAGTATAAAACTATACTAGAATTTCGTTTACGCGAATTTTCAGCGTGGTCTGAGATTAAACGAACTTCAATGTATACATATAGTACTGCTTGAAAAATTATACCGTGTAAACAGTTTATGTGTAGGTTATATATACGACTTTCAAGTACAAATAATTATCGCTCATGACGTAATTTCTAAAATTAGAATATGTATACCACAATATGTATCGCGCCATAGGCGCGATACAATAAGATTTGATAACATGTTTTCATGTGCGATGCAATACTAGAATTCAGTCACACCTATTTTGTTTAATGTTTTGTACGTTTCAACATTGCACAAAATCATTGAATTTGTTACCAGACATTAGTTTTTCGCCTTTTTGCCTCAAGAAATTTTCAACAACTGCAACAGGAACTTAATAGGGACGAGTTAGGAATGATCCCGCAAAGATTCACCATCAATTATGCTTTATCAATAAAAAGGGTGAGTCTTCGTGTCATTTAGGTTCATGACGGACACACAGAATGTTAGCATAATGTCATAAACTCTACTGCTGAACATTACATTAATAACAGGCCCGTAGGAACAGTAGGGGCTAAGGTGGGGGGGGGGGCCTCCCTAATGTTGCCCAAAATGCCAGATTTTCCATATTTTACACTGAAAATGCAAGGAAAATCCAATTTAGCCCCCCAATATCCAGACACAGCGGCTTCAGCCACCCAATATGAAATTGCTTCCTACGGGCCTGAATAACATGAATTTACGTTATCAGCTCGCACAGCTTTTTTGTGACTTTTTGTTTTCAAGTCATATTATATGCACTGCAAATTTAATCATTTCTACTCAATGTTTCTTTATGAAAATTACAGATATTATGCAATTGTGAATGAATCAAATTTGTTGAAAATTTGATACAGAATGGTTTGTTAAATATCAAGTTATTACCAAAAAGGTAAGTGTTGCGTTAGAAGTGTCTTTAAGTGTATGTATGAGACGACACAATTAATTGATGTAAGAAGTGAAAACTTTGTATGTTATTGAATAGAAAATTCTGTGTGAACAGCAAGAATTGCATTGCTGATTATTCAGCAATTTATTCTTTTCTCACAATTTTTTCCAAAACCATGGGACGTCAAAACTAGATTTTGTTTGGGAAAGGATTAATTATTGTTTTGAAGAAATTGTTGATACAACCTAAGCTTATTTCGTTCGTAAGACATGTTGTCTTGTCGAATGTCAGATTTTCAATAACGAGGTTGTCTTTCTTACAACAACAACAACAACAAAATAATAACAAAGGACTCGTAAACATTCGTAACTAAGTCGGTAATACTCCTATTGATTCGTAAATAATCCGTAACCAGCCCGTAAACTAGTCGTAGAAATACGTAAACCGTCCGTTAAATTCGCTCAAATCGTAACGATACTTGTACCTTTCGGCAATGTGATTACGAATGTCCAATTCGTAAGGAATCGTAAGAAAATTCGTCAATGTGAACCTACCTTTAGAGAAAATGTTGGTGAAATCTGACATATGGCTGGATTTTAGGTTCTGGTACTTGAAAAAATTGTCGTTTCAACTTTGTTTCTAGTTCTTACTGCCACATGTATTAACAAATAGTTATCAAAGTTGATGCGTGTGTTGGCTTACAGTATTATTTTGCATGACTGTAATTTTCAGTTTTATTGAAATATCATATCTGCGGTTTTCTACCCTTGAATCTAACATGATTCAATTTCGTTTCGATTTTATTATCGCTCCAACAGCCCGAAATATTTATCAATTATTTACTCTTTTTTGCATTGAACTAAATGCTTTTACCCCAAGAACCATACATTGAACAATACAGATAAAACATGGGTTGAATACGTGCGAGAAATTCAGACTTGTGGAGCGATTCAGGCCTTCAAAGGCCTCTACTTTCATCAAATCTAGTGAAACCGTATCCATCTCTGGGATGATTATAATTTTATGTGACGTGGAATCCCAGACAGTTTAGAATAAATTCTATTTACTTGCAAATTGAGATAAACCAGTTTGCATTCTCTGATGATTTTCCAGGCTGGAAAGTCTGAGTAATTGATATGTCTATTCATGAGCTGAATTGGAAAATGAAAATTATCTTGAACAAAAGTAAAAACGCTACACTGCAAGATTTCTTATTTCTGGAAAAGTATCGAACTAATAGCATGAAATATATATAATATAATATATATATATTGCTTTTAGCAATCGTTTTGTCGAAAATTTATTGCCCTGTCTCCTTTAATGTCAGAGTTACAGCCCGTAATGTGTTTAGATCTAATTTCATCTAATGTCGCATATGCGCATGCGCAAAAAACGCTTCATTATTTTTTCGGAATTGGTCATATCCGGGTTGCCAAAAAACTCACTTATTTTTTGTAGCAAGCTCTAAAATCAAGGTCCAATATGTCATTTTTGCGAATTACCTCCCTTGGACATAAACAAATTGGGAATTTAAAATGTTTGGTATTCACAAAATTATCACAGTTTTCGATTGTTTTTTTTTTTTTTTTTTTTTTTTTTTTTTTTTTTTTTTGCAACATCATGCATACCTTACAAGGGATTTTATACTCTTCTTTCGACTAGGTTTGTTCCCAGATGTCCATGCAATAGCGATTTCAATTTCCTCTGGAGATTACATTGTAAAATGTTCAAGCTTTGGAACATAAGGAAAATTCTGCTTTTCAAACATCATTTTCTAAACGCTGAAACAATGTTATGCAATTTTCTTTACATTTCCTGACTGGTAACTTGTCAGACTACCATTCCATGCAGTTCGGCATGGTTTGCTTGCTTCTGCTTGGATTTCTGAGGGGTTAAATTGTGTAAAATTTCTGTTCAAATTGTACACCTGAAAAATGGACTCCTGACACATTAAAAGGGTCCGTTATTCATCCTCGTAATTAAGATCCAAAAAAAAGTTTAGTGCTCGCCACCACCAAGTCAATAAAAATGCGAAACACTTTCATTTGATTTTTTTTACCTTGTTGTTTTTAGAAGAAATATGACAAGCAAAGTAAGTGTAGCGTTTTCACTTTTGTTCAGTATATATTTGCACCAATTTCTGCCGTACAACAGCAGTTTCGACAAATTATTCGTGTATTTGATTTTCTCGGTGCTTGTTTGTATCAAAATAAATTACAGTTAAAACTCATTGTTTCGAAGTCTTAGGGAACATCATTTTACCGTGAAGTATCCGAAGTTCCACTCATCCGAATTTTGTTCCGTTCTGATTATATGATACGTAGGGAGTTAAAAGAACCGTTACCTTCGAATGTTGGACAGATATGGGCGTATGGTGAATTAACTGCTAATTCAACCGTCTTTAAGTGAATGTTTCAGATGAAAGGAACATTTCCTCGGAATGACCATAAATACGCTATAAACAATGCATAAAATTTACCTGTGGGGCAAGATATCATGAACAAGCGAGAAAAGAGGGAAGTTCAAACTTATTAAATGTGTATATTGAGCCAAAAGCTTTGTTTTATGAACACATTTTTATAGGTTGCCTTAACTCCGGGAAAATGTTTTAAGATCACCACAGTTGAATCATGATAGTAGTAGAGAACAAGCATTTTCTCCCTTTTCTTCGGTATAGGCCTATTCAGGTATTCTGTCGTCTACGATTCTTTTCAGCTAGGTCAACGCTGCGATGTGTTTTGACATAAAGAATAAATCATTCCTCAAATGAAGTTCACATCAATTCAAAATTTGATGATCTAATCGTAAAGCATTTCATTGATTTAAACAACAATATGAATTGAATCGTGGAAATATCGTATCCTTTGATAATTTTGCCCGAAAATTATCACAGATTTTTAAGATACCTGACGAAGTCGGGCAGAATTATAGCTAGCTACCAGGACTTCAGTGCGCTTTCGTTACATTTTGATCCTTACCATAAACTACGAATACATTGTTTTAAATCATTCTACTTTTCTGTAGCAAAATGGCATAACAAGTGGGTATTTCTTATATTTGAAGAAAGAGTATTGATACGTTTTACCTATTTTCATTGAACTCAATTGGTATAATTGTTCTAGACAATTTCAATCATCTATCATTAGTATCACAAGCATTCAAAATGTGTGTAAGAGGGAAGGTCATAGTCATGACCACTCTTTTACTGTAATGATCACGCCTGAAGAACTTTAGAAAAGAGAAGAAGAGGCATGTAATTTCTTATTTTAATTGCAAATCATACGTTGTGTTTGCCACAAATTTTGAACGATCTAATCGAAACTTTTTATTAAATATTAAAAGAAATTCAGGCCTGTGGAGAGACTAAAGCCATTCAGGGCTTTCTAAATTATGTCTTGTTGTGGTATAAATTCTGACTATTAAAGTTGTCTTTCCCGTCGAAGCTCTCAAAGATGTCACGACACAATTTATTTGTTAGTTGTCTGAACTTTCCATTAATCCTTTCCCAATCAGTTTCTGATACTGACATACATAGAGGATTGGACTTTTAGGATCATTAATGATTCAGAAGAAAAAGTTATTTCATAGCAAATTCTCCATTTGCCTTAACATTCTATGTGCTTTATTTGACACAAATCCTGATTATATCAATACCAATTTGTAGTGTCAGCAGCCCTTAAATTGGAAAAGTCCCAATGTTTTTATGTCTCAGAAAGCGTTAATGCTGTTATGCAATGCATTTCTTTTTTTCAACAAAAACATTGTAACTGCAGCTTAAAAAAGCTGCAGTTACGAGGTTTTTGTTGAAAAGCAGTTATGAGGTTTTTGTTGTAAAGTGACGATATTTCTCTGGGAAGAAGCTCTGTATATCACAAAGTCAATTAGCGTTGTGAAAGGCGCGTGCTGAGTGCGGCAATTACTTATCATGCAAATACTGCACGAACAGTTTCTCAAGTTTAGGTCATTCTCCTTAGAGAAATAAAAACAACCTTTGTATCCTTACTATTTTTTTCTAAGGAAATGCTATGGAAAATATGTTTGACGTCTGATCTAGAAAAGCTCCTCTTGGACATATTAGACCAAATCTTCTGTCCAAGACCAGATGATTCATCCATAAAGTTTATTTTCCTTCAATGTACTTCCCATTGCAAGTTACACACAGTAGAAATCTTTTTTACTACATGTACTTCAGACATATTTTTTCATTGACCATCTTGGTGAAACCTAGATAGATATCATTTATACATTGGCGAACAAGCTCCATTCCGACAACCATATCTCCTTTCAGAGATCCATTTCTTCATTTCTATAAACAGGAGAATGTCCGTCTAGTCAAGATCTAGAAAGAAGGGGAGACCGGGGCTATTTCGGCCCCGGGGCAAGTTCGGCTAGTGGCTCTTTTGAGCCTGTCGACAGAGATAGAGAGCTCTGACCCAGATTTTAAAGTCACTCATGACGAAAGCTTTTCGCAGAAGGTTTTTGGTCGAATTGAATACAAAAACATAGAATTTAGAACACGATTCTGATGTTAGACATGCGCCATGATTCAGATTTCTTTTTTGTATATTTATGAAGACAATTAAAGGGGGAATAACACTTAACATCTTGCAAATTTTCCGAGAACTTCGTACAAAAAAATAAATATTTATTATTAAAATATATGGTCTTTAAATTGCATCTATGCCAAATCTTAGCTTTCTACCTTGTGTATTGGCTTAGATGTCGACGGATTTAAAACCCCGTGATTTTTTGTCCCGGGGATAATATTTACAATAATGGAACATATGGGGTTTTAAATCCGTCGACATCCTAAGATTTGGCATAGATGCAATTTAAAGGCCATATTTTCATAATACATATTTATTTTGTACGAAGTTCTCGGAAAATTTGTATGATTTTAAGTGCCATTCCCCCTTTAAGTCCTCTTTCATATTAAAACTAAAGATGAAGCGTTCATGGTATCTAAAATTAGATATGACGTGATGTTGACACCAGGTCTGTCTGGGGCTAGTTCGGCCTTTGGGGTTGGGGCAAGTTCGGCCACCCCCAAACTTGCCCATGAATAAAAAGAATAATCGCTGTTAGAATTGCCATTTCTTGACGACTCTGAATATATCAATTGCGCAAGCCTAGCTCTAACAGAAATGTAAAAAATGGACAAATTCAAAATCACAGGCCGAACTTGCCCCAGCCTCTACTTGTTATCCCGAATGTCCCCTTACTCACGATGATTTGACAGTTATAACAATGCCTTTTCAATTTATACCTTCATTTGGAAGTCGTATACAGATTCCTTTAAATTTAAACAGTCTAAAAATCCAATATAAGGATTTATAGGTCTGTGCATACCTTGCCCCAAGGGTGGGCCGAACTTGCCCCATGTATGGGGCAAGTTCGACCACCACGATCAAAACTCTAAAATTTGAAATTCTCTTTATTGAAAAGAAATATATAAAAAGGACAGACGCAGTTTGAACGGCTTTCGCTTGTCGAACTTAAATATATAAATCACGCCCAAATAACTTTCATATAATTCAAAATATGAGCAATCGAAATTAGGGGGGCGAAATAGCCCCTATCTCCCCTAGGTTAGGTGAGGAATCACTTTACCTTCCACCTTTCAAAATACCGGGTTCAATCTTAGGTACGTGCGCTAGCACGTTGACATGAAATATCTGAAAATATTGCAGTCATGTCTATAGACGACGATTACCAAACTATTTATGCAGCTTTCCGTAACTTTTCAAATTAATAAAACCTCCCGTTGACTATTAGTTTTGTAGGTACTTCAAAATGAACAGATGGTCCATTAATATCAAAGATTACAGCTAACAATATCATCTTAACATTGATCTTTCTCTTGGCAAAATCTGGTCTAAGACTTTCTATAGTAACGTATACCTCAAGGTACACCTTTCGTTTTGGTTAAAAAGGTGTATTATCATCTGTAACTGTGTACATGTCAACAGATGATGATCAAATTTGGGCAACTTTTTCATACTTTTGCGTTTTAAATGATAAATTTTATAGATTGTTAACTAAAAAGGATCAAGCATTGAAATTGAAGTGATTGTTTGAAAACAGAAGAAATTAACAAAGAGAACTTGCTTTGTCTTCAAGTTGAACTGTTTCCACAAATTTTACATGTCCTTGATCACGCAATTTGTACAAGTTGACTTGATAAACAAAAATATCATGGGAAATGTGCTTGACGCCCTAACGACTAAAATTGCGTGTACATGACTTAAATTTGCATAGTTCTAGGTGACAGGGAACTAAACTTAAAAAAATGCCACAAATGACAAAATTGAAGTTATTAAAGATAGAATTTGTGTAAAATATGGCATAGCAAATATTGAGACAAAAGGAGAAACTGCTGGTTATCAGCAGTTTCTTCTTTTGTTTAATTTTTTTCCAAGCCTTATCTATTAGGGACGTCAAAACCAGGTCTTGTTTGGGAAAAGGTTAAAGCGGAGACTGAGCAACTTAGATTTCTGTTATAATTACCACAGAGTATAAACGATACAAGTACATACTCATATGTACTGCTTTCCTTTTTATCCAAACCCGTATATGTGCCTAAATACGAAATAAATGGCGCTTGCTGATCTAAGACTGCGGATATATAGGTAATCTACTTAGGACAGCATAGATCTAGAAAAAATTGTATGTATACGAAGGCAGATATCTGTGTTGCCATGCTGAGCCGCGTTATTTATAGCGAGATTTTCTTTAAGATTTCTTAAGATGTTTTGGATAAAGCGTTTTTAAGACCGAGACTTTGACCGAGCTATTCCGAATGCTCCATATTTATACAAATGAAGTCATTATGACGTCATTTGTATAAAGTATGGAGCATTCGGAACACCGCGGTTTATGAATTATGGAGTGTTCGGAACAACTCGGTCAAATCTCATTTACATTGTTTGTACAGAGTTGACCGAGGGGTTCCGCATGAAGTATATGGTAATGGCGCCTCCCATTGAGGGTCTTAAAAATCTTGCTCTAAAGAGCGCTTTATCCTAAAATAGCTTAAGAAATCTTAAGATATCTCAAGAAATCTCGCACTAAAGAACGCACCCCTGGTCTCAAATGATCATGTCAGACTGCTATGTGTGTTTTCTCAATCCAATCTCAATTTTGTTTTGTGTTTGTTTCTTTATTGCTCAACGGTTTGTGCTACATCGAAAATGATGTCTCGAGGATTTTTAGAAATAAAAGTGCAAAGGCGGTTGAAGAACCGATGAGATAAGATATCATAATACAAAAAAACGTCCTTGGGGGCAATTCAAATACGACGACATAAGACATCTAAATTTGATTTATCGCATTTGGCGTTTCATAAGCGTTTGCTATATAGGCTGTGCCTATTTTCGTTTTATTTGCCGGTTTTCGTAAAAGTGCATGGCCGTTTATTTATGTATAAATAAATTAGATTTGCAACATAAAAACAGTGAGGTTGACAAAAACAAGGAGTAGTGCATACATATTATTCACTTTGGAATATTTCCTTTTAACAGACACTTTGGCGTGTATTCATACGTGTGCAATACTGAACACTTTTCGCATACTGAACAATTCTTGAGACCGGATGCATGCTGTGCAATTTAGTTTTTATTGCCCAGATGATGATTGTGTTAACTATTATTATTAAAATTATGCTTTAATAAGTACAATGATCGATTATACTTTAGTACAATCGAATTTTTGAAACAGCTGTTAAGAGTCGGTCATATATTTATAGCAAAATTTAATGTGAATTGGTTTGTACTGGATCTAAGTTAGCAATATTTGCCAAACCTGAGAGCTACCTATGAATCTAGCATACAACTTGAAACTAGATCAAATTCAAAGAAAGTACCAGGGTCCCAAGGCTTATTCACTTTTTTGCCATATTGTCTTGTGCATTTAGATACTTCAGTAACCAATCATTTAGGAGCTAGTATCTGAGCCGCTTTCTTTAGAGCGATGTCTTTTAAGATTTCTTACGATGTTTTAGATAAAGCGTTTTTAAGAACTAGATTTTGACCAAGGTGTTCCAAATGCTCTATACTTCATACAAATGACGTCATGATGAGGCATTACCTAATGACGTCATGATGGAGCATTCGGAACAACTCGGTCAATTCTCTCTTATAATGTTTCTACGAAGTTGACCGAGGGGTTCCACACGAAGAATAGGGTAATGGCGTCTTCCATTGAGCTCTAAAGAACGCACATCTGAGTTCCATCTTCACTGAACCTTCAAATTATCCAAGATGCTCTGGACAGGCAAATGACTTGTACACAAACCCTTTCCCACACATTGACGCTTTTGGACGCCTCACAAAAAAAGGCTTTTGAAAACATGGTGGAAAATGAAGAAATTGCTTGTGACAAGCATTTTTTTTTTTTTTTCATTTCCCAAAATGTTTTCTACCAAGAAAGACCAAAAAATGTTAAATTGACCTGAAATTTTCCGAATTTCCATAAGAAAAGATGCTCTTTTAGATAGATTAAAAGTAAAATTTATGTAAAAACAATTGTTAAATGTCCCTTTAAAGTGACATTTCAGAATTTTTTGTCATAAATTCTACTTTTATTTTTATCTTAAAGAGCATATTTCCTTATGAAAATTCTGAAAATTTCAAGCCAAAATATTGCGCCGTTTACGAGAAATCTATATTTTTGTGTTAAAATTGAATAAATTGTTGTGGACAACAGTTCGGATTTATATGCAATTTATCGATTATGTCTCAACTGTAAATGCGTGTTTCTCGCTTATTGGCAACAACTTCAAAAAACTAATAGTATTTATACTCATAAGAATAACCAATCTTGTCATCAAGACATACAGGGTGTTTCATAATATGTGTTACCATTTCGAATCATGAGTGTGTTGAAATTAAGAAATGCACATTTAAATGAAATTTACAATGTGAAAATAGACATAATAAAGTTTTATTTGACATATAACATTAGTATATTTGCATTCAGGATTGACACTAATTCAATCTCACACATATAGTACAGTTTTACGACAAAGCACTCTAGATGACGTCATCCATGTTGCAAAACGACGCCAACATGTTTCTTAAAGTTTCTAATGGCAGAATTTCATGTGTCCAAGGCATTATTCTGATTTCACAGTGGAATGCTATTTAAAGTCATCTATAGACATTGCAACATGGTAGTACGCACATGCTCTTTCAGAAATATCAAAGATAAAGTTCAAACAGACTGAGATCCGGAGAGTGCAAAAAACACACATTATTTGACCTGTATGAAATCCATTGTTTCCCATATGTTTTCCAGCCAAACAATTACTTCCTCGGAAGTGCTGGGCGCAATACTATCCTGCTTGAATAAAAGGAAATTAAAGTCTGCATCTCTTTGCTTCAATGCTGAAACATATTGCTTCTTTAATATATGCAGATAGCGTACTCTATTCATTGTCTCAATGTCAAAATTTTTGTCCCTAGAAAAGAACGTTTAAGTCATTACAAATGAACTTAAGGTGGTCCATACTGTCAAATTGTGAGAATGAAATGATCTATCAAGACAAAGTAGGATTTATCTAAGCATCTGCATTCAGAGTTCATGGTCAGAATATTGTTTATTCATAGATATGATGACAGATATTGATAAATATTTGATCAAGCAATTTGACAACTTCTGTGCCTATGCCAATTGACAACATTTTGAAAAAAACGGACCAAATTTAATGACGTCGAAAAAGACGCCATGACCCCAATATTTTCCCTTAATTTTTGTGTGACACAAAACTTCATTATGTAATCTTTAGAAACATGTATATGATGAATATATTCTATGTAACATCAATAATTTATATTTATTCGTAATGGTAACAGATATTATGAAACACCCTGTACTTTAAAAATTGAAATTGGAATGAAATGTCCCTTTAACTGGAATAGATGTCGTAATGTTTGTCTCATAGGGAAACGAACTATCACTTTCAGTGACAAAATTGCCTGAAACCATCAAGAGACCGCGTAACTGGTTTATCTCAATTTGTTTGTAAATCAATCTCGTCTACGGCTGTCTCGACCTGTCTTGAAGAAAACAGCGGTCTTCATGAACTTGACGATTCTTTAATCCTTTGACCCTTTCCCAAACAAGACCTGTTTTGACGTCCTTGACGTCCCTGATAGAAAAGGCGTGGGAAAACATTGAGACAAAAGAAGAAACTGCTGATAACCAGCAGTTTCTCCTTTTGTCTCAATATTTTCTGTGCCATATGTTACATAAATTCTACCTTTAATAAAATCCATTTTGTCATTTGCAGCAGTTTTTTAAGTGGATCACCCTAAAATATTGTCGTTTGGGAATAGGTTAACGTGTTGAAAAAAGAAAACGTAGCATTACAAAGGCGGATGAGTCCGTTAGTACAACATATTCAAAACAACATATTGCTCAGATGTCCTTTTTTACTTTTAATTAGCATCTCCTGAACTAAGTCGTAATGTTTCGCAAGGGGATGAACTAATTTTATGACTTTCTGTGACAACACTATCCAACTGCCAACATGATAGTCTCGTAATGGGTTTATCTCAATTTGTATTCAAATCAATTTTGTTTTTAGCTGTCTCGACTTTTCCTGACAAAAAACATCGGTCTTCGTATCATTTATTGAAACTGTGCTCCCCTCTTTTATTTGTTATTATTGTTATGGCCTACTGTATGAACACTTACAGATACTTTTACGCAACACTTAGATCTACCTGTTTTTAATTAACCTTTTTTTCATCAAATTTTCAACAAATTTGATTCATATATATTGGCTAAATATCTGTAATTTTCATAAAGAGAGTAGAAATTTTAAAATTAGCGGTTCATATAATATGACTAGACAACAAAAAGTCACAATAAAGCCGCGTGAGTTGATAACGTAAATTTAAGTTATTCATGTAACAGCAGTAAAGTTTATGAGAGTCAGCTAACATTCTGTGTGTCTACCATGGACCTAGATGGACCTAAAATACATCCCTTTTCATTGACAAAGCATAATTTATGACGAATCTTTGCGAGATAGTTCTTTACTCGCACCTAAGTGCCTGTTCCAGTTGTTGAAAGATTCTTGGAGCAAAAAGGCAAAAAAAATATCTCCATGCTAACAATTTGGCAATTTTTAACGTGCAATGCTGACACGTTCAAAACACTATTTCTTAAACAAAATAGGTGCATCTGAGTTATAGTATTGCTTGGCATGTGAAAACATGTTATCAAATTTCGTGAATCAGGATTCGAGATATGAGCATGATTTGGTGTTCTTTGATGCTATTGAAATTTTCAATCGCAGGGCGATTTTGCGACATTTCATATTTGAGTCTTTGTAAAAAATCTGGAATATTATTTTTATGTTTGGGTGGACCGATTTTAAGGACATTTTCAGAAAACATATCAACGTTATTGATTTATATTTGCTGAATATTTTTTACAAAATATACTGCATACATTTTTTAAATCATGATGACAAATGTATTGCGTTAGAGGTGTCGCTGAGTGTATGTAGGCCTACCTCGTAGATAATGAACTATCATTATCGCTTCCTTTTTATAGACCTTTTTGAAAATGGTACAATGACCCTGTAAATGGTCGAACTTAATTTGTTTGTAAATGAATCTTGTTTACGAAGTCGCGAGATTTCTTGACAAAAAATCGGTCATCCTGAACTTAACACTACTTCTATTTTAGGTCATAGATACAAAATTATGTACAAGGTTCTTTGTGATAACAAGAACTTGGATCCTCTGAAGACAACTATTTTGTTGTTTGAGAATCTCTAACTTAGATTTAAACGTGAATGTCAGTTGCATTGATTTTGTTAAAATAGCAAAGAAAATCATCTTTTGAAACAGTGCTTCGTTGGTTCTCTTTTTGGTAGGAACGCAACGATCCCGCAGAGGGAAAATAATCACTATAAGTAACGAAACTATCTGAAAATATTACGATGGTCCCATTACTGGTTTTTCTCAACAACAAATAAATCATGTTTATGATTATCTCGAAACTTCTAGACAAAAAGTCTGTCATATTTCTCGCTAGATCAAATATATACTGACTGACTTTAAAAACGCATCACTAAAGTTCATCCAGCAATAATATGCAAAGTACATAATCAACTATGTAGTCTTATATATTCAATAACAGTTTGACATCTTCTCAACATTTCCTGAAATTTTCAGACATAAAATCGATTGAATAACTGAGATATAGTCATTTAAAGAGAGGCGGTGTGAGGAATTTGGCAGTTTTCTGTATTTAATAACAAGTAATTCCGCTCTGAGTAATAAAAACGTTCAACAATCGTGACCTCGTTGACCCTTGAGCTGAAACAAAATCTTTATTCTTTTGGGCTTGAATTATCTACCATATATTGCTGGAGAGTATTCAAAGGTTTTGGAGTCCGTTTTTCATCATGTCTAAGCCCAAAGCACCCTGATCTGATGATGACTTTCTGTAAGTATCTGCCACGGGCATAATCGCCAGTAGTGAAAACCACAATATCTTATTCGTTAATTCACTGTTATGGCAAAAGTTTGTCAGTAGCAGCATTTTTGTATTACAATTGCAGTTGAAAACGTTGTTGTAAGCCAAACACGTAATTGACGTTGACGTATGTTATTATCTTGACGTAAGCTCGTTTTAAACGGTTGGTCAGGACGCTGATGCTCAGCAGCAATTCCTGTAGATTGGCTACGTTAATGAAAGTGAAAAATCGTCCGATTGGTTCACATTTAAACGTCTCGCCCGTTCTCGTTGACAAACACCCGCTTAGAATATTTCAAAAATTTGTGTATGCTCAACAAACTTTGGTCTCTTGGCTTTATTTTTTGTTTAATCAAATTGATTGAGAAATAAAAGTAACTCCTGGCCATTTGAATATGGAATATGAAAACAAAAATCCAGTTGATCACCTAAGGAGTAGTTACGTAAACGTTATCCATAATTTGCACGTTGACGTCGTGCGAAATAACGTGGTAGCTGACTGCAATAAATTTTATTGGAAATCGTGTCTTATTGGTCGAAATAAATATCAGAAGTATAAATATGATCCTGTTGACTTTAACTACGAAAATATTTTGAAAAATAAGTGATGCGTTTTTAAAGTCAGTCAGTATATAAGTATTGTGAGATCTATTCTGCGGTCAAATAATTAGAACTTATCTGTAATCGTAACTGTTTTATCTCAATTCGCTTGTAATTATCCCCCGCCGAAAAAAATTTTCGGGGGGGGGGGGGGGGATATTGTTTTTGCCATGTCCGTCCGTCCTTCCGTCCGTCCGTCCGTCCGTCCGTCCGACATTCATTTCCACGCTATTTCTTGGAAACTATAGACCGGATTTCGATGAAACTTGGCACACAGCTTCACTACAAAGAGGACATGCGCATATAGTCGGGGTTACCCGGTTCGACCATTGAATTCAGAGTTACTGCCCCTGACTGTTTAAGCCATATACATACAGAGTGATATTCGTTTCCGCGCTATTTCTTGAAAACTGTAGACCGGATTTCGATGAAACTTGGCACACAGCTTCACTACAAAGTGGACATGCGCATATCGTCAGGGTTACCCGGTTCGACCGCCGAATTTAGAGTTACTGCCCCTGACTGATTTAGCCATATACATACAGTGATATTCGTTTCCGCGCTATTTCTTGAAAACTGTAGACCGGATTTCGATGAAACTTGGCACACAGCTTCACTACAAAGTGGACATGCGCATATCGTCGGGGTTGGCCGGTTCCACCGCCGAATTTAGAGTTACTGCCCCTGACTGTTTTAGCCATATACATACAGTGATATTCGTTTCCGCGCTATTTCTTGAAAACTGTAGACCGGATTTCGATGAAACTTGGTACACAGCTTCACTACAAAGTGGACATGCGCATATCGTCGGGGTTACCCGGTTCGACCGCCGAATTTAGAGTTACTGCCCCTGACTGTTTTAGCCATATACATACAGAGTGATTTTCGTTTCCGCGCTATTTCTTGAAAACTGTAAACCGGATTTCAATGAAACTTGGCACACATCTTAACTACAATGAGGACGTGCGCATATCGTCGGGGTTACCCGGTTCGACCGTCGAATTCAGAGTTACTGCCCCTGACTGTTTAAGCCATATACATACAGAGTGATATTCGTTTCCGCGCTATTTCTTGAAAACTGTAGACCGGATTTCGATGAAACTTGGCACACAGCTTCACTACAAAGTGGACATGCGCATATCGTCGGGATTACCCGGTTCGACCGTCGAATTTAGAGTTACTGCCCCTGACTGTTTTAGCCATATACATACAGAGTGATATTCGTTTCCGCGCTATTTCTTGAAAACTATACACCGGATTTCAATGAAACTTGGCACACAGCTTTACTACAATGAGGACATGCGCATATCGTCAGGGTTGGCCGGTTTGACCGCCGAATTTAGAGTTACTGCCCCTGACTGTTTAAGCCATATACATACAGTGATATTCGTTTCCGCGCTATTTCTTGAAAACTATACACCGGATTTCAATGAAACTTGGCACACAGCTTTACTACAATGAGGACATGCGCATATCGTCGGGGTTACCCGGTTCGACCGCCGAATTTAGAGTTACTGCCCCTGACTGTTTTAGCCATATACATACAGAGTGATATTCGTTCTGTTGAAGTCATATACATACAGAGTGATATTCGTTCTGTTGAAGCCATATACATACAGAGTTATATTCGTTTCGGCGCTACTTTATTGACAATGAAAATATTTTCGGCGGGGGATATCAATTCAACGAATTTGCTTGTTTAATCTTGTTTCCGACTGTCGCGACTTTTCTCGATGTAATCAACTGTGTTCTGTGATAACAATGATAATTCTTCCCAAGGCAAGATTCTTTATTATAACAAAACATCTATTTCGTCTGAAGACGTTTGTAGTGAAATAAAAATGTAATTGAGTTATATTTTAAGTGATACTTCAAAGTAAGCTTAAATAGTTAAAACACACGGAAATTAATCAGGTGTATTTGATACATGTCCTTCGTTTTTGCAAACAAAGATACGAATTTCTTTTTTTTTACATTTTTAAAATGCCAGATCTAGTCCTCTTATTGAGAGGCATGCCAAAATATTCTTTGTATCTTGGCATCAAAATGAATAGAAGTGTGCGGTGGATACGAGATCTGGTGGGATTTTCAAAAAGGGGAATTAATTATTTAAGTGAAAAATAAGATGTATGAAAATGTATGTTTTATTATCTGTTTTTAATCATAAATATATCATAACAAAGTCACCTGGTTATTTTCTGTTTTCTTTCGGGAGACAGGGCGGAGTCTAGTAAATGCTTCATTGCATTTAACCCTTTCCCAAACAAGACCTGGTTTTGACGTCCCTATTAGAGAAGGCTTAGGAAAACATTGAGACAAAAGAAGAAACTGCTGATAACCAGCAGTTTCTCCTTTTGTCTCAATATTTTCTATGCCATCTTTTACACAAATCCTATCTTTAATAACATTCATTTTGTCACTTGTAGCAGTTTTTGAACCAGATCACCCTAAAATTTTACCGTTTGGGAAAGGGTTAAGATCGGGGAGAAACAGCGTCTTAGATTAATGGAAACTGTTTTTATTGTTGCACATTCTTTTAGTTTCGAAATGTGTTCATACACGTGCCACACGTTTTTCTCTTATATTAACCAAGATATTGAGAAGTAAACTCGTCGAATAACCTCTTGGTTTATCCACACCTTGAAAGGTGAAATAAAACGGAATATACCGCACGTGAAGCTGGTTGAATTAAGAGAAAAAAAAAGAAAGTACTTTTCACAAACGTCTTCTCTAATTGGTCGTAATGCTGGTCTCCCTTGTAATTTGTTTGTACGTCAATATTGTTTATGACAGTCTGAACTTTTCATTACAAAAATATCTGTCCCCATTACCACACAGTGACTCCTTTTGACTCCCCTAAAGAATACGGCTTTGGAAAACATTGTGGAACATGAAGAAATTGCTTGTGACAAGCAATTTCTTCAATTGCCACAATATTTTCTACCCCAAAAGTCCAAATTTGCTATTTTGCATTCGCTTGAAATTGTCGTCTGCAACATCTTTGAATTTGGACCAAACCAAAATTTTGCCGTTTGGTAATGGGTTAAGTCATATTTATTGAACCATCGATTCTCTCTTATCTGTAAATATGAATCTACCTAAAATTATTTGAGAATTATTGCAAAATAAATCTAACTTTCTTTTTATGCGACAAAATGTCTTAAACCATTACGAAGGACGCGTAACTAATATATCATTTTTGTTTACAAATCAATTTTGTTTACCATTGCCTCGTCAATTTTTGACAGACAGATCTGGCCTAGTTATACTTATTGAACACGCGTTTCTCTCTGTAAATTTATACGTACCTATATGCAGAATTATTTTATGTGGTCAATCAAATAATTTTTTAATTCTGTCTGAAACCACGACGAAGGCCGCGATCTCAGTTGGCGACTGTCTCAACTTTTCTTGGTGAGAAAATCGGTCAGCATTTATTTGTTGCCCAAAACGTTTTCATTGTAAATTAGTATGTTTAGGGTATACTTGAACCAATCATATCAAGGTTTGTGCAAATGAAGTGCATCGTCGCTTATCTTCTAAAAATAAATCTCACAACTGCAGCTGAGAAACAAGCTGCAGTTACTAAGTAATGTAAGAAAAGCTAGAACACCTAATTTGAAATCAAAACTACAGTTAGAAAGTTTATACAGAACAAGACACTTGTTTATGTTAGACAACCTGGAATGGGCCCCGTTTACATTTGTCATTTCGAAAAGGTTTATCAAAGGAGTGGTTTAAGTACGGAACACATGGTGCGATGAAAGAGATTTTTAATGAAGGATGACATTTTATTTAGAAGTATTAGATAATTTAAGAGGATTCCTGGAGTGCAATTCTATTGTCTTTAAAGAAAAGGCCGGAATAAAATCCGATTTCTATTTTATTCGAAAATGAAATGCTTTGTTAAAACTCTTTCCCGGTCATCGCCTTCTTTGATATATATACAAAGCACTAAAAATATGAATCTTAAAGAAAAAAAACGAACCAATACGCTGGTTATGTAAATCTACTTTTGACGTTATCAATATAACTTACCCGGGAAAATATTGAGACAAAAGAAGAAAATGCTGATGATATCAGCATTTTCTTCTTTTATCACAACATTTTCTTGGATATATTATATAGACACATTTCATATCAATTTACTCCGTTTTGTTGTCTGATGCAGCTTTTGAATTGTACATCCCCAAACTTTGCCGTTTTGGAAATGTTTTAAAAGAATGTTTACTCTCTATTTTCAGGTACATCGTCGTCTGTCATTCCCTACACGTGCCAGAATGGTGTACAAAAAGACGTGCCCGGATTGCTACAGCCATGATTACCATATTTGGTATGGTCCTGTACAGCCACATATTCTTCACGGCCGAGGTGACGGGAGAAAACTGCACCGTGGAATATAAGGAGTTCTTACACAACATTCTATCTATATTCATCTACACAGATACAGCTATAACATTTATAATTCCATTCGCGATCATTTTCTTCTTAAACTTGGTGATAATAATATCAATAAAGCGCTTTCAGAACCGACATGAATTTCTAAAGGACCGGAAGCATACTATAACAGACTCCACTCCTGAGAACGTGCTTTCTAAAGCTCAATACAGAATTACAAGGACCTTTATTCTTGTCTCCGTGGTTCTACTAGTCACAAACGTTCCTAGCCATGGAATCAGGTTCTATATTATCGTGAATTCAGTTTATCAACAGGGCACTTCAGTGTTGATGCACGCGCAGCACGTGTTTCAAATTATCTATTATTTTAACTTTGCTGTGAACTTTTTGTTGTACAGTGTAAGTAGTTCCAAATTCCGGAAGTACATATCATTCCGCCACCTATGCGGGACTTGTTACCGCAGACGACAACGAAGAAGTAATGCTCATATGCAATATTATCGGTGAAGCTGTTTACAGTGGATGTCATTGCGTGTACATTTGAACTATTTCACAAATTTAAAAAGTGTTTCGAATGGGAGGTTGTTATGACGGCAAAATTAAAGTTTCCAAAACTTATAATGTTTGTGTGAAAACATAACGGAGAAAATACTCATTATCAGTATGTTCGTTATTTTCAAAAATGTTTTCAACGGCTTGGTTCATAAAGACGTCAAGTACTACGAAATCTTTTCAAAAGATAAATGGATTTTGAGCATATCATTTTAAGTTTATCAGAGTTTGAAGCTGTTGCAGATAGTAATTTCCTCGCAGAAATGGTGCAATTATCAATGAGAATATCAAGCTATTTCAGGGCACCACATTTCTGACACGTAAAATCATACACCCCCCCCCCCCCAAAAAAAAAAACAACAAGCAAAAAACAATAAGGGTTATACACCACAAAATTGAATTTTGTATCCCAAAAACAGCCTTCTATGTTTCATATAGAGTGGGTATAGGCATGCTGTAAAATGACTGTTTCACTTCCAGATTTTAATGTCAGTTGGAACCCTGATGCATTCTAGATCTATAATGGGAGACGTCAAAACCAAGTTTTATCTTTAGGAGGTATATATGAAAAGATGAAAAATAGTAAGGTTAACGATTAGTGTAATTATGTGTTGAACAAAATGTTATATAACTATTTGATTTGAGTGCAATATTGCGTCCAGATAACTCATTTTCTCTCATTTCTAACTCAAAACCAAAGTGAAAATTCCATACACTAACAGACTTAAAGAAAGTACAGAAAAGGTGTCAGTCATTCGGTCTGAAAATCTGTCAATCTGATGAAGAAACTGCCTGATCGAATGAACAAGTCAATTAATTGAAAACAAATATTTTTTAGAAATAGTAAATTTACCATTAAAATTTATTGCAAAGAAATCCATGATGGAAAGAAGATTTTTACAAAAAGTTAATCTGACGAACTTCGGGACTTGCCCAAAATTTTGTTGCCTTGGGAAGGGCTAGATACAATGTCCAGTTTACTCCTTCTTACCCACAGGAGGAAAATTCGTGTGCTCAATTAGTTCATTGTTAATGTATTAACCAGAAATACATATTGTAGTTACCAATACGAGAATAAAACATACATTACTATTTTGTTCATTACGATAATTTCTGCTTTCGACGTTTGAATCATTTGTACAAAAATAATACAGTTGAAAAATCGCAGAAGTATTTCATGGGCGGTTAACGGAGAAACTAGCCCCAAAAAGAGTCAACGGTATTTTGTTGTCTCGTGACATATCGGTTCTTCCGGGGTAGTTGTATCGAGGGAAATCGGTAAACAAAGGTAGGTGTCGAGCACAAATTTCTTAAGGGGGAATGCTCCAGTTTTTCGGGACACTCGGTCATTACTGTAGAAAATAAATGTTTCGTACCATATATGTTTCGCTACCATATTTTCAATAATATAACACGTCATTACAATTTACCATGTTCGACGGTAAACGCGTATGTATTGCGCGAAACTGATTTCCTCAAGATGGAAATCGATTTTTTTTAGCGAGACAAGACAGTTTTAAGTGTGTATGCAGTTACCACTGTTTTGCGTCATTTTATTCATGTGTAGCTGATAAAAAATTCTGTAATTCACTAATAAGTTTGATGACCTATACATTTTCTTTTTGAATTATTACCAGGATATGTTGCTTAATACAATGAGGGAGTTTTATCAAATTCTATAATATAGAACTTGAAATAATTCCAAAAATGATATGCAAATTTTGACTTCTTTGATCTAACTGAATACATGAGCATGTTGTTTTATACATTTACGCGTTTATAGTAGCACATATTTTGGGTTTTCTGTTAATTTAAATCAGTTTTCGGGACTAAACTATGACTGTACAGCCTTTTTTAGCATTTTAGTGACATTGGACAGGTGCAAGAAATTGTGTATTTTTTCGCTGTAGGGGTATGTGATACGAATGCCTATAAAATTCAAAAAAGATCGATAACCATCCATCTTTATTTTATTTTTCAATTGGTAATAAGATGTAATTTCAACGTACGCAATATCAATAAATTCTATTTTGGGAAAAAATAGGAAACTGGAGCAATTGGTAATAACATGTAATTTCAACGTACAAATTATAAATAAATTATATTATTTGGAAGAGTTAGGCCATTGGAGCATTCCCCCTTAAGGGGGAATGCTCCAGTTTCCTAATTTTTTTCCCAATAATAGAATTTATTTATATTTTGTATGTTGAAATTACATGTTATTACCAATTGAAAAATGAAACAAAAATGGATGGTTAGCGATCTTGTTTGAATTTTATAGGCATTCGTATCACATATCCCTACATCGAAAAAGTGCACAATTTCTTGCACCTGTCCAAGGTGACTAAAATGCTAATAAAATGCTTTATATTCATCGTTTAGTCCCAAAAACGGATTTAAAGTAACGTATTACAATTAATAAGAACAGAAGAACCAAAATATGTGCTGTTATAAAAGCGTAAATGTATAAAACAGCATGCTCACATTTTCGGTTAGATCAACGAAGCTGGGGTATTTTATGTCGAAAGGGGGTGTCTCAAATCTGCCCACGCATGCATTTTCTTTTAATTCTGCATGGTGATAAAGGACCATATACAAGCTATGAAAATGCATTTAGTTTCTTAGATAATCCAAACTTGATTCCAAAAAGCCACCTTGACTTATTCCCACTATGACATGAAACATGGCCCCTTTTTCATGTGTCGCAAAACTTTAGTTTTGTGTATTTTCAAGATCTGTCAATTGAATTTGATCCGAGACACATAAGGCATTACATTCATACCAGAAAAGGTATTTGAGGAAATTATTATGAATGTTTTTTATTGAATTAATCATGAAAAAATGTATATTTTTCAGCAAAATTTTGGAAAAGAGTAAAATTGAATTCCAAAGTTAAGTATGTTGGAGTCTTTGTCAAGATTCCATATCATAACAAAAACATGCTACATATTTCCTCTTGCTTTGAGCCAAATTATATAGAAATCCAAAACCGGTAACAATGTCATATAATACATATTATTGATGAAGGTGGTGTTTTGGTCAAAAAACTTGTATTCAGTAAAAATTTGATTGTGCTCCTAAAACATTTTTATATTCAGTAAAATCAACTGCAGCATACAGTACAAACCTACAGCAATATTCATGCCCAAAAAACTCATTGGAAAAAGCATAGAATTAATATAGATATTACTTATAGTTACAAAATTACATGTATGGAAGCCAATATAGGCATACATATACACATTGCAAGTTTTCTTCACTATTTGGTCACATTGTCTATGCACCATTTATAGTGAGACTATGACATGCAATAAATGTTATGACATTGAAAAGACGCTTAGAACCGGTACGGTAAAGCATCAAAAGGTGCCCTTCCGGGTAACCAATACATAACCAGATATTTTTGCTCTAAGCGCCCCCAATGAACTAACATGATATGGAAGGCCCCCTATGATTCAATAAAAGAGTTACAGCATTATGTCTTTTCAGTTACACGGTTGAAAATGTGCTTGTTTATTTCAAAACGTGGCCCTATTGGGATAAAACAGGGTGCAATTATTTCCTCAAATTATTTTTCTGACCATAGCTTAACCTGTATTGATACACAATTTATACACATTTCAATGATGTCATATGATTAACATGTTGTTTAGCCATCAATAACCCTTAAAAGTCACATGGTAGCTGGATTATCTGTTTCTTATGCATCACAACAATATTTTCACTTTTGCACGATTGTCAAATGCCATCAGAGAAATCGGTGCTTTTTCTTATTTGCTTTCTCATGTTTCAAAAAGATCTATAAATAGCTCTTGCTGTTAGCTTTCATGAATCACGGCTGACTTGAATTATTTAAAATGATTTTTATAGAAAATTTCCTCTCTTTTTTGTAAAGTAGGTACACCTGGGACAAGATCTAATGTGACCCTAGACAAAAATATTGTAACCAACTTTGAAGTCTACCCCTTAGCAAACTTAATTACAAAATTTAAAACCTCATGACTGTGTAAAGCTTTACAAAAAGAGCTTATTTTTATTATATGAAATGTTTCCCCTTTTATGCTGCCACAGCAACAAAAGTTTATGACAAAAAGAAATTCTAATACACAGAGTTGTACTCCTTTAACCCAAGGATACTTTTTATCAAGTTTCAAAAAGATTTACATATTAGATTGGGAGAAAAAAGAATTTTGGAGAAAATGCCAACAGACAGACAGACACACGGACAGATGACAGGAAATAACCGAAAAAATGCCTTGCATCTTGATTTATCATCCTCAGGTAAACTAAAATAACCAAAAAAGTAAACTAAACATTTGAAAAAAAGTCATTTTTAAAAAATCTTAATTTTGTCCATTCTTGGAAATGTGCACTATTCAGGGTGAAATTCCAAAAGCAACATTTTGCCGGTTTTATTTTTTCTCGATATTTCACGATAATCGTCAGTATATTTGTGCGCAACTTTTACATGATTTTCAAATCTTGACAAGAACTGGAACAAAGAAAATTTTTGAACAGAATTTGCTTAAAATGTTTAAAAACAATGAATTTTTGGGTTACCCCCTTACATCAGTTGATATAAAACAATTTTTTGTACATAATTATATGTATTTTTGTTTCATACAGGTTCACGGACTACTGGGCATTATTTTTAGAATAAATTACGCGATGAAACTAACAACCAGAACGCTTGCACACTGTTTTAATCAGGGTACCCTCTTTTTTCATGGTGAAAACTTAAAATTCCCAGAAAATTGTTTTCTGGAATGTGCGATTTGAAACATTTCATGAATATGAACCGTTATCTAGTGTACTAACTTCACGCCAAATTTCATTTAATTCCGAGCGTGGGCAGACTCCCATGTAATTTTTCCTATTCGTGAGACACCCCCTTTGCATATTTTTGGAAATATTTCAAGTTCTACAAAATAGAATTTGATAAAACTCCCTCATTGTATTAAGCAACATGCACTGGTAATATTTCAAAAAGAAAATGTATAGGTCAGCGCACTTACTAGTGATTTACAGCAATTTTGATCAGCTACGCATTAATAAAATGACGCAAAACAGTGGTAACTACATACACACTTACAACTGTCTTGCTGTAAATAATCGGTTTCCATCTTGAGGAAATCAGTTTCGCATAATAAACACACTTTTACCGTCGAAAACGGTAAATTGTAATGATGTGTAATATTATTGAAAATATGGTAGCGAAACATATTGGTACGAAACATTTAATTTACTACAGTAATGACCGAGTGTTCCCAAAAACCGGAGCATTCCCCCTTAAATTATTTCTTTTACAACGAGTTTTTGGAAAAATGCGGCGATGTTGTAATATGAAGAAATGGTCAAAGTTTATTGTGCACAATGATATACGAAGTTAGTTAGCAGGTTTTTTTTACAATCATTGAAAAGCATAATCAAATCGAAAGTAAAAATTGCTACTCGGAGATTTTTAATAAACACACGTGTTTGCCCACCAATCTAAAAAAATAGCCAATAATAATATCGATAGGCCTATAACATGTAATTGACTTGCAACTCCCAAAAATACTTAAAATGGTAAGAATTTGTACTTTTCTAATACGTACATGTTAAATTTAGTTACATCATATGGAATTATGTTCACAAAATATCATGTCAATTCATACAAAACTAAAGGTTGTAGAGATAGTTTCGTAAAGTTAGTACATCAAAAATAAGCAATATCTGAGATTGACAGAAGGACGAATACAGAAAATCAACAAACTAATGTACATGGTTAATTGTTCTAAAAATCTTCTGTCCTTAGTATATTGAAAGTACCTGCAAAATTTCGATTCGATCTGATCTATACAGAAAAAAGAGTTATTTAACTTCAAAGTAAAAAATTTGCTTTCTATGTCAATTTACCTCACCCACTTTATTAGCCATTATCTCCAAAAACAAGTCGTCATCAGATTTTTTACACATACAAATTCAAGATATTATGTAACCCTATCAATTCACAGAATTTAAAGAAAATCTTTTTTGAACCCTTGTTGCAACCCATCCTTTGCTTCGCCTCAGGTAAGACATTTTTCAATTACTTTCTTATTTTTGCGTCAATTTCAAAACGGTTTGTTGCATGTACCCCGCCTTACTTTTAAATTAGCTGAGCTATTTCCTATGATGTATGACCTTTTTCTACTTTTTGCAAAAAATAATCCCAACCGACCAGAAAAAACGACAAAACTTTTGATCATTTTTCTGTTCGTTTGGGATCAATTGATTAATTAAAAGAATACCAAAAATAATCCATGTATATGAAGAAAGAGCTCATTAAGGCAGGGTACCAACAAACAAATTGAAAATCGACACAGAAATAAAAGAGTTATTGCAAATATTTTACCAGATTCGAGATTGTTTTTGTCCGTTTTCGTCATCCACCCCATGACGCACAATCTCCATCGGGTTATTAGGTACTCCTTTAAATCTAACACCCTGCTTAACGGTGCAAAAAAGCGATCAAACTATTCGTCACATGTGCATGGCAATAGTATCGATGGCGGTGTTTAATTAAACAGTGGCGCATTTGGTGGATCTGAAAGAGAAGATTTAGAAAAAAAAAACAACGAGGCTGTGAAGAAAATCCCAAAAGCTCCTCTTGAACGCATTTTTCTCAAGTGAGCTTGAATGTGGGTGAATAGCTAAACGAAACGCGCGCGCAAACATAAACACAAAGGAAAAATCAAAGCGCTGAAAGCGCTGAAGGCCTTGAAGAATTTGAATACATGCAGATCATTTATATAGACTAAGAAAAGACATGGACAGAGCACTGAACCCTGAGGGACGCCTAAGAGAACGGGTAGAGTAGTTGATGAGGGATCATCAATACCTACTCTTTGAGAACGATCCTTTTAGAAGGATTATATCCATCTTGAGATCAGTGGAAGGACGCCCTGCTTATTCAATTTGAATGTTTAATTGCTGTGATCAACCTTCTTCTTCTTTCGGTTTAGGTCATGGTTCTTAATAGAATGTGTATTAAATTTTGACCTACGATGGGTTGAGACAATCACCACTTCCATTGGTTATGTACAGCTAAAAGTCTATACGGTACAGTTAAAACCATGTACACCCATCAACCGGTTACTTGCTACTGGGTAGGGCCGCAGCATGCTTTGGTAGGGCGACCCTGAGCCCTTGAGCGTAGTAGCATCTGAGACGTCTATAGGAAGGTGGTTCCAAATCAAATACCTTACTAAAATCCATTTCAAGTATATATCTGCTTGTTGACCATTTTCAAGATTGTCGTATGCTTCTTGGCTAAGACTAATCGGTTGAGATTCACAGGTATGTTTTGCTCTGAAGCCATGCTGGTACTGGCTAAGTAGATTATTCTTATCAAAGTGGCCCATGATGTTTGTTATCAGGATGCGCGCCATAATTGTTGATGCTATGCAGATTAAAGAGATTGGCCTATAGTTGCTGGCTTTATACTTTGGACAGCTTTTTATAGACGGGTGCAACTGTTTTACTTCTCTAATCTTTGGGGACAATACCTGTTTCTAGAGAAAGATTGGAGATGACCTTGACAATAGATCAACTGTAATCTTGTAATATTTCTTTACACCTCTGGTAAAATATGTTTTTGGAAAACAATGCGGCTTAATTAGAAAATGTACGTTCTGCTCTGTATTTTTTTTTTTTTTTTTTTTTTTTTTGCTATATTGAGCACAATTTCCAAATTTACTAATGCCCTTTATGTTGTCTGCATTAGCTTTGGAATTTGACAAGTCAAAAGTTTTTACATTTTGGAACGGGTGAGATAATGGTAAATTCCATATTTCATATCTTGTTCAAACAATCAAGATGAAGTAATGGATTGGATAACGATTAAATGAAGTTAAATCATTGCCGACAAATCGTGATGTTATTTCTATATATCTTCACAATATATCATTTAGAACCTTATTAAATCACGAATCTGCCTATTAAAACATAACTATCTAACACATACAAATACATAGATATATAAATAACAAAGTTTTAATACAGATTAAAGAATAACAAATCGTTACTATTACCTACGGTATACAGAGTGTCCCAAAAAAAACGGAACCCATTTTTGAAAGTACATTTCTCATGTATCAGGCAATATTTCTCCACCAAATTTACATATGCAATAGCAACGACAGTTTTCTATTAGTAGTTAAAATTTGGTCGAAAAATAATGATAAGTTTTGAAAATATTGACATTAGAATAAACATACCCGGAAAACCATTTTAACACGATATCGATCTTTTCGTTTTGCAGCGCGCGCCTACACTCATTGAATAAATTGACGCTATACAATTGGTTAATATATTCAATACAATACAAAAATGATTTTGAAACATTGTATTCACAATGGTGCATTTTCATTTCATCTTTTTTGCTAATAAATAAACTATTAATGCGGCGAGCTGCGATGTAACTAAACTGAATACAAACAGAATATCCAAGTGCATCACATACTCATGAATAAGAATCATATGCACTTATTTTATTTCTGACTTACATGCCGGTCACCGCTCAATTTAAAGTATTACGGGTTTCATTTAACCTGACACTGACCTTTATGCAAAACACAAATAACACAAAATTCGCCAAAAAGAATTAAATCATAGTCCACAGAAATGTATACTACGCAAGAAACTTAAGGCTGGACTAATTTTAGGAAACATACCAAGCTTGTAATTTATGAAAATAAAACTTAAAACTGCGCCATGTGAAATGAATCACATAATGATTTGAAATTAATTCAAACAACCGCCCTATGGACACAATTTGAACGTACAGAACGTGTACATATTAAATTTGAGAAAATCGGTACATACATGTACAACGGTACAGAATTCATTAGCTGACCATTAGTGCGCTTTCACGAACAAACAAGACGCAAAAATCAATATCATGTCAGATCGGTTTTTTAGTGTCATTATTAATTTGCTTATAACTTTTGAACCGATGCATATTGTTAAGTGAAATTTGGAACACAAATGCAAAAATAATGTATCTTCAGTGCTGCAAATTCAAAAATTAGATTTTTTGCTTACGCTTTGAAATATTTGACTTTGAATTAGGGTTCCGTTTTTTTTTGGGACACTCTGTAGATAAAACGCGATATTGTGACCATTATCGGGCTCGCTTTATTATTGTAAACAGATTGGTCACCTCGAAACGCAATAGACCGTAGCCCAGGTGATCATTGCATAACTTATATAATGTTTTAATTCGTCCTACGTAAGAAGTGGTGGAAATATCGACTGACTGAAAGTACAATAACCGTCAATCTTGCGACCCGGGTTCGAATCCTCTGTATACCGATATCTTTTTTTCTTATTCTGAGAAAATTTTATTTTAAAAGATCGTGCACGGGACACATGCTCCTTTGGTGCTGCGATTACTCGGAGACAGATAGTATCTAGATTTTTGCCATTTGTTGTCGTTTTGTTGTCATAGATTTTATTTGTGAAAACGTTTTGAAAAATGATGAAAAATTGTAAGTTACAAAAATGAAATGATGTCAAATAAATAATCACTACTAAAATAGACGAGGAAAAAATAAAAAGAGAGAAAAAAGCATTATACAGCTAAAATAATGATAACAAATGATAATCATTTGAAGTATTGTAATGAGACAAGCAATAAGCTAAATATATGTATGCATAAAATTATACATTCGAAAGTAACCATTAAACAAGAGTGCCTGAAAGGCACTGATATCGCTCACCTGAGTTCTTCGTGTATTTGATTGTGTACAATATAAATTTGGTGTAAACAAATATATATGTCAGTATTATGTCACATTAAATTATTGTAAACTAGAATATCACTGAAAGTGATCATACCCCCCATTGATTTTTTTAGATTTTTCACATGATTTCTCCTAGTCCGATAAGCCCCGCCCTGCCACGCCCACAATTTTTGACAAATCAAAAATTCACGAACAAGTTTTGAAAAGGGTCACCCAAGGGACATTCTTTTCAAGTTTCGTAATAATTAGCCCAGTGGTTAATTAACCCTTTCCCAAACGACTTAATTTTAGGGTGATCCACTTCAAAAACTGACACAAATGACAAAATGGATGCTATTAAAGATAGGATTTGTGTAGAAAATGTCACAGAAAATATTGAGACAAAAGGAGAAACTGCTGGTCATCAGCAGTTTCTTCTTTTGTTTCAATGTTTTCCCAAGCCTTTTCTGTTAGGGATGTCAAAACCAGGACATTTTTGCCAAGCTTGATTCAAATTGGCCTGATAATTGATTTTTCACATGATTTCTCTAAGTCCGATAAGCCCCGCCCTGCCACGCCCACAATTTTTGACGAATCAAAAATTCACGAACAAGTTTTGAAAAGGGTCACCCAATAAACACATCTGCCAAGTTTGGAAAGAATTGGCCAAGTGGTTGAGGAGGAGAAGACTTTTGAAGAATTACCTAAAGATTTCTTTTAGTCTGATAAGCCCCGCCCTGCCACGCCCACAATTTTTGACAAATCAAAAATTCACGAACAAGTTTTGTAAAGGGTCACCCAATAAACATTCCTTTGAAGTTTGGTAAGAATCAGCCCAATGGTTAAGGAAAAGAAGATTTTTGAATAACTATCTTAAGATTTCTCGAAGTCTGATAAGCCCCGCCCTGGCCCGCCCACAATTTTCACCGAATCAAAAATTCATGAGCATGTGTTGAAAACAGTCACTCAAGGGACATTTCTGCCAAGCTTGATTCAAATTGGCCTGATAATTGATTTTTAAAGATTTTTCACATGATTTCTCTAAGTTCGATAAGCCCCGCCCTGCCACGCCCACAATTTTTGACAAATCAAAAATTCACGAACAAGTTTTGAAAAGGGTAACTCAAGGAACATTTCTGCCAAGTTTGGAAAGAATTGGCCTAGTGGTTGAGGAGGAGAAGATTTTTGAAGAATTCCCTAATGATTTCTTTAAAGTACACAGGAAATGCCATTTTATTTAGTATGATCTGAAAGGCCAAAGGTTTAAATAATTCAAAACTGCAAGTTTCGCCAATAAAAACCTAAAATTGAGTTAGTTATTCACGAAAAACCGTTTATCTCACCTGTGCTACTTTATCAAACGCCAGCTTTTATCGGGATTAGCGTTGTGACGTCATAAACTGGAGTGGCCATTTAAAGTCTATGCGTTTATTCTGTATTTCATTCATTTCCTATCGCACATTGTTGTATCCAAAATATCCGCGAACGGGATCAAAGAAATTTAAGTTCATTTTTGCACAGCCAATCTAGTCGTGTTTTTATAAGAATCGGTGATTCAAAGGGATAGCGCACGCACGACACTTCGTGGATTATGTCAAATTGTTTGACCCTTCGCAGCAAATAACAATTGTTTACAGAAATGAAGTTGGATAATTAATTTATCAAGTTAGTAGCTTAAGCAACTGATCCAATTTTTATTACGTACATTTGCTTTCTTGTATAGTTCTAAATGTGAATGGTTATGCACTTTTACATGTTTGTATTATTGTTTGATTTTTTGAATGCAGAATGCATTTACTTTTTTCAGGAATGATTAAAGAAGTGTAAGAAAAGAACCTTAGTTTGATCTTTTCTTCTAAAATTCTAGCATCCATTTAGGGAACAATTAAATATCAAAACTTGGTTTAAAAATATATATATTGTATTGCCATCAGAGTTTAAGAACATGGGTAAATTTTACAAAAAAAAATCAAAATCAACGTTGGCAAAAGGGGCCTCTTCTGGAACAATTAAATCTTAAAGCAAGATCTAGTCCAAATTGTTAGCAGTTGAGATCTATGACAAAAAAGGTAAATCGGAACTTGGGCTTGTTTGGAAAAGGGCAAAGTGATCAAGTGGGCATAGGAAAAAGTTTAGGAAAATTAAGAAATGCAATTTCTTCAATCCCCCACTATCTTTTTATCCCTAAATACTTCTAAATGTAAATCTTCGTTGCTTGAAATTGTCGCCCGTGAAATTTTTGAATTTGGACAAAACCAAATTTTTATCATCTTGCAGTGGATTGGCTTAGTGAGGTGATGATCATTTTCAGAAAAGTAATTTTTAGATTTTATGGTTAAACCATTTCACCAAGCATTTCCCCTAACAATGGAGTGTAAGATTTCTAAAATTTGAAATCTGCAGAATATAATCAAGTTTCGGTAAACAAAATTAAAATATGCGTAGATCCTTGTTGCAGGAGAGAAACATTCCGGGAAAAGAAGAAATGGTAAATATTTAGACTGTTCTACTTTGAAAGCTGTCGCTGACAACAAAATAGATTTTCTTGTGCAATGTGCAATATAGCTCAGAAAATATTTCTTTTCTAGCCGTATTTTCCCTAGAATGTTAAATAGAGCCCAATGAATGTAGAGTTTCCGAATCTTTTTCATCTATTTTTTCAAATTTCGAATGCATAAACGAAAACAGCGACTGGTCTAATATTTTAATCCCCCCCCAAAAAAACTGGAATTTACATCAATCATCGACAGATAACATTTCATATAACCGTAATTTTGCTTATCTCTGCCAATCAAATATCAAAGAAAACAAAATGAAATTATGCTTTTTAGACAAATCGATCGCTTTTCATACGTCGTGCCGAATCTAGTTAATTCAAATTGCCACGCCTACTTTCACATATTATACCAAATATCCAATCGGAATCTTTCTTAACCACCTGACACGCCCAATCGTCAATTAAACTGGATTATTACAACTTGTCAATATGCGTAATTGCCATTATCATGTGACACGCGTCGATGTGTTAATTTCATTGTAAATGTGATTATTGACGTGTGGCAGTCACACGATCGGCTGAATGTTGATTTTCTTTTCTTTAAAAAACGCTTGCCTCTTGACGATTTTTATCGCTATAATTTTGCGATTTTTGCGAGTGGTAATACTAATCCAAGTTGTGTATTTTCCAAAACTACCTCTGTTATTTCGTTCTTATTCGTCTCACAAATCTTTACAAAAAATTCTTGAGCTGAATGGTGTGTCAAATTCTATGTTTTCTTCAAAATAATTAGACGCGGTGTCATAACATGTAAAACCGTGACCATCGGTAGCCATTAGCCATTTTAACTCCATTTGGTGACGTCACGCATACCTATCGTAGTTAAGCGACTGTTAGAGGAATTCTGAATATCGGAAAATTTTACAGGTAAATTATCACCACTTTGGGACTTAATTTCTCCAAAACTAGGCATCGGAAAACAATCGGAATTGTTTTATTGTTATCTTAAATGTGTAAACTATGTAGTTTACACACACGCAATTCTCATTTCCTTACTACTTTAAGTCTGATAAGCCCCGCCCTGCCACGCCCACAATTTTTGACGAATCAAAAATTCATGAACAAGTTTTGAAAAGGGTCATTTAAGGAACATTTCTGCCAAGTTTGGAAAGAATTGGCCCAATGGTTGAGGAGGAGAAGATTTTTGAAGAATTTCCTAATGATTTCTTTAAGTCTGATAAGCCCCGCCCTGCCACGCCCACATTTTTTGACGAATCAAAAATTCACGAACAAGTTTTGAAAAGGGTCACCCAAGGAACATTTCTGCCAAGTTTGGAAAGAATTGGCCCAGTGGTTGAGGAGGAGAAGATGTTTAAAGCAATTGTTGACGACTTCCGACGACCGACGACCGACGCACGACGCACGACGCACGACGCACGCCGGACACAGGGTGATCACAAAAGCTCACCTTGAGCATGTTGCTCAGGTGAGCTAAAAACATTAAGCTCGCCCCTAGTCTCGAACCATCACCTGCATACCGCCTCATGTGACAGAGATTTAGAAGCCACTAATGTATCCAATAGACCATTGCAGACATAGTAAATATGATGACGACAATTCAAATTAATCACTTAAAACACATAGATAATTGATCATTAATCTGCCCCTCCTACAGGTAAGTATTGGTTTTTCCCAAAAATGTTTACAATAGCGCGTTAGAGTTATATTGGAAAACCAAATATTTCAATTGTGTATCGGTAATCACTGACGCGTTCCGTGTGTTCCGGTAATTACTATGCGTTCCATGGTGTTCCGGTATTTATATAGACCCAATAGTTCTTTCGCGGGGGAAAAACGAACATTTACGGAAAATTTTGCAATGAACGAGTTTCCTTAAATATTAACAATGTGTCAAACTGTCACAAGATACGCCCGTAACACTGCTTTATGTCGACAGGGGGAGCAGGTTGGAAAAAGTTTCATGGTCCTAGCTATTATACTTTTCGAGATATGCCCTGGACAAAAATGAAGTATGAAAAATAACAAAGGGCAATAACTCAAAAATAGGCCAGATAGAGTTATGGTTCTTGTGCACTGCACTCCCCCTTGTTGAGATCTATACACCCATGAAATTTCATGATCCTAGCTATTATACTTTTAGAGATATACTCCGGACAAGATTCAAGTATGAAAAACAAGAAAGGGCAATAACTCAAAGATTAGGCCAGGTAGAGTTATGGTTCTTGTGCACTGCACTCCCCCTTGTTAAGATCTATACACCCATGAAGTTTCATGATCTTAGCTATTATACTTTTAGAGATATACCCCGGACAAGATTCAAGTATGAAAAACAACAAAGGGCAATAACTCAAAGAATATGCCAGATAGAGTTATGGTTCTTGTGCACTGCACTCTCCCTTGTTGAGATCTATACACACATGGAGTTTCATGATCCTAGCTATTATACTTTTAGAGATATACTCCGGACAAGATTCAAGTATGAAAAACAACAAAGGGCAATAACTCAAAAAGTAAGCCAGGTAGAGTTATGGTTCTTGTGCACTGCACACTCCCATGATGAGATCTATACACCCATGAAGTTTCATGATCCTAGCTATTATACTTTTAGAGATATACTCCGGACAAGATTCAAGTATGAAAAACAACAAAGGGCAATAACTCAAAAATAGGCCAGATAGAGTTATGGTTCTTGTGCACTGCACTCCCCCTTGTTGAGAGCTATATACCCATGAAGTTTCATGATCCTAGCTATTATACTTTTAGAGATATACGCCGGACAAGATTCAAGTATGGAAATCAACAAAGGACAATAACTCAAAAAATAAGCCAGGTAGAGTTATGGTTCTTGTGCACTGCACTCCGTAATGATGAGAAGAATATAACTGCCATGTTTAAAGTCAATCGGACTTAAGGTGACAGAGTTATGCTCCGGACAAAGAAGTGGACGCCGCCGGACGCCGGACGTCACGGGTGATCCCATAATACGTCCCGTCTTCGACGGGCGTATATTTAGCATAGTAAGAGATTACAATATGCCGCAATACGTTGAGTGTTTTAGAAATGCATTTGGTTGAATGACAAATTGCCATACCCATATAAGCATTACAAGCAAAACTCCAGTGCTTAGAGCTATACATTTCCGTAATTGATCTTACGGGAAGATTCATCGTCTTCAGTCGATCTACGCGTATTAATATACAAGCGCGGAATCAGGGACTTTTCCCGGGGGGGGGGGGGGTCAACCCATGCGCAGATCAAGACGGGGATAAAAAGAATCATGAAAATCATTTCATCGCCGCTTGTTTGTATTTACTTCTTTTGTAATGTATATGGGTCGAAATTTACAAAATCTGCATAAAGTAGTATAGATCTAATCCAGTTCCGATCTACTTTTCATCGCGCAAGAACACTTATCTATCTGCGTTCAACGTTTTCACAAGATAAGGCCGACTAGTAATTCTGCACGCCCTGAGAAAAATGACATGCTACATTTGGCCTTCTTCAAGGCCAATGAGTATAACCAGCATTTTATCATTTTGTCGTAATATTGTCGGTGCTTTTATTTTCAAATACAAGTTCAATCATTTTGGAAAGTGTAAATTGATCAAAAAACTGGTATATTTCCGATAATATGTCTGTCAATAGAATGTGGCATGGTGTCTTTTTGGGATAAATTGGGGACGTACTACCCTAAATATGAATAGAAAGAAATGCCAGTCAGAAAGTTGGGCTCAACCTTTTACCGAAAACAACCAGATTTTGGACTAGTCAAAAACAATACAAGCTAGAGAACATATAAGTATATGTGAATGTATGGGGGTCATCAAACAAAGCGCTAAATTAAGAGGATAAAAACATGCTAAGTTTGTTATTTCGAATCCAAACCCTATGTAGTGGAACTCATTTGAATTGTCTCGTCGAGGCGATTCAAATGAGTTTCCACAACATAGGGTTTGGTTAAAGTGACATTTCAGAATTTTTTGTAATAAATTGTACTTTTATTTTTATCTGAAAGAGCATAATTCCTTATGAAAATTCTGAAAATTTCAAGCCAAAATATTGCGCCGTTTACGAGAAATTTATATTTTTGTGTTCAAATTGAACAAATTGTTGCGGACAACAGTTCGGATTTATATGTAATTTATCGATTATGTCTCAACTTTAAATGCGTGTTTCTCGCTTATTGGCAACAACTTAAAAAAAACTAATAGTATTTATACTCATTAGAATAACCAATCTTGGCATCAAGACATACTTTAAAAAATTGAAATCGGAGTGAAATGTCCCTTTAACAATAAACAACATTTATCTTTTCAAAATGCCTCCGTCCCTTTTATTTGTAGCTTTGCATCCTTTCTGGGGTTGAATACGTAGGATTCCCGAAGGATGCTAGTAGCATGAACGATACACCATCATCAAAGACAATTACATTTTGAGTTTTGTATTAAGGCTTTTCTTGATCTTAATGATGCCTTGATGCATCTAAAGTATAATACTCTGTAACTATTAAAACAATCCATTTGGCTTATATAGGATTAAGAATCATTGCTTTTATTCTTTTTGAATCCCTCGAATATCAATGGGCGCAGATTAAAATATTGGCATGCATAAACAATTTGCGGAGTTTGTTTCAGTTTATCTGAAACCCTAAAAGTGGGATGCAGTAAAATCTTTTCATAAACAATACCTAATTTTGACCTTCCTAACAGAGAAAGCCGTCGAAAACACAGTTAGAGAAATGTAAAAAAAAATACAGAGGTTATCCCTTTCCCAAACAAGACCTGGCTTTTGACTACGTTCTTCTATAGAAATGGTTACTTTCATAGTGCAAAGATTATCTGGTGACATTTGAGCAGGCTAAGACCATTCTTGACACACTGACCTTACATCATGATTATATTAATGACCCTTACAGATACAAGTATGTAATTATGCTCGGCCCCACAATTAAACGGAATCTACTGGAAGGCGAAACGAATTCAATGTGTCGTCGCTTTGCCACAAAAGCCTCTTAATTGCAGCTTAAAACAAGCTGTAGTTACGAGGTTTTTGTTGAAAAGCAGCGATGTACTGTCACCATCCCTTTAAGTCTTTCACTTATGTAATGATAAACGTAACATGAAATAAATTTGCAACGTGTTTTTCAAAAATAAGACCTGGTTTTCTTGTCCATGTAGACATTGCTTTGCAAAACATTGTGGCAAAATAAGAATGCATAAACTATCTGATGACATTTACTAGAACCACTCTAGACATACTGACATTAAGACGCGATAATATTAATGACCATTGCTGCAAGTATACAATTATGTTCGGCCCTACAATTATACGGAATCTACTGGACAGCTTAACTTGGCTCTCAACAAAATCTTCGTAACTGCAGCTTGTCCTAAGCTGCAGTTACGAGGTTTTTGTTGAAATGCAGCATAAAAGAATATACTGCCGACATCCCTCAAGACTTTCGCTTCGGTAATTGTAGATGGTTGACAACATGTAATCGTATGGTTTAATCCATTTCCCAAACCACAAAATTTTAGGGTGATCCACTTCAAAAACTGCCACAAATGACGAAATGGATGTTATTGAAAATAGGATTTGTGTAAAATATGACACAGAAGAATATTGAGACAAAAGGAAAAACTGCTGGTTATCAGCAGTTTCTTCTCTTGTTTCAATCTTTTCCCTAGCCATATCTATTAGGCACGTCAAAACCAGGTCTTGTTTGGGAAAGGGTTAATCCATTTCTAACAAACCTCGCTTATAAAGCTTATCAGTATTTTCTCATAATCTCAACATTTTCTGTCTTATCCAGTCACCATTTACATACTTTATTTTCAACACAATATTTTCAACCAAGAAAGACCAAAAATTGTAAAATTTCATTCACTTTAAATTTCGCCTGCAACTCTTGAATTCTGCCCAGATCAAAAACTAAATAAAAGTACAGTAGTCTTAAACCAATTACTGCACAGTGACGCTTTTTGAAGACTTCACAAGAAAAGGATTGAGAAAAAACATTGTGGGAATTTTTTTCATTTTCCACAATCTTTTCAACCCAAAATCAAAATATTTCTTTAAATTACACCAACTTGAAATTGTCATATGCAACACCTTTCAAATCGGAACAGTCCAAAATTTTGCCGTCTGGTAATGGGTAAATTCTATGCGGACATAACTTGGTTTTATTCCTGCACGGGTGGTAAACAGAGAAACTAGCTCCAAAAAGAGTCAACGGTATTTCGTTGCCTCGTGACATCCGGTCTCTACCGAGGTAGTTGCATAGAGCGAAAATCTGTAAACAAAGGTAGGTCACGAACACATATTTTCTACAATTAATTCTTTTACAACGAATTTTTGAAAAATCCGGCCATGCTGTAATATGAAGAAATGGTCGAAGTTTATTGTGCACGAGAATATACGTTGTTAGTAAAGGTAGGTTCACACTAACGAATTTTCCTTACGAATCCTTACGAATTGGACATTCGTAGGCCATCCGTGAACATTCGTAAACAATACGCTGGCATCCGTAAATAACTCGTAAGTATAAAATGCTTTATTTCTCAATATCAGCTGCTTGATGATGATATGGATATTATATCTTATTATTTACAACCAAAAATATAATAGACATAGTAAAGAAATCGTGCATATTCATAGATTTCGTTTTGAGTGGCCCATTCGGAAAGTTCTATCGTATATAACCGCAAGTATTCGTAAACAACTCTTATGCATTCGTAAACAACTCGCAATGAATCGGTGATATTCTTAGTGATTCGTGCTCATACGGGGACATTTTTTGACATGTTGAAAATTTTCTCACGAATGTCCACGGATTAAATGTTCCGTTATTCAATCGTAAATGACTCTTAGTTAATCGCAAATCACCCGTAAGTGATTCACGAATATAACACGGCAAGTTTACGAATATAAACGAGCCGGGATGTTTAAAAAAGGGCAATTATGATATGAGATTCCGAGAATGATACTAAAACAGATCAGGCTCCCCAAAGGGCCTGATGAGGGTTATGTTTGATGGAGAAGCTGCGAGAGGACAGTGTGGGTCCTGGTCAGACCTTGTGAATATGCAGAGGCATAAGATGATAAATAAATATTTATCTTACATGATAAAAGTACACTTTTTCGAAGTCATTGCTCATATACTATACTTCGATTCAAAATTGATGACAAATATAATCTATGATAGAGGAAATACTATTTAATGTTTTGCTAAACGTCAAACGATTTCCAATTGGATTTGCAATAAAATGAGGACTAAGATCCCCCTTTTCAATGTGTTTATATGCACTGGGGTCATTTTTTTTATCCCATCACAAAAATGACGATAAGTCCTTCAAACGTTGTTCGATATTCAAGAAAAATTGATTTATTATCCACGAATATAAGATTGAAAAAGTAAAAAAGTAAACATTCATCGGAGAACAACTTTGAATAAAGCATTCATAAATATATGTCTGGGGTCATAAATGACCCAAAACGGTAGTATGAGGGTTATTCCGGTAGAAGCAATTAAGTTTTCTTTACCAAACGGCAAGATTTTTTGTTGTTTCGATTTGAAAGGAGTTACAGACAAAACAATTATTGATGTAAGAAGTGTAAACTTTGTATGGTATTGAATAGAAAATTCTGAGTGAACAGAAAGAATTGCATTGCTGATTATCAGCAATATATTCTTTTCTCTCAATATTTTCCCAAACCATGGGACGTTTGGGAAAGGGATAATGGTTTTGAAGAAATTGTTGGTAAAACCCAAGCTTATATTTCGTTCGCAAGTCATATCGTCTTGTCGGATGTCAGATTTTCAAAAACGAGGTTGTCTTTCTTACAACAACAACAACAACAACAAAATAATAACAAAGGACTCGTAATCATTCGTAACTAAGTCGGCAATACTCCTATTGATTCGTAAATAATCCGTAAACAGTCCGTAAACTAGTCGTAGAAATACGTAAACCGTCCGTTAAATTCGCTCAAATCGTAACAATACGTGAACTTATCGGCAATGTGATTACGAATGTCCAATTCGTAAGGAATCGTAAGAAAATTCGTCAATGTGAACCCACCTTAAGCAAAGTTTGAATACAATCGTTGAAAAACATTTCAAAATCGAAAGTAAAAACTTGTTTACTTTCGATTTTGAAATGTTTTTCAACGATTGTATTAAAACCGTGCCACTAATACCGTATACTCTCGTGCACAACAAACTTCGACCATTTCTTCATATTACGGCATCGCCGGATTTCTTAAAAACTCGCTTTAAAAGAAATAATTTTAGAAAATGTGTTCGTGACCTACAAATTTTCGCTCTATGCAACTACCTCTCTTTGGAGCTAGTTTCTCTGTTTACCACCCGTGTCCTGGGTACAAATACAGTAAGCCATCTAAAGGTCAAATGTAACTAAAACATACCATTTCTGTAAATATGTCTGACAGCTCTTTTTGACCCTTTTTTCTGAATACGTGAAGTTCTTAGACCAAATTCGATGCAAACGACAATTAAAGCAATGTTGTCAAATTTGCTTACATACGAATGCGTTTAACAAGAGCATGGATACGATTGAAAGAAAATGGGAAGGTGCTTACAATCAGTATCTTAAAGGCCTCCCTTCTATGCTTTCCGGAGGATTGTTAATCCGAATCATCATTTTCGAAACCTATTTGGGAAAGGGTTAACATAAAATTAACAGATATACGGTATCGTATTATCTTGCGTAATTTTCTGATCAAATGTACATTAATGCAATGTGGCAGGAAGTCTTTGGGGGATATATTGGGAACTTATTGCCCTAGATATGAGCATTAAGTACAAAACAAATGCCATTCTTGAATTCTGAAGCAAAAACATGTAAAACGCAATCATGGATGTTATCTACAATATTTTTTGTTACCTCTTTCCATAATCAAGGAAATTGCAGATTGTTCTAATTAGAAAATTGTTGCTGGATATTTCGTGGTAAATAATAGAATTTGTTGAAAATGAGGCATATAAAATCTTTTAGACAAAGCGTTTATGGGTATAATCTTGATTCTCCTTCAATGTTTTCTCTTGATATCTATATTAACCCTTTCCCAAACGCCAAAATGTTAGGGTGATCTATTCAAAAACTGCGACAAATGATAAAATGGGTGTTATCAAAGATAGGATTTGTGTGAAATATGGCACAGAAGATATTGAGACAAAAGGAGAAACTGCTGGTTATCAGCATTTTCTTCTTTTGTTTCAATGTTTTCCAAGCCTTATCTATTAGGGACGTCAAAACCAGGTCTTGTTTGGGAAAGAGTTAAGAAAGTTCAAGCGAGGTTTTGTTTTGGAACGGGTTATGAATATAACAGTGTGGCATGGTACATGCAAAAAATAATCTATTTTCAGAGTTTATTTCTCTAGAACATGGGAAACTAGACTTCCTGCCTTCGTAAATCGCGATTACATTTATTTTGTAATCTGCAAATACAATGTACACTCTTTGCCAAGCAGAATAAAACCTTTCTGAAACGGCAAATAGCAAAATGTCCATTTCAGAACGCTGCTGCAGACGTTAAAGTGACATTTCACATTTATTTCATTTTTAAAATTATGTCTTGACGCAAAGATTTTTTGTTCTAATGCGTAGAAATGCTATCAGTTTTTTGAAGTTGTTATCTATAAGCGAAAAAATAGCCTACGCCTTTAAAGTTGAAACAGAAATGACAAACTCTATATAAACCACAATAATTTCATGGGCGGATCTAGAGGGGGTCGGGGGGCGGGTCCGGACCCCCTGGCATTGGCCGAAAATTGAATTTTGACTATATAAAATTAGTGTAACGTTACATATTTACTACATAATTTTGGCTTGCCCCCCCCCTGGAAAGAATTTTGGGCTTGGACACCCACCCCCCCTGGAAAAAAATCCTGAATCCGCCCTTGAATTTGTTTAATTTTAGCACACAAATGTATATTTCTCGTAAACAGTTCGATATTTTGTCTTGAAAATTTCAGAACTTCCATAAGAAAAGATGCTCTTTCAGATAGAATAAAAGTAAAACTTATGTAAAAATAATTGTGAAATGTCACTTTAAAACTGTGGTTATAAAGATGTGATTTGTGCACAAAAGACGCAACGTTTGTCAGGCAAAATCTAGAAACTGGCACCAAAAGGATTACCCGAAATGGCAGAGCGTTGACAGATATCGGTAATCGCATTCAATTGGGACGAGACCATTATCTTATTTCGCTGTAACCCGTTCCAAGACAATTACTTGTTTTTGGTGCCTCTGATGAATAAATATATCTAGAACATACAGAGAGTAAAGACGAAAATGCCGGAAGCCAGTATTTTCTCCTTTTCTTTTTAGCCTTCCATTTTGATACATTTAGCAACGCTTCTCAATTTTCGGCCAGTAGCTCCTTTCCATTCCGACTTGTCAACAATTTAATTATTTTGTAAATGTTTATTGAAACAGAAAAAACAGGCGAATCTAATTCAGTGTTCAAGGCTATGTTTACCAAAACGAGGATACAATTTAACTTGTTTCGCGAAGAAATAAATCTAACCATGATTCATTATATCAGCATGATAGTAAATACATAATAATGCACTGTAGACCAGTCACGATATACGAGGGACGGTCGGAAAGTAGTTGGACTTTTCGTGTTGCTGTCTCTCCGTTTGCAACTGTATAAACACATTATATATTGGAAGAATCTACACCAATTTGCCAATTATGGGGTCGGTTTATTTTCAAAGATAGTTGTATAAATACAATATTCTGTCCACTTATATGTGATAGGTGTTTTATGTATCATAGGCTATTTCTTAGAGGAACAACAAGGGTAACCAAAACAAAAGAACATTCTAGTCATTTTAATCGTGAAGGAGTTAAGTTTTTGAACCACATTACTACTTGAGATTAAATAAGGGTTCATATAATTCCGAACTTTGGATAAAAAAAAAATCAGTCACAGCAGTCGTGAGTTCCCCACAACTGAAAAGATTTTAGCTGTAACCTTGGGTTGGTAGTCATGTTTGTTGTTTTGGGGGATTCACGAGGATTGATAGTTACTCGTTTCATGTCAAATGGTAAAAACTGTTATTGCCAAGTACAATTTTGACGTAATACAGAAAAAAATCAAAGAATAAATACTGAAGTAAAGGCGTCCCAGATTAGCAAAGAAAACTGTTTTCTACTTCACGATTAGGCACGCTCCCATACTACCGCAGCTGCAGTGGAGATTATCAACTATTACACATGACAATAGTTGTTTTACCCTTCTTATAGCCCAGACCTCGCCCCACGTGACTTTTGTTTGAGTCTAGAACTGAAAAAATGTTTGCTTGGAAGAAATTTGAGACCAGGGCGCCTTTGATACCAGCTGTTACACTGTACATAATACAGTGGGTCTACGTCATGGTTAATAGTGGGAATTATAAAGCTGCTACGAAGATGGTATAAAAAGGGTTTTGTTAAAAAGTTGAATGGTTTTAGAGAACTAGTCAAAAGTCCAACTACTTTCCGACCGTCCCTCGTATTGGCAAGGTTGTTGTTTTTTAACCCTTTTCCAAACCACAAAAACAGGGTTGCCCAATGTGAAAGCAATAGCTGATAACCAGCAGTTTCTTCTTTTGTCTCAATATTTTCTTTGCCATATAAACACAAATCCTCTCTTTAAAAACATCCATTTGGTCATTTGTGTCCATTTTTGAAATTGATCACTCTGAAATTTTGTCGTTTGGGAAAGGGTTAAAGTAAAAATCATCTAGGTGATGATGCCCTCTCTAACAGAGATATTATAAGAAGAGCGGGATTTCTGACAAAAGATTATGACATTTTATTTTAGAAGTATTAGATTAATTAAGAGGCCTCATGCTGCGTAATTCCCTCGTTTGGAAGACGGCACGACCTGAAAGACTAGACTTTCTGTCAATGAGGAAATTGACTCGTACTCAATGCTCTTTGGTAGAACTACTCTCACAACATCGAAAATCGCCTCTTGAATGGCTTTGTTGTTTTATTGTCGTCGTTGTTTTTTTTTTTTTTTTTTTTTTTTTTTTTTTTCAATTTCATGGTCATGATGATCTTCTTAAAACTTCTTTCAAGTGACATTTCACATTTATTTCACTTTTTATACGCCCGAAGGGTCGTATTATGTTATGACCCCGCTCGTCCGTCTGTCTGTCCGTCTGTCTGTCTGTCTGTCTGTCCGTCCGTCCGTTAGCAATTTCTTGTGTGCGCAACTCCTCCTACAGTTTTGATCGGAATTTCATCAAACTTGCCACAATAAATCTACATGGTGTCTAGTTGTGCACTGCGCTTACGGAATTCAGATAACTCTTTTCGTTAATGAATTATCTGCCCTTGAATTAAAAAAAATGCCCATTTTCTTGTGTGCGCAACTCCTCCTACAGTTTTGATCAGAATTTGATCAAACTTGCCACAATGAATCTCCATGGTGTCTAGTTGTGCACACCGCTTACAGAATTTAGATAACTGTTTTCGTTCTTGAATTATCGGCCCTTGAATTTAAGGAAAAATGCCCATTTTCTCAAAAATGCCCATCTTCTCCTGTGTGCTACTTCTACAGTTTCAACCAGAATTTAATCAAACTAGCCACAATGAATCTCTATGGTATCTTGTTGTGCAAACAAAATTTTGATAACTTTTTATGTTTGAATTATCTGCCCTTGAATTGAAAAAAATGGCCAATTTTTACTGACAAGCCCCTCTCGGGCGTATATGCGCCGCTCTGCGAAGCTCTTGTTAAAAGTATGTCTTGGTGCAAAGATTGTTCATTTTAATGCATAGAAATGTTATCAGTTTTTTGAAGTTGTTATTTATAAGCGAAAAAATACGCCTTTAAAGTCAAGACAGAACTGACAAATTCTATATAAATCTGAAGTGTTGTCCACAACAATTTGTTCAATTTTAGCACAATAATATATATTTCTCGTAAACGGTTCAATATTTAGGCTTGAAATTTTCAGAACTTTCATAAGAATACGCGTTCTTTCAGACGGAATAAAAGAAAAACATACGTATAAATAATTATGATATATCACTTTAACCGTACAGTACGTTTCCGAGAAGTCCTGTGGTTTAGTAACCATGATGCTGTGTAATTAATCCCGTCGTCACTTTGTACCGGTTAAACAGGAAAAGGGAGAAGCACTTTGGAGACACCATATCAATAAAAGTCGTCTTCTCAAAACAAATTAGGTTTTGGAGCAGACAAATATTTAGGACGCCATGGCAGAGTTGTCTGTAATTACATTATTGTGATGTAATAATTGCATTTGTGGGCCCTGTCTCGTGTAAAAATAACACTCAAGTCCTGTCTCTTTCCCTTCTTCATTGTATTGAGATTAGGTAGACAATATACTAAATTTCCATTTTTTTTTCTGATATAAAATCCATAACTTCCACGTAAGCGTTTGTCTGCAATGTTCACGGAAATAAGGATTTTACATAAGAATCGGTGAAGTTAAGACTTCATTGTTGAATAATTTTGTTGCTTGAGAAATCTATGGACTAATATAGAATAGATTAGAATGCATTTGATCTGTTCAAATATGACAATTATGGGTTATAGGCAATACAAAATTGAATACACTTGAAAGGAAATGATTTAACAAAATATAGCTGAGTAAGTCTTTGAAACGTAACAAAATAATTTGTGATCCGTCATGCTAAAAGGACCTTATAGGAAGTGGGAAAAATATCGACCCTAGTCAGTCCGCGCAGTCAGACTATGTCCGACACTTTTCACTTTTATGTAATTTTCTAAATCCGGAATGTTTTCCCTATCTTACTATATATGTTCATTTTTCGCATACAGTGTCTGGTTGATCGGTGCTGCGTCTGACAAGTTTGTCAAAATTTGGGTTTTTTTAGTTCGGATAAGGTCCCTTTTAGCGTGACGGGTAACATATATGAAAAACATATCAGTAACCTTGCATTCTGCCATCTATCGATACAGCACAGTGATTGCAACAGTACGAGTGATCGCCGGTAACAAGGTGTGGAAAAGGTCATGGTCCTTTCCCAGTAAATTACATCTGCATGCCATAGACATCGACTGACAATATCAATTATCACAGAGAGTAGCGTGTGGCGTTCTAGGGCAATTACTTATAATGCAACACAAATAAACAAACCACCAAAGTTCACTTAGGCTATTTTATGGATGAAAGGCTTTAGCAGGAGATTTCTCCCCGACCATCAATATCTTCAAGTAGCGCAATAATTATAGTCCAATCTTGGTCTATAAGAGATGACGATCAATAACGGTCATTCACACACTACGGCCTATTATTATAGAAGCTCTATTATATTATTTAGACGTCATTGACGTATTTTAGCTGACTGGTTTTGACATTCGTCGACAACAGACTTGATATATTAACAACATCCAAAATAGACTCCGTTATAGTTTATATATTGACGGGAATCTTGAACAGAAAATTTAATGTGCCATTCTAGCATTAATTAAACGGTTTCAGATCAATGCGAGTCAAGGAACACGATTTTAGATAACGGCGTAGATCAGAATCTTGAATACCCTGTTCATAGGGAAAAGATTGGACAGGGCAAGCAGTCAATCCATCGCTAGAAATGTTTTGAATTCTTGGGATTGTTTCAATAACTGTGAGCAACATTGCAGAAATATTCAAAGAACTTATGAAGAAATACTCCAATCAGACTGCGTGTCTTTGCAATCTGGCAACGGATGTGTCAAGACAATAGGCGCCAAACGACACAATGCTTGAAAAAGTTATAAGGTAGTCCATCCCTTCTATATACTGAGATTCACGCTATGTCGGAACTATTCGGGCGACGTTGTATACATTCGGCGTCGGAACGTTCCACCACCAAATGTTTACGACGTCGGCCGACTAGGTTCGGACACGTTACGCATGTAAAGTAGGCCTACATTTCATAGGGTACCAGCCACTTTCTTGGTGGTGTGTGTCATGTCATATTTAGAATTGTTGGTAGCATACAGAAATTTTAAGAAAAAGGTATTAGAAATATATAAGTACTCTCCAAGGCCGAGGTCTATTGATTAAATCATCAAAATATCATTTCTTCATAGTTTCAACAAAGAGGTAATGTACTTTGAATTAAGGAAGTAATATATATGTCGGAGTCCAGATTGGAATCTAGGCCAATCCGGAATCGGCCTAGGCCGATCCAGAACTGGTCTAGGCCAAATTGGAATTCTAGGTTGGACTAGTCCAGATGAGAATTCTAGTTTGGTCTAGGCAGATTCTGGTTCGGTCTAGGCCAGAATGGAATTCCAATTTGGCTAGGCCGATCTAGAATCTGCCTAGACCAGTTTGGAATCCATTGGAAAAATGAAATTAAAAATAAAGACACTTGTACTTATCAAAATTGCAGAAGTTTGATTCAATAAACCAAATGTTAAATTATTTTTCATACCTGAGAGTCAAGGAACAATTACAAATAGCGAGAATTAAAGTACAAAACAGAATGAGTTTAGAGCAATTTCTTGCTTTTCTACAGTGATAAATGTTGGGTTATATTTTTCATTTTTCTTTAACTTTCTCTTTAGAGAGAACAAACATGTATAGGAAAGCCCAAATGTAAAACGTTTTTGGTAATTAACCCTTTTCTCAAGAAGCCCTAGCTCTGGCATCCCTAATAAAATACTTTTCAATACAATGTCAGAAAAAATGACAATGACCTGAATTTTCTTCCCTTCACTAAATGTTTCAATGCACTTTTTTGCATTGTAAGTTTTAATTTTTAATGATAGACTTAAAGTTAATGGTGCAATCAATAGCCACTTTACTTATGGACAATCATAACGCTGTGTCATTTGGGAAATGGTTAGACCTAAAATATTATGTACATGCAACTTGATTTATTGAGGTAATCGTTTACCTGCATGTCTCTGTGTCCAAGAGTACAGTAAGGATTTAATTGCTTAAATGTACGTAATTTCCTGTTTAAAATCCATTTTACACTTTTTTCCATGGTGAAAAGCAATTCAATTTCCATGCTATATCCACTAAAACACCATCGCATCTACTTCAGAATGCAAAAATTAAAGTATACAACATCTTTGGAAATTAAAAATATGTTTGCAATAATTTAAAACTGGTTGCTGATACAAAATTTAATGTACATTATATGGTCAATCACAAGTTGTCTGATAACATTTTACTTCAACGCAATAATTGTTGTCTTAGAAACACGGGTGGTAAACAGAGAAACTAGCTCCAAAAAGAGTCAACGGTATTTTGTTTCCTCGTGACATCCGGCCTCTACCGAGGTAGTTGCATAGAGCGAAAATCTGTAAACAAAGGTAGGTCACAAACACATTTTTCTACAATTATTTCTTTTACAACGAGTTTTTTGAAAAATCAGGCGATGCTGTAATATGAAGAAATGGTCAAAGTTTGTTGTGCACGAGAATATTCGGTGTTATTAAGCAGAGTTTGAATACAATTGTTGAAAAACATTTCAAAATCGAAAGTAAAACCTTTTTTACTTTCGATTTTGAAATATTTTTCAATGATTGTATTAAAACCCTGCTACTAATACCGTATACTCCCGTGCACGACAAACTTCGACCATTTCTTCATATTACAGCATCGCCGGATTTCTCAAATACTCGCTTTAAAAGAAATAATTTTAGAAAATGTGTTCGTGACCTACAAATTTTCGCTCTAGGCAACTACCTCTTTTGGGGGCTAGTTTCTCTGTTTACCACCCGTGTAGAAAGCAAAATATCTTATTCTGGTTGAGAAGGCAAGCCCAATATTGATAAAAGACAAATAAAACAGTGTATAGTCCACTGTCCGCACTAACTTCCGCTTGCGAGTAAGGAAACGAGTCAAGGTTTAGATTGCAGCCAAATAAACAGGTAAACAGTTAATTATAAAATGAAAAATGAAGGAATTTTTACATGCATGGGCTGTATGTACATAAACAAGGTTATTTACTCATTTTATCCTTTGAAAAAAGCTACATTTTCAGACAAAAAGCGATTGCTCACGATTTGTTTTCGAAAATGTCACATTCATTGATTTCAAACATCGATTTCAAAGCTTTACAACTTATATACAAGCACATACTTTTGTTATTTTGAAGATATACCATCTTAGCACCAGAAAACTAAAGAATGACAGACATGAACGCATTGGTTTAAGAAATATCGACTATCAAACACCACTGGTGTTATCGCCTCACTGTACGGTTGCTTGCTCAATCTAAGAAAGTTTTAGTCCGGTTGCTTGCGATGTCACTGTACGGTTACATGAGAGCTCAATAGCATTTTCTTGTCAAAAAATTATTATAAAATAGTTTTTAAGCAATTATTTTTCATAGGAATATTTGAAATTTAATATGAGAACCTTCGCATAAAAGAACTGTTTCAAAAAAGTTTATTCTAGCTTTGTTTTAAAATGGTCAAAATTTCAAAAATGCATTGAAACAATACATTGTATCTATGATTTATATAATTCTCTAGTTACATAGTCTCAATAGAACAGCTTTGAGATAGAACACCAGTTGAATGTTTTTAAATGTTATTTGACAAAAAACCTATGTAACTGACTGCGTTTCAGATTATGGATGAATCTTTTGTTATAGATGGGCTAGACGAAAATTTTCATGAAGAAGAAGTAGGTCGGAAAAGAAAATTATGGCTGTACCGCTGAGAGACTTATACACGTAAAAAAGGCGGTAAACCCCATTCATTCAATCTTCATGCTCATGTGTCAGCCAAAAAAGCCAATATGTTTCAAAGATCAAACACGAATAAAGATAACCTCTGACCAAAGACCGCAGAATTATTTTCCCTCTGCAGTCTTTTTCCATAGCTTCGACCGTACGGAGTTCTAATTGGTGATTTCTATTTGTTTGACATAAACGGATGTTGTATCATAACAACAAAGGTCCATTGCACGATGTACCAATGTGATAAGTGATACAGGGAACTGGGCATCTAGAGTTTTCAAAATGGTCTTGAATGTGATCATTTGAGCTTCCAGGTGGAATTAAGGCAACGGAACTTTGTTCTTACTACAGAATGAAACCATTGCATGGTACAAATCTAAAAGGCAGTCGAAACCTTAAAATGAAATAGCACGTATAAAATTTAGCAAAACTTTTGTTTGTGTTAAGCCTGTTGAGAAGAGCAAATAAAATCAAAATTACAATCTGGAAGCCAATCAAAATACAGACATGATTAAACTTACATGTATCCCTTCCCAAAACAACAGAATTACGGTCTGTTCAAAATTCAAAGGGGATATATCAGACAGCAAAATTAAAAGTTCTTTGTAATAGAAGGAAAAGTGAAATACAGGTAATCAGCAGTTGTCTTCCTTTTTATCAATATTTTCCAATTTTAGGGTGTATCTAAAGGCGCCTGAGTATGCAAATGGATTCAAGCTTGAACTGTTACAAAGTTGTTTAGATGAAGGTCAATAATAAATAATAAATGAACCAATTTTAGACCATTAATGTTTGGTATTAAATTAAAAAAAAAACACACACAAGATGTGTTTGTGAAACACCAATGCCTCCGAAATAGCCATTTTTGTAAAATGTTAAATTTTCATGTAAAGGGTTGATAAGGGTTAACAGGTGACCTTGAGGGAGGTCAAATTGCATGCAACAGATAGATAATATTGAAAGGAAGTTGCATACCAAATTTGAGCTTTGTATGTCAAGTACTTTTGGAGAAAAGGCATGTGTTAAGTTTTCGGACAGACAGACGGACGGACAGACGGACAGACAGACACGAGTAAAACAATATACCCCCAATCTTTCGATACAGGGGCATAAAATGAGTATGACTTCACAAGCAGCTCTTATTTGTTGATAGTCTTCATTTTCAGGTTTTGGTCAGGATGTTTAATAATCATTTGGTCTATCAATTCACAAAACTGGTTCGATTCCGAATCACAATACTAGTAGATGCAATATGTTTCCATGTTTATTCCCAACCTACAAAAAAAAGAAATGTTATATTAACCACGTGTTTGTATAGCGCAATCTGTCTTCCATATCAATTTAAGTCCAAATTCAACATGAAATTAACTTCGAAAAAATGCAAATTTTGTATAATAAAGATCATTTAAGATTATGAGGATCATTTTGTAAACAAAATAAAACATGTTTATGAATATAGTGTTCAAACGCTATCGTGATGTTTATAAACAAACCTTTAACCTATAAAAACATGTTATTGTAGAGACGCACGTGCAATTCGTCTCTATCAATATTACATCAAAATACTGATTATCATCAATATGGTTTCGTTTTGATCTGTGTAACCTATAATAAGTAAGTTGATATATTTTTTATTGTTTGGCGGGAATCAGAAAATCGTGGGAGCACTATACAAAACGTTGCATTTATTTTACAACTTTGGGTTATTAACCCACTCCTAAAACACTTCAATGCATTGTATATGTAAAAAGTTAAAGGTATGCAAATTTAGACACTAAAGTCACCATCAGTCGGTGTTCAAAACGAAAAATATACAAAATTACAATACATTTTGCTCTCAATGAACCGTACATGATTTATGGTTGTGCTCGAAAGCAACCGTACTATGAGGTAGCAAGCAACCGTACAGTGAGCAGGCAACACCAGTGACAGTTTTATAGTTAATATTTTTTAAACCGATGTTTTAACACACTGTATCGTGTAATATTTGGGAGCATAGATGAATATTCTTCAATGTGTTAAAATGATTCGTTCTTATACTAGATTTTAAGGGTTGAAATCTTTGTTCGGAGTCAATCAAAGTGACGATTTGGAGAAAATTAAGTGAGCAAATGTATTTCCGTCGGAAAATAGAGTTCTTTCCGTAGATATACGCCAGGAATGATAATTTTTCATATACCTTCCACCATAATACGAGATAAATCCAACTCGATTCAATCTAATATGAACTATTTACCTGTTTTTCGGGCTTCAATCTCCTTTTTGATTCGTTTTCTTACTCGCAAGCGGAAGTTAGTGCGTACAGTGGACTATACACTGTGAATAAACTGATGCAATTAATCACTTCTTATCATAACTGCATATAAAACAGATTGCAGATTAAAGGTGACAAAAAGATTATTGGTTTGCATACTTATTTTCCTTGTCAGCAGATTAAGAAATGAAAACATATTATGGCTTAATCTCAGCATTCAAGTCTGTTTTTTGTGTTGCTGTTACCGTTCTCCAGTCATTACGATACATTGATTTTGGCATATTGTTCTATTGCAGATATAAATGAAAACAATAAACCAAAATAAATCTTAGAATTGAGAAAAAAATGAACAAAATAATTATTCTGATATTTTCAGGACGGCTATAGTTATTATTTGTTTGATATTTTAGTGTTTTTATATCTAGTATGGGAAAGATTATTTTTATTGTTTGTTGAATACTTTAGGATTTTTTCAACTGTTTTCCAAACAAAAAAGTGTATAAAATTCAAATTGGTTAAAAAAAGAACTTTTACTTTAAGAACAGATTCCAATCTGGTCTAGGCAGTTTCCGGATTGGCCTAGCCAGATTGGAATTCTCATCTGGACTAGAAACTTTCTAGGCCGATCCCAGATCGGACTAGTCCAGATCAGAATTCCACTTTGGACTAGGCCAGAGTAGAATTCCAATCTGGACTATGCCGATTTCGGATCGGCCTAGATTCCAATGTGGCCTCCGACATATACATATGAAAGGATGCCTGTTGTTTTAATCCCATCAGATTTTCAGACTTTCTGCTACATTAATCTATAGAAATGCGCTAGGGTTTAGAAATGAAACCCTGATGGCTAACAATTGCCAACGGTTATATAGAAACTTTCAGTGAACAGCGTGGATCTTGATAAGACTTGAGAAAGGGCATATTTATCTGGATCCAGGCGGTTCTCATATGTCATAAATATCATTTCTCCCAGATTCATTATCAATTCTTTCTTGTCGCTTTAAGGTGGAATACCCGTAATGTGGCCATTTTGAGATTCATAAAACATCAGGTTTTTCCTGGCGGCGTCGTTACGTATCCGAACTTATTCGGGCGCGGTCGTTTCAATATTCGGCGGTGGAAAATTCCACCGCTCAATGTTTTCGGCGTCGCCCGAATAATTCCGACGTCAGGCGTATCTCATCAGGGTTAGACTACCTTAAGCCACATACACTATGCAGGAGGCCATGGCTTGTTAACAACCAAACCGCTGTGAATACTCGTAATAAAAATCCATGAAAGTCGGCATTTTTCGGGCGACATCGTAATCATTCGGCAACAGGATGTGCGGATTTTTCGTATCTTATTTACATACATCGGATCATTTGGAACACCTCGGGATAATTATATCGGAGATCAAATCATCGAATCGGAAGTATGTGTATGAAGAAATGTTTTTAAAAATTGTGATTTCTTGGTCGGAAGTAGTTACGCTTCATAAAGTAGTTTTCGAGGTCATCCAAATGAAAAACCATGGCGACATGCAGGTTGTAATCATTCTAAAAAGAGAGGACAATGGAACTGCAAACGATGCATTTCAGTACCATTGTCGTTCCATTGTTGTGTTGTTGTTCTATTCTATTCTATTCATAGTCTGAAAGTAGATCCACGACTCACATCCAAGGTATGATCCGACAGAATTGTCCGTGGTGTTCCAAATGACATGGATATCGCTGAACGTTTATAGTTAGCGATACATTTTCGACGTCGAATGAATCTTAAAATGGTTACATTACATATTTTATACATTAACGAATGCTTTCCAATACTTGTGGCTTGCTGAATTTGGCCTAGCTGAACTTTAAAGTGACATTTCACATTTATTTCATTTTTTAAAATTATATCTTGATGTAAAGATTGTTTATTCTTATGCGTAGAAATTCTATCAGTTTCTTGAAGTTGTTATTTATAAGCGAAAAATGCGCCTTTAAACTTGAGACAGAAATGACAAATTCTATATAAATCTGAACTGTTGTCCACAACAATTTGTCTAATTTTAGCACAAAAATATATATTTCTCGTAAACGGTTCAATATTTTGGCTTGAAACTTTCAGAATTTCCATAGGAAAAGATGCTCTTCAGATAGAATAAAAGTAAACTTTATGTAAAAATAATTGTGAAATGTCACTTTAACGAATTTGCTGAACTTCATTATCTATCAAAAAAATCAGTTTCGTTAAATAAAGAGAATTGTTATGAAGAAACTCCGACCGTCTCATCTTTTCTATTTGCCATATGTAGGTCATGGCTTGTTAACTAGTAACAAAATTACTATGATGTAACAAATAATATCCTCCGAACCATCGTCTGTTAAACATGGCTTAGCTTGCTTGTTAAACGTCGCTTAGCTGAGCCTTGCTTGATTTTACAGGCCCGTAGGAAGCAATTCAATATTGGATGGGCTAAAGCCCCTGTGACTGAATATTGGGGGGGGGGGTAATAGTGAGAAATAAGGAAAGTTTGGCATTTTTGCCCAACATGGGGCGGGAGGCTAAGCCCCATTAGCCCCCTATTCCTACGGGCCTGTTTTAACATGAGCGAAAGACAGTACCTTTACTTTACTCCAATCTTTGTAAAACCGTTAACGTAGACAACTTGCAATAGAGATTCAAACGACGTCGACATTTTCCGGGAGGTGTTGTTTTCATTTGACAGAAAAAATGCGGGTTTGTTCCGCTTCGTAAGTCATCTCTTTTATTTTCCCTTATTCCTTTCAGCATCAATATCAACGTCTGAGCAGCTTTCGAATACAAGCACTGTAAAGTTTTTGTCGTTTGGGAAACGATTAAGTAGGTTTAAACTGAATTAAACGCTTTCTTGCCATTTTGCCGCAATTGCTATGTAGGCAATGGTTTGTTAGCAAGAAAATTGCAGTGATGTAAAAAAGATAATTCTGCCTCGCCGTCTTTTACGTCATTTTCACAAGGCAATGACTTTGCTGAACTTACATGTGATGTACACGATGTAATGTTTGTTGATTTCGAGTTTAGATTCTTCAGGATCCATGCTGTTCTCATATGTGAGACGGACTGTAGAACCCACCTTAAATGCAGGCCCGTAGGAACAGGGGGGCTGGGGACTTAGCCCCTAAAAGTTGGCCAAAATTGATGAATTTTCTTCTTTTGATACTGAAAGTTTAGGAAATATCCCATTGTGCCCCCCCCCCTCATTTGAAATTGCTTCCTACGGGCTTGAAATGTGTTGATATCACATGTCAGGTTAAAAACGCAAAATAATGTAACTGAAACTAATGTCATATAAAATAGTTCAATGACCTCCTAGAAATTGACAATGCCGCCAGTTGTCTTTCTGGAAATTCTGCAACAAGTTCCTGTGGCAATTCAAACTCCTGCCGAGCTACTTTTCTCATTGTTAGCCGATATTCGAGAAACATATTATATTTTACATTCATTGTGATTTCTATAACTCTCAAAATTTTCCAAGGGTCGCTCTTGTTTTACTATTGTTCGCAGACCATTGCTTGAAAGCTGAAACAAACGACAAAATTGGTTTTGGTACATGTTAGGATTGTTGTACAAAAAAAGAAAATATTGAGGCAACAGTAGAAAATGCTGATCATGAGCGGGCCTTTTCTTTTGTCTCAATGTTTCCATAATTCTTTTTTTCTAATAGGGATATTAAAGTCAGTCTTGTTTGGGAAAGGGTTAACTGATACCGTGTTGAAACGTGTCTAGCAAAGTTTGCCAAACAAGACCAGAGCCGCGTTCTTTAGGGCGAGATTTCTTGAGATATCTTCAGATGTCTTAAGATGATTTAGGATAAAGCGCTCTTTTGAGCAAGATTTTTAAGACGATCACTGCGAGCCGCCATTGCTCTATACTTCTTTCGGAACCCTTCGGTAAATTCTGTAGAATCTATATGGGAGAGAATTGACCGAGTTGTTCCGAATACTCCATGATTCATAAACCGCGGAGTTCCGAATGCTCCATACTTCATACAAATGACGTCATCATGACGTCATTTGTATGAAGTATGAAACATTCGGAACAGCTCGCTTATAATCTCGGTCTCAAAGACGCTGTATCAAAAACATCTTAAGAAATCTTAAAAAATCTCGCTCTAGAGAACGCGCCTCAGGTTTGACGTTCTCGTAGGAGAAGGGGACAGATAGCATTGAAGGAAAAGACGGCTTTTTGTGCCTTAAACACATCCTATCTTTATCCACTTTCTCGCAGTGTGGATGAGTAAGGGTGCAAAAAGCATTCATTTTTCTTCCAACTTTGACATTTTCGCTTTTCTTCAAAAAGCTCGTCACTACAGCTTTATACGAAATATAGGATCTAGCTTTTTTTTTGCAAAAGCGACGGTATAACCTTATATAGCTATAGTCACAATGAGGTCATTAATTATAGATCGTTCTGAATAGAGGCTTCATCGAGAGTACTCCGAGTTTTTTACCGGTGAAATTTGCTCTTTAATGTGTTGATGTCGCTCATTTACAAGCGACATCAACATATCAAAGAGCGAATTTCGTCAGAGAAAACTCGGATTACATCGAGAGAGGTCGTTCACATTATACGAAACTACAATTCTAATGACTTATCAAATGTTGATGAAGACAATCAAATAGGTGTGAATACAGAATAACATTAAAGTGCAATAAAGCAAGTAAAGAATTGAGAAGAAATGGGAAATTGTGATCTTTCTTCTTTTGTCTTAACAATGAAACCTAACGAGACTAAACGATCTATACTTCTTCCACAATCCAGTCTTTATATATAACCCCAAGAACAGCAAGGATACCAATGTTAAAACAGGCTTCATAGAGAGGGATAGTTACTTTGAACGTATTCATTTTACATCGATTGGGGAGAAATTTTTACAACTTGTATTAACCCCTCTCGATTCTGCTCCATGGAAAACTATAACAGAACTATACCAATACCAGCCGAATGTGTGGGCCAATCAAAAGTCCAAGAAGTACACCCGGTATATGGGATCGAACTAGGAACCTCTTTGTCGCACGCCCGACGCTAGATATCTCGACAATGGACACCACTTTCGACCATGTACACCACTTTTGACCACGGACATCATTTGACCCAACGACGGTTTTTTTTTTCGAATTAGATAGAAAATATGCATATAAATTTACATAGGCCTATATACATGTACGTATAGCACAGGAAATATGAAAAATATATTTTGGGTAATTTGGTACGGAAATACTGTCTAATTAACACATATTTTGGCACTTGCAAAAGTGCTCCAGTCATGATGTGGACGTGTAACCGTGTATGTGAGCAGGCTTTAACTGATGGAGACCGTCTTTTTGTCGTTTTTTTTCAATCTCTGATACTAAAAATTCGGAAAACATTGTGAGACTTAATGAAGGGTTTTCGATGAATTTGGAACGGGGGGAAAGGGGGATTGAAGCAGGAAGGTAACTCTCTTCTATTATGGCCAAGTACTTCGCATGTCTTAACTCCCTTTCTTAATGTCAGACGACTTTGATAGATATCATGGTGTCCAACCTCGCCTCTCTTTTTCTCTCAACGAAAGAAAATTATGTTTCTTGGTATATTGATTGATTTGAAAGTGTTTAATGCCCCGTTCAACTGCTATGATCACATAGCGGAGGCTGGATAACCTAACCATGGATTCCTGTTGTTTCACTCACAAGTGCTACCACAACATCCTCTCTGAAACTTCAGCTGCTAACACACATAGGTAAACGATATCAAACCATAGGTGGAGGACATTTGTCAGAAATGATTTTTGCCGCCACCGGGGATCGAACCCGGGACCTCGTGAATGAGACTACGATGCGCCACTATTTTCTCATTTTGCTTCATTTATTTCGGAGCTGTATTGTACACGAAGCGATCCGTTTTGTCGTCTGCTCCAACTTCTGAATTGGAATATCATAAAACTGTGGGAAATGTAATCCGAAGGAATTATCGTGTATAGGGAGTCAAAAAGAATCATTATTTGGGAATGGGTTCAGACGGAGCAGTCCTTTTTTAGTAAAATAAAGAAAAATGTTTATAGATAGACAACAACCTGTGAATGATCAAAGATCAGCGAGTCTAAATTGACGGGGGAAGAGGGATTTCGAATTGTAATAATTTGTGACTCGGACACGTATCCCTTTAATACATCGACGAAGTACTATCTGGATACAGCTACTGAACTCACACGGCATTGCGGACAGCACGCAATACCTGTCATTGTTCGCTTTTATTCAGTGGAAAATAGGCACTCCTCCCTATTTACACGTATTGGAATATACCGTAACCATTCGTCACGGCTCACGACTCGATGTCCATTTATAGTCACAACATTTTTACACGACCAGTCAATTTTTGTCACGGATGGCACGCATTCTGATTCAAATTACGTTTCGAGTGGGTATTTTGTATATAGTAGGATCTTAGTCAAGTGGCAAGGTTTGTGTGTTTATACATGTAGTTATCATAATAGGGAACGATTTTATCCAGATATCATTGTTGTAATTTCGGACAAACAAGAGTATTTTGTGGGTGTTGTTATAAATCTCGCAACTACGGCTTGATTCAAGCCGTAGTTACGAGATTTTATAACCACATCGACGGTTTATCAGAACATAACGTTTAACCCATTCTATTTTTAGCAAAAAAATAATTGCCATTAACTTTATATACTAGTATCCGGAATATATACTTCCAACAATGTTTTGACTATTTCATCCTTTTCCCTAACGATGATGAATTTTGACACACGTAATATGCTAATTTTGAGAAAACATTGAGAGAAAAGAACAACGGTTGCACTTGTCACTTAGATATATTTCGATATACTGTTAAATTCGTTATTTTGATGTCAGATGATCTGTTAATATGCTTGGATACATAAAAGGCAGAACGCATCATAATATTTGTATATAACCAGGCCCGTAGGAAGCAATTTTATGTGTGTGTGTGTGGGGGGGGGGGGGGCTAAAGTCCTTATCCTGAATATTGGGGGGGGGCTAATTTGGATTTTCCAAAGATTTCCAGTGTAAAATTAAGAAAATTCAGCAATTTTGGCCAACATTGGGGAGGCTTAGCCCCTCCCCTCCCCCCAAGGAAATTTGATGCTATGTGTTGTTGTTAGTTTCCCCCTTTTCACATTGATTTTCCATTTTTTGTAGTCCGAAAAAATAAGCATAGCCTACTTAAATAAAAGTTATTGACGACCAAAAATTTACTAGTCTTGTCTGTCAATGACATTTTTATCAGCCAATCTTTAAATGATCTACCACATCCAGCAAAGTTCTAAAGTTCTGCTTCCAACCAAATTATAATCGATCATGTATAAATAGAATTATTGGAGATTTTCTGCAATAATTGTGCCACGTGACTCACCGGGTTATCATCAAGTAGAAAACAACCACTTCACTGTTGTTCGGGCCTTGATTTAAAACCAAAGCTGGTCCTTCTTTTAACTTGGTTCTATTTTTATTCAAATGGACTAAGTATCCAATTTCATATTCTATTATATTCATTTTGGTTTAGATGGTATGAATTAGCAAAACGCGCGTTCCAAAAAGTAACTCGAGTAGAACAAGATCAACCTGATTGTATCTAACCTTTTCCCAAAACAAGTCCTGGCCCCGGTTTCTCGAAAAAAAAAACGTGAGTGCGTTTTCATGCTCAAATCTGACCACCGTGCTCAAATCGCACGAAATCCACGTGAACTTCAATCGAATACCCTTCAACGTTGGAGAGTATCCCTTTGAAGTTGAGCATGTTCTCATGAGTATATACTTAAGCTTTTTCGAGAAACCGGGGCCTGGTTTTGACGTCCCTAAAGGAAGAAGCTTGGGATAACATAGGTAGAGTGCGGCTAGGGGGGCTAGCCCCCCCCCCCCCCCCCCCAGAATGTTGCCAAAAAGTGTCGGGTTTTTTTTTTTCTTATTTTACACTGAAAATTAGGCGAAAATCCAATATAGCTCCCCAATATTCAGACACTGGGGATTGACCCCAAAATATTAAATTGCTTCTTACGGCCCTGGTAAATACAGTGTATAGTGCACATCATTAACCTTGGACATCTTCATATCCAACGACACCGCTTCGGCAATGTTTTCTTGAGCCGATCAACTAGCGGACTTTTCCGACAATAAACAAATGTTGGCCTCGATTGTCATGTGGACCATTTTAGATCCCAGCTCAAATTAAACATCATGTCGCATTTCATATTTCAAATTTCAGCACAGTATGATCAATATGTACGAGATCTTGTATGTTGTTCAGTTTCGACACAAGACCCTGGTAATTTTAGGACAGATTCTATTTTCGTTGCGCTGGTCACGTTGATGTTGACATGTATACAAGTCATTTGGGCCATTTTTCAAGATCCCTGCCTAAATCATAACCCATGCCGCATCTGATTTGGTAATTTTTTCTGCTTTTCAATAAAACTCCGTAACTGCAGCTCAAAACAAGCTGCAGTTACGAAGTTTTTGTTGAAAAACGACGATATCTCTCTTTGCAGATTTAAAGATGTGGTTACCTCTCTACATAACACTCGGTTTCTTGTCGGCCATCTCGTGTTCAGTCTCTGAAATGACGGTACAGACGAGTTTCGGAGAAATGATAGGTATACTCGACGATGCTATCAAACTTGGCAACGAAGTCAGAACCGGATTGAGATTTCATGGAATTCCTTTCGCGAAACCCCCGACCGGATCCAGACGGTTTGCAAAACCGGAACCGGAAACCAGTCTAAACACAACCTATAACGCCACCTACTTCCGGGGCATTTGTCCCCAGCTTCCTACCCCGACAGTAAACTTGGCCACGATGAGCGAAGATTGTCTTTACCTCAACGTTTTTGTCCCAGGGAATATGACCTCTACAGATAATTTGTTTCCGGTTATGGTATGGATATATGGCGGTGGATTTTTTTCGGGAGCATCTGATTTGTATTTTTCTGACGTCATTAGCAGCTTTCATGACGTCATTGTTGTGACAATGAACTATAGGTTAAACGTGTTCGGGTTTATCGATGACGGCTCGGGGACATTTGCTAATAACGGATTGCATGATCAGAAACTAGCGATAGAATGGGTTCACAACCATATCCAATCATTTGGAGGTGATCCTACAAAGGTCACGTTGTTTGGTAACTCGGCGGGCGCTGCTAGCGTGATGTTTCAGGTACTCAATCCCGACAACAGAGGCAAGGTTCACAGAGCCATATCGCAGAGTGGCTCTGTAGCTGCCACTTGGACTTATAGGACACAGCCGAGACCCATACTGGACAGGTATGCTGCTAAATTAAACTGTTCAAATAGTTCAGCAGTGAATATTTTATCCTGTCTGAGGACTAAATCTGTCGCGGAACTGTTGGGTGCACTCGACATGTCAACGAACTTTGGCCCGGGTATTGATGGTCAATTCATGACAACTGAAGCTGTATCATTTTTCAGCAATTCCACTCGTGATTCCTCCGAAGCTCTCAAATTTTTCACCGATGTTGATTTTCTTATTGGGTTCAACGACAAGGATGGTGCTTCGAGTGTAATAAGGACTTGGGCACCCATCTTAAATGCGTCCGGGATTTCAATGGATAGCGGGGTACCACGTGGTATATACGACAGTGTCTACATCCCAGCTATGGCTCAAAACGTGCAAGGGGACCAGCCCATACCAGCTCTACCTACAGCCATGATACATCAATACCTAAACTGGAACGATCCAAACAACCCAGAACAGGTCCGCAGTTCAATGGTGGATATGTCAACAGACTTCCTATTTCTGGTACCGGCGGTTCGTGCTGCTAGAGTACACACAGACAACACAGTCAGCGGGAGTACATATATGTACCAGTATAGTCATAGAGACACCCTTCAGGGTACATCTGCTACCTGGCTGGATGGTGCAGACCACGCTATGGAGATATCACACGTATTTGGCTTGTCGTATAACGGGTTTGTTAACGCTGGTTACCCACCGGCACTACACGCTCTCATTCCACAAACAGAAGTTGATCTTGCTAGAGCAATAATGCATTATTGGACGAACTTTGCCAAAACAGGGTAGGTATTTGATAGAAGTAAAAGAGTAAAGGTTGGTTTAAGGTAGTCTATCCCTAATGAGATTCGCGCGACGTCGGAATTATTCGGGCGCGATCGAAAACATTCGGCGGTGGAACTCTCCACCGCCGAATGTTTACAACCGCGCCCGAATAGGTTCGGATACGTAACGACGCCGCTCGAAAAGAAAAAGTCGATCTGTTATGAATCTCAAAATGGCGATATTAGGGTATTCTACCTTAAAGTGTCAAACTAGTTCATATTCAAGCGACTCTCCACTTTACTCCATGATTATTGACTTTCACGTTGAGTGTATGATCTCATATTCTGTTTTGTTCTGTAGAATTTCACAATAGACCTTCCACAAAGAATAATTCTAGTAGATCTAAATAATAAATACCGACATTGAATTTGGAAATCCCAATGACTCCAATCTAGTTGTCCTCAAACGACATATAATTATACTACACACTATAGATAAAAATATAACTGCACTAAAGGAACATGCCGCACTGCAATGTACATTATCAAAGGTCATAGATCTAATAACTATGGATGTCAACCCATAATTAACTACAAAACAAACACTTCGTGTATCTACGGCGTCATCTATGACAACAGAAATTTACGAGAGATGCCCTCATTAATTCCCGGGGGTCATCCGTCGCAGCGGAAATTGCCGAGAGATACTCTCGTCAATTTCCGTTGATACGGATGACGCATGAAGGTCCTCAAAGTGTTTTGTAGTTCATGATGGGTAGTAATCCTTAAATGATGAAATAACTCCGTGTATAAACATTTCAGAAACCCAAACCCCATGAACACGGCGGATATGACGTATCCAACATGGCCGCCATACACTTCCGTTACAGGAAACTACATAGACATGACGACCAATATTACAAATCAACAACATCCAGCCGCGTCAAGAGTCAACTTCTGGACTAACGTGGTGCCAGCCCTACAGGTTCAGTGCGTCACAGAAACGTGCAATGAGTGCGAAAACAATGAGACCAGCTCTAGTGGGATTCTTACAGTGCAACTGTCCATGTTTTCTATAACATTATTGGTGTTGGTTTTACAAGCATTGTCGATCGATCTGTAGATTGAGTCTCTCACGACCACCCATGCAGGAAATAACATTCGAAACCGTTCGGGGAACAGAAGAAATCGCTGAAACCAGCTTTTCCAATTTTTCTCTCAATTATTTCCATGCAATAACTTAAATCTTTGTCTGAAAATAATATAGTTTTGGACATGATTGCATGCCATAGGTCCATTCGTACATGCATAATCACTACCTGTCCATACGAACAATACCCGTTAGCTCGATGTTTAGGAATTTTTCAAGTTACATCGAAATATTCGTATTTCGGTCCGAAATATTCATATTTCGACCGATCTGATATCTTCTGGATTGCAACTTCTTAGTACTCTAATTGCGCTGTGTTAAAGCCATTCTTGTCATAATTAAAAAAATCTCACAATTCAAAGTCAGGTTTGAAATTATCCAAAAACCATTAAGGATTACAACTTATCATTTAATACCCAGAACTTCGTGCATCTTCGAGCGTCATCCGGGGCAACGGAAATTGTTGATGGATACCCTCGTCAATTTCGGTTGCTACGGATGACGTGTGTAGATGCACGAAGTGTGCGGTATCTCACGGCGAGTTGTAATCCTTAAACATACTTTTACATATTGAAAGTACTCAATGCTTACGTTTCCCGAGATAGGTAAAATAAAAGACAAAGTAGTTCTGCGCTGGTATGTGCCATTATGGAAAACGGCACTAAACATATTCAACCCATCATTAGATACCAAACACATCGTGCGGTTTCTACTCCAACTACGCTGTTTTCCATGACAACGACAATTGACAAAGTGATCCGGACTTTAAGAACCCCGGTAATCTGAACCCAGGTAATCTCGTTTAACTCCGTTATCACGGATGACGCCGAAGTTTTATAAAATGTTTGGTATCTTATGATGGGTCTTGTCAATGCTGATCTAAGGCTTTTCTACCAGTAGTGTCCAATTTGTTTATATGACAATAACACAGATTCTGACCAGAATGTGCGTGTCTGGATCCATGCATATTGGTCCCAAATGCGACAGGCCTAATTCAGTACATTTTCCACATCAAGCTAAAACGAGCTTACATTGATATCGAGTTCATTTTATGTGTCGTTAAATTCGTGTTCTGCTCTATTTCATTTTGACTGCCATCTTGTTAACGCAAATTGATTCGTCATGGTTGAACAAATAGATGATTTATCACCTAAAATGTGAATTTTTTTTACCAAAAAAGAATTAAGTGATGACACTGCTTTTCTGGCCAGCCTGTACAATCAGAACGACTTCCAAATGAATCAGAACACTGTTTGGAGCCTTGCTGTTCTTTCTCCCCCCAAAATTTAGATGGGGCAAGTTGGCAACTTCGAGATTAGTCATTTAATAATTTAATAACATTTAACAATACCATACTAAGCATGTCTGTATTAGAATTATTTCGTCTAAAGTGATCTAATTAAATCATTGAAATTTAACAAAAAGAGAAAATGTCCTTTCTGATTGGCAAATGTACTGTTCGTGTAAATTCTTAAGGTTCCGCTAAAGTCCAAAATGGGTGTGATCTTGTGTCACTCGAACTCACTCCTGCCAACAATTCAAACACTTGTTTCGATGAATATTACTTACATGTTCTTGTACATTATGACAATAGCATGCTATAGTCATAGTTCATTTGACAGAATGAACAAGGTTAAGCACCAAAATCAACAAGACAAGTCGAAAATTAGGCGTTTCTCCCAAAACCAGCAACTTTCTCTAGACAACAAATTTTATTCTTTGAGATATGCCATTATAATGTGCACATTCTAATCCAGGTAGTACTACCTTCATACGTCAATATATCACAGCGGTTTTCATAATATTCCCCAAAGACCATTCCCGCCCATGCTTTTTCATTGGACGCCATTTGCAAAATCCATCGACCCCTATTCAGTAGTGTTTTGGGGGCATAAAACAATAGGCAGAGTAAGGAAATCAAGTGCACCTTTAAACCTGATTCATTGGTGTTCTTCGAGTATGATGCATTACATCGATCGTGTCTTCACCTTCATATAATCGTCGATTCAAATGTCACTCTGTAATTTCTGGCACCTTCGTCTACCATCTTAAAAACAGTTGATTTATACGCGTATATTCGTATCTTTGATAAAAGTTATTTTTCGTGACTATTATCAAGATTTTCAGTTGTAATTATCCTATTTATTATATTTACAAATATCTATAAAATTTCGATCGGTAAATCAACAAAAAAAGTTTCGCAAAATTCGGAACTATTTACATCGTTATTTGGTTGTGCCGGGAACCAGCAACCTCGAAATTGTAAACAGATACATTAATTTAGCAGATCTGCGTATAGAAAAGATGGTGAGTTGTCAGAAACATTAGAATTGATATTTGAAAGGCGGTGCGCGTAGTACTATTCTTCGATTTTCAAAGAATTTGGACTATGCCATGCATAAATATGAAATAATTTGTACCGGAAGTCGACTGTGAATATGTTTTGAAAATTGTTCGATTTTTTTTTTTTATTTCGCAAAGACAAAACGTTCATGCATACTAAATACAATATGCATTCCGTCTCTACGCAAATTAATATTTTAAACGATATATCAAATGAAAGTATATTGTATCATAATGTAAGAAATGTATGGTGTAGACAGGTCAACCAAATCCCGTATGCGAAAAATGAACATATAGTAAGATAGGGAAACCGTTCTAGATTTAGAAATTTACATTCAAGTGAAAAGTGTCGGCCCTGGTTTGGCTGCGCGGACTGCGCAGACTGACTAGGGTCGATATTTTTTACACATCCGATAAGGTCCCTTTAGCGTGATGGGTCACATATAAATTCAATCAATCAATCTACTATATTGCCTTCATGTAATTATACATTTATATAAAGTACATGTACGCGTAATATGATATTTCAACATCATGTATACCTCACGATAAATGCCCTGGCAGAGCAGCCCATGCTAATCGAATGGAATGCTCTGCCAGGTCAATTCTCGTCCGCTATAGACTACTTTAAAATCAAGTGTGTGTACATGAAAGCGTTTCCTTCTTCCTTGTTTTGAAAGATATCGTCCGGCCCGATAACATACAATCTGATTAGAACCAGAGGTGCGTTCTTGAGAGCGAGATTTCTTAAGATATCTTGAGATTTCTAAAGATATTTCAGGATAAAGCGTTCTTTAGATCAAGATTTTAAATACGATCAATGGGAGGCGTCATTACGCTTTGCTTCGTGCGGAACCCTCGGTTAACTCTGTAGAAACGATATAAAAATAATTGACCGAGTTGTTCCGAACACTCCATAATTCATAAACCGCGGTGTTCCGAATGCCCCATACTTTATACAAATGACCTCATAATGACGTCATTTGTATAAATATGGAGCATTCGGAACAGCTCGGTCAAAGTCTCGATCTTGAAAACGCTTTGTCCAAAACATCTTAAGAAATCTTAAAAATCTCGCTCTAAAGAACACGGCTCAGATGTTTCGTCCTATTGCATACAGTGACATCTGATACCAGTTGCAGTCTATCTTCACAGACCCCGGGATTTCCGAAAATATGTATTTCAATCTATCCAATCAAAACTCTTATGTGTGGTTTTTACATGGCAAGCACGTGCAAATACGTAGTTCTGCACAAAGTGACAGGTCATCGTGTGGTAGTTTTCGGTTTTAATCGTTTTCAGAATCTTGAAAGCGTTTATTTGATTGGTCAGTTGAAAAGGCCCCACCTCACAAAACTCCACTCCATAATTGCAACTTTTGTGGGCGTGGTCGCACTTGGTTGTCTTGTGTCTTGGTCGTGTAGTACATGTTAACCTTAAGCACTTCCTCAGTCCGTCTTGCTACTTCCGAAAGGTGAATTTAAAAAAAAAACCTCGTCTGCGTCTCGTCACGGCTTAATCATGGTTGAAACACTGCTCACCACGCCTGTTCTACATGTACGTCCATTTCATCTGTTAGTAGTGATCAGACGTCTGTTTTAAGAAAACCACCCCTAATGAGATTCACGCGACGTCGGAACTTTTCGTGCGACGTTTTTTTAACATTCGTTACGCACCCGAACATAATTATTCGGACGACGTCATAAACATTTGGTGGTCAGTTTCGTTCCGGCCTACACGCCCTTTTCAACGTTTGGTAACTAAGCTTTGGTTCCTTTCTTCCTAAGTATTTTCTTCTTTTCACTCAATGTTTTACCGGTATATATGCTTTACTACGTGAGACGTCAAATACTGATTTCAGAAAAGGATCCAAAATTCGGACATCATGATAAAGGTGTGTCAGAAATCCTCTACTCCCATTGGTTGAAAATTAGGCACCACGTTTGAGTCAATACAAAACTGTTGTAAGTAATAACGAAATGTATACATTTACAATAATTTTGCGCACACCAACACCAATGATAAGTTCAGTTCTTATCTGTGAGGACGACTATGTTTGTTTACGAGACAACAATAGCGGTCATAATCTAGCGACCATAACCCAAGTATGAAGCTCTCGGTCCGCATTCGAGGTGACTGGCTGGCCGTCCCATGTAAGGCCAGCGAGAAGATCGGTTGGCTTGGGGACGAGGCGTTGCGGCGGTACTACAAGGTCAAAGTTGGAGAGTCCATCAAAAAAGACGAACGTGTGTTTGAAGTCCGTAAAGCAAAAGGAGGTGCTATTCTGGACAAAGATGATTCCATTAAAGATGTTTTGGATGATAACGACTTCGTTACAGTCGGTAAGTGGTTGAATATAGACACCGTCGCGCTGACTTTGGTTTATATCATTGTAGTACAGAATCCATACGTACCGAAATGTCACATTTTTTTTAAATAAATGATCAGAATATACAGGTATGCCAATAAAACACTGATTATTATATATTCAAGAAATATCGTGTGGAATTGTCAACTTGCATACCTAAATTATTTCTGCCCAAAGGAAATTTCAAATAAGTTCATAGGGTTCTTCTAATTCAAGCCTGTATATAATTACCATACCAGCACTTTATATTTTTAATAGGCTATGGGAAACTGGAACTTGATAGATAGTGAAAATTTTGGTTCCAGCGCTAAAATTTCTTTCTTTTTGGTCCTAGATAATGAAATGCACCACACAACAATGCAAACTCTGACTATCCCAATGTTGCTCTTATCCCTGAAGATCCTAGTATGTGCCCCTTTAACGTCTATAATTTCAGTTTTGGAGAGTGACATGTCAAGCCCAGTTACAGGTCCGGCTGAACCAGTGTACCTTGAGGAAAAGATGTATCCTTTAGGCTTGTTTTAGACAATAATGACCCAGAGAGGTTCGATTTGAAACCACGATCTTACAATGAAAGAAACTTTAATAAACGGATTGTGTTTTACAGTACAGAAAGGAAAGACGAGAATTCTGCTATATCTGTTCCTAAATGTTTTAGTTTTGCTTTTGTTGTTTCTCTTACATAGTAGGCCTTATTCAATAAATGAACAAATGTATGATCATGGCTAATCTAAAAATGTTCAAAATGATTCTTTTTGCGTAAAAGCAAATAATTAACAATAGAGCAAAGAAGCATCTACAAAGACTTTTGATACAATCGGTTTTCATTTCTGTCCAAGTTCTGTGGTTCTTAAACCCTTAACTACCACTGCAGACCGACATCTGTTGTTCCAAAAGCCACAGAGGTAAGGGGCGTTAGAGTCTTTGGATAGATAGCCTTTCTAATCTTTTGGAACAAGCAATCTTTCATGAATTTCATCAACGTATTTTTAGATATTCTATTCGAATTATATTGTCCGCCAAATTGTGATATATTTGAAAACCAAATGAGTATAGTAGCCAGTTTGACATAGATATCTTTTAGACGAAGGATATACACTAACCCGTACAGTTAAAAAATCACCAATTCGTAATTATTTTCAAGCTGATGACATTTCATTCGTTGAGTTCTTGATTTGTGTTCGCATTTTTATTTATTTATTTTTTTTTATTTTCATTTTAATTTTATTTATTATTATTTTTTTTGTAACATTTACATCGCTTATCGATAATTATTTACTTCAGTATATATCCTTGGATGGTGGCAGTCTCAGTACAGATGACCTTGTACGACTCGGTAAAGGTCACTACCTTATCAGGGTAAGATTTCTTTCGTTTCAACCAGATAGCAAAACTTTAACCCATTACCAAACGACGAAATTTTAGACTATTCAATTCAAGGATGATGCAGTCTACAATTTCAAGTGAATGAAACTTTATATTTTTTTGCTCTTTTCAGGTAGAAAACATTTTGGGAAATGAAGAAATTGCTTGTCACAAGCAAATTCTTCATTTTCCACGATGTTTTCCAAAGCCATACTCTTGTGGGGAGTCAAAAGGAGTCACTGTGTGGTAATGGATTATACTGGTCTAAATTCAAAAATGTTGCAGACGACAATTTCAACTAATATGCTTTTACATTTTTGGTCTTTCTTGATGGAAAATATTGTGGGCAATGAAGAAATTGCTTGTGTTCTAACGCCTTTATCTTGTTGGGCGTCAAAAGTTATTACGTTTTTGAATTATATCGACTTCATACGCCACACATTATTTGAAGTGGTCTTTTAATCGTTCTCTAAGAAATGACAAGTTGAAATCTTTGTTGTTTGGAAATGTACGATGATGATCATGAGGCATAAACAGTCTATCCACGACTAAAACACAGGTTTGGGTCAGATCATGTCTTATCTTCGCATGATAATGTATTCCATGTCCGTTCACAAGTTCATCTAAGGTCACATTTGACCAGATATGGAATGAGCCTTACGCTGCTTTTCAGCAAAAACATCTAAACTGCAGCTTAAAACAAGCTGCAGTTATGAGGTTTTTGTTGAAAAGCGACGTTTATCCTTGTATCAAGTTCAAGTGACATAGATAAAGTCAACTGTAACGTGAAACAAACTGACATTTGCTTTCGAAATTCTTTTGGTTTATACTTTCACATATAGGTTCACATTTTTGTATCTTAGATTTCTGTGACCTTTTTCAATATTTTAAAAGGGGAGAAGAGCACCCGAGGAGCTGAAAATGAAATACAAGGTCGACCATCTTATTGCGTTTATTTGATCCTTTCCCAAACGACAAGATTTTAGGAGTCTCCAATTTGAAAGTGGCTGCAGACGACAAAATAAACGTTGAAAAAGAAAAGATTTGTGTATGATATAGGAAAGAAAATATTGAGGCAAAAGGAGAAAGTGCTGAGTATCAGTATTTTCTAGAACAGCATTTACTTCTTTTTCCTCAATGTTTTCCAAGCCTTATCTAGTAGGGACGTCAAAACCAGGTATTGTTTGGGAAACGGTTAAAGTTACATTTCACAGGTATTTTTTAAAATAAATTTCACTTTAATTTTTATCTGAAAGAGCATAATTATTTTCTTATCAAAATTCTGAAATTTTCAAGCCAAAATATTGCGCCGTTAACGAGAAATATTTTATTTTTGTGCTAAAATCAAACAAATTGATGTGGACAGCAGTTCAGATTTATATGGAATTGTCATTTCTGTCTCAACTTTTAAGGCGTGTTTTCGCTTATCAGCAACAATTTCAAAAAGCTTATATAGCATTTATAAATATGCATTAGAATGACCAATCTTGGCATCAAGATATGCTTTTAAAAATGAAGTTGGAATGTTACGTCCCTTTAAAAATAACATTTTTTTATTTTCTATCGACTAGCTTACTGCCGAATCCGAGCTGTCTGTAAACAAAGCCAGGGCTCTGCTTGAAGACATCGTTAATAGCAACAAAGGTATGCCTAACTATTTCCTGAATAAGATCTGCTTTTGAAGCTTATATGAGAAAAAGCTTTGGAAAATAAAGAAGAAATTTGATGAGCAAATAAATGTTATGCTGTGACAATCTTTCTGAGACTTTTTAAATGATACAACAGAAGAATATAAGTATACGTAACGTGACATACATTAACTTACATGAGCCAGTATTCGGCAAAAGATCCCTTGTGGCATTTCATACCAACATGGGTTTAGATCAACCTGTGCATATGCGCAGTTTAAATAAAAAGATACATATTTTTCTGAAACATATTCTTTATAACCAGTAGGCTGTAGCAACTGTGAGTTAGCGTCATGGACCTCTTTATAAAACCCTGCATTTGACCGTATGTTGATCTGTAAACATGGTCATATATGATGCAATAATGACAATTTTCTGGTTTCCGGCTAATATGGTTTATGTATGTTTATCATCTCAACTCATTTTTCCCAAATAGTTGTGTATGGCATCACCACCGGATTTGGAAAGTTTGCAAGAACTGTCGTGTCAAAGGATAAACTAGTGTAAGTTTCTGCTTTATATTCATTTATCTTTCTGCTATTGACATCTCTACTTTACATTTCTTCGTTGCCGACGTCCATATATCGGCTCTCGATTAACCAACGCTCATCGGCGTAGACGTTTAAACTGGGCATGCCATAATTTGATAAGAAATTACTGAAATATTTGCTGTGACATGTGTAGCAGTATATGCACATGATGCATGTAAATTTTGATCGACTTACCTCAAGAGGTTACCGAATTATTTACATTTTTATACGCCGCCGGAGGCGGACGCATATTGGCGTCATCTTCTCCGTTTGTCCGTCCGTCCGTCCATTCGTCCATCCGTCCGTCCGTCCGTCCATCCGTCCACTTTTCTTGTCAACGCAACTTCTCCTAGGTTTCTGGTTGGATCTTCTTGAAACTTGGTCAATGTTATCACCTCAATTGGTAGATGTGCATGAAGGAAGAATTTTATGGTTCGTCGATTTTTGCCTGAGTTATGCCCCTTAAAAACTTGGTCTCTGGGGCTTATTGAAATTGCAGCCTTGTCAACGCAACTCCTCCTAAGTTTCTGGCTGGATCTTAATGTCACTTGGTCAATGTTATCACCTCAATTGGTAGATGTGCATGAAGGGAGGATTTTATGGTTCATTGATTTTTTCCAGAGTTATGCCCCCTTCAATCTTAGTCTCTGGGGCTTATTGAAATTGCAGCCTTGTCAACGCAACTCCTCCTAAGTTTCTGGCTGGATCTTAATGTCACTTGGTCAATGTTATCACCTCAATTAATAGATGTGCATGTAGGAAGGATTTTATGGTTCATTGATTTTTGCCAGAGTTATGCCCCCTTAAAACTAAGTCTCTTGGGCTGATTGAAATTGCAGCCTTGTCAACGCAACTCCTCCTAAGATTCTGACTGGATCCTAATGAAACTTAGTGGATGTTATTACCTTAATTGGTAGATGTGCATGAAGTAAGGATTTTATGGTTCATTGATTTTTGCCTGAATTATGCCCCCTTCAATCTTAGTCTCTGGGGCTTAATGATATTTCAGCCTCGTGTACGCAATTCCTTCCAGGTTTTTCACTGGACATTTATAAAAACCTTTTTGTGAACACAATTTTTTACAGGTTTTTCAGTGAATATTTATAAATCCTTGTCAATGTCATTTTTTTGTCTCAAGTTTTATAAGTGGCGGCGTATATTGTGACCATGGCACTCTTGTTAGACATGGACAAGACTTTTGCACATTAGTATATTTTACATTGTTTTACACCGCTGTATATGATTATCGATATATGTAATTTACTGTATGAATCGTCCAAGGTCTTCTGTCTTATACAGTCTATAAACGGTGTGACAACATGCTAAAAGCCAACTTCTGTGGGTCATTAGGGATTTATACCTGGGAATACTAATGTCCCTTTAAGTAACCGCACGAGAACAGCATGGGTCCCGGCCAGACTCCACTTGTAAACACAGGCTGATATATAAGCTTTAAAGGCAGAATAACACTTAACATCTTGCAAATTTTCTGAGAACTTCGTACAAAAAAATAAATATATATTATTAAAATATGGTCTTTAAATTGCATATATGCCAAATCTTAGCTTTCTACCTTGTGTATTGGCTTAGATGTCGACGGATTTAAAACCCCATGATTTGTTGTCCCGGGGATAATATTTACAATAATGGAACATATGGGGTTTTAAATCCGTCGACATCCTAGCCAATACACAAGATAGAAAGCTAAGATTTGGCATAGATGCAATTTAAAGGCCATGTTTTCATAATTACACATTTATTTTGTACGAAGTTCTCGGAAAATTTGCATGATTTTAAGTGCCATTCCAAATTCTTTGGAAACAATCTTTATGGATAATGTGCCTATTGGAAACAGAATAAAAAACATGTCCAAATAATTAGTATTTCTGTTCTTTTTAAAACGCGTTTGTCCTTGTGTCCGTTTTCAGAGAACTCCAAGAGAATCTTATACGATCACATGCCGCAGGTATGGTATACTTTGATAATATCAACAGTTTCCTGCGGAATTTCTTTAGACAGAGTTCTCTAAAACCATACTGCTCCATTAGATTAGATTTTTCAGCATTAACTTTTAGATCACATATCGCTTCTTTCCAACAAAAAAACTCGTAACTACAGTTTGTGAAAAGGTGTAGTTTTTGAATTAAGTTTTTGTTGAAAGGCGCCGTCAGTAGGTCCTATTCATGATAGACAGAAACAATTTCTAAATTCACATCTAAACCATTTCTCTTTTTAGGGTGTTGGTAACCCTTTAAACGTACTGGCTTATAAAGTATCAATTTTTACCCATACATTTTTCAAAGCTTAATTTTCTTGAACAGTCATATCTTAAACCAAATTCCAAGACATTGACTCTATTTGAATGCCATAGAGACAAAGGATTTGAAAAACATTGTGGAAAATGAAGAAATTGCTTGTGACAAGCATTTTTCTTCATTTTCCACGATGGTTTTTTTACCACAAAAGACCAAAACATTTTAAATTCCATTCACTTGAAATTGTCGTCTGCAACATCTTTGAATTGAAGCAGTCTACAATTTTACCGTCTGCTAATGGGTTAATTATTTCTCTTTAAGGTGTTGGAAACCCTTTGTCCCCAGAACGTACCCGGATGTTGCTGGCTTTACGTATTAATGTACTGGCTAAAGGATACAGTGGTATATCCCCGGTAAATTTGAAGAAGTATATCGCTGCATTTAATGGTATGTTATATTCTTGGGATGCCCTCATCTCCTTAACACCCTGTCACACGCAGAACTTCACGTCTATGTCAATGCCGAAGCACGTCCAAAACAGGTAAGCATTTTTGGACGAGATGTGGACGTCATAAGGGCACTGGGTTGTATACATGTGACCATGTCTTTATATGATGTTAAAAGATTAGAGAAAATTCATAATCTCATCCCAGATTTATTTTAGCTAGGAATTTGAAAAAATACGTTTATGGAATTTCAAAACAACATGGATGCAGATCAGCTAACACATAGGGTAGACCGTGTTATATGAGCCACGGGTTAAATGAAACACTCCAATTAAAAATTTTCTAGAGTGATTTTAAATTTCACGTCTTCGGTGTAAGTATTCGAGGCGGGAATATTGAAGTATTCACGGGTGAAAATTTTGAGAGATTTTGTCTTGTTACATGTAGGTGGATTTTATGCCAAAAAAAAAAAAACGAAATTTCGACCTTAAAATTGGTTTTCACAATTCATGCATTCCTTATTCGCACTACAGTGCACATCAAAAGTATTCTTTATATCGTACAGATATATGATATCTTCAGAATGTTATATTGCATTCCGTTACTGACATCGTAAGATGGTTGCTTCACAAATGACAAGTATATATGACAATGGTGTGTACCGGGGTAAGTCGAATCACTATGAAAATAAGTGCCAAAAACGCTAGAAATAATTCTGAGAATAGGAAAAAATGCTTTTTATAGGATATTTCACCGTTTTCACCATTTTACTTTACTATGTGTACATGATTATCCTTTTTGTCTTCATCTGCGTCGTTGTTGTAATCGATATCCTATGTCTATTAGATTGTCTGTTGTACAACTAAGCGATTTTTTTTTTTTTTTTTTTTTTTTTTTTTTTTTTTTTGAAAACTGGAATAAATGTTTGAATGAAATTTCATGATATCATTGCAGGTATATCCATTGGACATCTTGCTCTTGGCATGATGGATGAACGGAATATGTGGAGTCCGAAATATAGAGCCCCCATTTTATTTTATTTTCAGCATCATGTCTCCCGTGGGTACCTGAGAAAGGCACTGTAGGTGCTAGCGGTGATCTCGCTCCACTGAGTCATCTAGCTCTTGGTATGATGGGTGAAGGGAAAATGTGGAGTCCGAAAAGTGGATGGGCAGATGCTAAATATGGTCGCTTTTCAACAAAAACATCGTAACTGCAGCTTGTTTTAAGCTGCAGTTACGGGGTTTTTATTGAAAAGCATCGGTATTTAAGCTTCTACTATTGTGTCGACTCGTCTTCATCTATTTTCTATTTATTCACGCTTCTACTATTGTGTCGTCTTCAAGACATTCAAACATCATTTCTCTATTTATTCACAGCGTCGTGTTTACCTTGGGTACCCGAAAAAGGTACTGTAGGTGCTAGCGGTGGCCTCACTGAACTGAGCCACCTTGCTCTGGGTATGATGGGTGAAGGAAAAATGTGGAGCCCAAAAATGGATGAAGTAAATTCTGAACTTGTTTAATTTATTTTCAGCGTCATGTTTACCATGGGTACCCGAGAAAGGTACTGTAGGCGATAGTGGGGATCTCGCTCCACTAAGTCATCTAGCACTTGGTATGATGGGTGAAGAAAAATGTGGAGCCCAAAAATGGATGAAGTAAATTCTGAACTTGTTTAATTTATTTTCAGCGTCATGTTTACCATGGGTACCCGAGAAAGGTACGGTCGGTGCTAGCGGTGATCTCGCTCCATTGAGCCATCTTGCACTTGGTATGATGGGTGAAGGAAAAATGTGGAGTCCAAAAAAAGATGAAGTAAATTCTGAACTTGTTTAATTTATTTTCAGCGTCATGTTTACCATGGGTACCCGAGAAAGGTACTGTAGGCGATAGTGGGGATCTCGCTCCACTGAGCCACCTTGCTCTGGGTATGATGGGTGAAGGAAAAATGTGGAGTCCGAAAAAAGATGGAGTAAATTCTGAACTTGTTTAATTTATTTTCAGCGTCATGTTTACCATGGGTACCCGAGAAAGGTACTGTAGGCGCTATCGGTGACCTCGCTCCACTGAGTCATCTAGCACTTGGTATGATGGGTGAAGAAAAAATGTGGAGTCCAAAAAAAGATGAAGTAAATTCTGAACTTGTTTAATTTATTTTCAGCGTCATGTTTACCATGGGTACCCGAGAAAGGTACTGTCGGTGCTAGCGGTGATCTCGCTCCATTGAGCCATCTTGCACTTGGTATGATGGGTGAAGGAAAATGTGGAGTCCAAAAAAAGATGAAGTAAATTCTGAACTTGTTTAATTTATTTTCAGCGTCATGTTTACCATGGGTACCCAAAAAAGGTACTGTAGGCGCTAGCGGTGACCTCGCTCCGTTGAGCCAACTTGCACTTGGTATGATGGGTGAAGGAAAAATGTGGAGTCCAAAAAAAGATGGAGTAAATTCTGAACTTGTTTAATTTATTTTCAGCGTCATGTTTACCATGGGTACCCGAAAAAGGTACTGTCGGTGCTAGCGGTGACCTCGCTCCGTTGAGTCATCTTGCACTTGGTATGATGGGTGAAGGAAAAATGTGGAGTCCGAAAAGTGTATGAAGTAAATTCTGAACTTGTTTAATTTATTCACAGCGTCATGTTTACCGTGGGTACCCGAGAAAGGTACTGTCGGTGCTAGCGGGGATCTCGCTCCATTGAGTCATCTAGCACTTGGTATGATGGGTGAAGGAAAAATGTGGAGTCCGAAAAGTGTATGAAGTAAATTCTGAACTTGTTTAATTTATTCACAGCGTCATGTTTACCGTGGGTACCCGAGAAAGGTACTGTAGGCGCTAGTGGTGACCTCGCTCCATTGAGCCATCTTGCACTTGGTATGATGGGTGAAGGGAAAATGTGGAGTCCGAAAATGGATGAAGTAAATTCTGAACTTGTTTAATTTATTCACAGCGTCATGTTTACCGTGGGTACCCGAGAAAGGTACTGTTGGTGCTAGCGGGGATCTCGCTCCATTGAACCATCCGGCACTTGGTATGATGGGCGAAGGAAAAATTTGTAGTCCTAAAACAGGATGGGCAGATGCTAAATATCGTCGCTTTTCAACAAAAACCTCGTAACTGCAGCTTGTTTTAAGCTGCAGTTACGAGGTTTTTGTTGAAATGCGTCATTATACATGTAAGCTTCTACTATTGTGTCGTCTTCAGGACATTAAACATCATTTCTCTATTTATTTTCAGCGTCATGTTTACCGTGGGTACCTGAGAAAGATACTGTAGGCGCTAGCGGTGATCTCGCACCATTAAGTCTTCTAGCCCTTGGTATGATGGGTGAAGGGAAAATGTGGAGTCCAAAAAGTGTATGAAGTAAATTCTGAACTTGTTTAATCTATTTTCAGCGTCATGTTTACCTTGGGTACCTGAGAAAGGTACTGTAGGCGCTAGTGGTGACCTCGCTCCACTGAGTCATCTAGCACTTGGTATGATGGGTGAAGGGAAAATGTGGAGTCCGAAAAGTGTATGAAGTAAATTCTGAACTTGTTTAATCTATTTTCAGCGTCATGTTTACCTTGGGTACCTGAGAAAGGTATTGTTGGCGCTAGTGGTGACCTCGCTCCACTGAGTCATCTAGCACTTGGTATGATGGGCGAAGGGAAAATGTGGAGTCCAAAAAAAGATGAAGTAAATTCTGAACTTGTTTAATTTATTCACAGCGTCATGTTTACCGTGGGTACCTGAGAAAGGTACTGTAGGTGCTAGTGGTGACCTCGCTCCACTGAGTCATCTAGCACTTGGTATGATGGGTGAAGGGAAAATGTGGAGCCCGAAAAGTGGATGGGCAGATGCTAAATATGTAAGCTGCTGATATTGGTAGTCTTTATTCTTTTTCTAAACAAGTATCTCTTTTGGTGTTCCAAATAGAAAGAAGAAACTGCTGAAAATGCTGGTTACAAGCATAAAGTGTTTCTAAAAGAATTATAATAACTTCTAATTATTGTATTTATATCACCAATTTTTAGAATATTTCGCAAACGTGGAAACTTAATAACTTATAAAATGAGTTTATTTAGTTACAACATGTATTTATTCTGTAACTAATCAATGTATTCTTACGTTGTTGTTGTCGGTGGTTTTTATCAAGCTACACTCAGAACAATTGCAAGTAAGAGTTCAATGAAGAAATCGATGTAATATTCTGAACTTATTTCTAGGTCCTAGAGTCGAACGACCTGGAACCTATACATTTAGGACCAAAGGAGGTATGACTGATTTTCATTTATTTTCAATGTTTCTTTGCATCCATTCCGTCTAATATGTTAAAACAGTGAATGAAATGGTATCATTTTTAATTTTCGATCTATGAAAATGTGGGACATTTTCATTTTAAATTCGAAATCGGTGGGGAAATGGATATTGAAAGCAAACTTACTACGGCACAAATCTTTAGCACTCAGCAAATTCAAAATCTCTGAGAAAAACATTTACAGAAACTCACCGGAAATCTGAAAATTCTTAACTTATATATCATTACCAGTATAAAATATTGATAACGCTAAATTTATAAACTCTTTCTCTTTGTCTTTGACGTCCCTAGTAGAACTAGTTTTGAAACTCATAGAGAGGAAAAAATTGCGGATAATCAGCAATTTCTCATTTACTTGCCAATATTTTCTATGCTATAGCCTACAATACACATTGTCTCTTTTGACATCACGTGTTGTATCGTCAGGAACTGCATTCAACTTGGAACAATATGATCCTTTGCAGTTTGTAAAAGAGTTAAATAATGCACAACAAAAATGTCTACTTTTCTAGGGTCTTGCATTGATAAATGGCACACAACTAATAACATCACTGGGAGCTGAAGGTGAGTCGTTGTTGGAAATATCTAAGTATTAGATAAAGGCTGTGTAGTAGATTCTACGCGAAATAAACATTCAAATGCGCTCAGCGCATTGAATATTTATATCGCGTAGAATCCACTATACAGACTCTATCTGACTTAGTGTTCGCTAGAGGTTCAATGAAGACGGGGCGTGGCTGTCTATGGACTTCACTAGCCGGCAGTCTCGTTCATGCGAAATATAGCGGCGAAATTTAACACATTCTGTGCATTTCTTCGGTCCAAAAAGTAGGTCGAACACTAAAACGCGTAAGGTTACCATTGAGAGTGACCACATGACTTGTAATTATTCTGCGACACCAAATGTTCATTGTATGGCATCATATGTCCATGCTTACATCTGCTAGAAAACCTTTTATTCGAAAATATAGATAATTTGTCTGTCATAATCAGGCTCAAACAGGGTTTGTGTGGTAATATAACACACTTCATTTCATTCCTTCTGTCCTTTCTTATAGAAATTTCCAATATTCTAATTACATTAATTTGCTGTCCAATTGGACAATTTTATATTTATGGGAATGGTTACAAGACTTGGTCTTTTCAATGTTATTGTTTCAGCTGTTGAGAAAGCTGGTGCTATATGTAGGCAAGCAGATGTGGTGGCGGCCCTCTCACTGGACGTACTTAAAGGCACAACCAGAGCTTTTGATAGCAGTACGTGGCTTATTAAAACCATTCTTAAATACTGGTCAACCCCTCTTTAATGGGATTCTTGCGACGTCTGAATTATTCGGACGATGGAACTTTCCACGACCGAATGTTCACGACGTCGCCCAAATAGGTTTGGATGTTAAAGGTGTCACACGAAATATTCCGCCGTCACGGGAATCTTATTAGGAGTGTACTACGACAGTCATCATTTTAACCCTTTCCCAAACGACAAAATTTTAGGGTGATCCACTTCAAAAACTGCCACAAATGACAAAATTGATGTTTTTAAAGATAGGATTCGTGTAAAATATGACACAGAAAATATTGAGACAAAAGGAGAAACTGCTGATTATCAGCAGTTTCTTCTTTTGTTTCAATGTTTTCCCAAGCAGATTCTATTAGGGACGTCAAAACCAGGGCCCCGTATTACTAAACATCTTACGATCAAGTTTTTGTGTAAACTGTGTAACAAGACATCGGATTGCACGAGAAATCCGACTGAGCCAATCAGGACTGTTGTTACAAGTAATTATGCAAAAATCAAAGGTACAATCGTTAGTAATACGGGCCCCAGGTCTTGTTTGGGAAGGGGTTAAGGAAAGTGCTTTTTGCAAAACATGTAGAGAAAATGTTTTTACTCTGTTATACAATGTAACACAACTTCACGGAACGTTAGTGTCATAACTGTTGTCATCTTTGAATGTGGCAAGTATAACATTTTTGTAACATTTAGAAAATAGTTAAAGGGACATTTCATTCCAATTTCAATTTTTTAAAGCATGTCTTGATGCCAAGATTGGTCATTCTAATGAGTATAAATGCTATTAGTTGTTTTTAGTTGTTGTTGATAAGCGAAAAACATGCATTTAAAGTGACATTTCAGAATTATTTTATATGAATTTTACTTTTATTCTAAAAGAGCATCCTTTCTTATGATAATTCTGAACATTTCAAGTCAAAATATTGAACCGGCTACGAGAAATACATATTTTTGTGCTAAAATTAAACAAATTGTTGTGGACAACAGTTCAGATTTATATAGAACTTGTCATTTCTGTCTCAACTTTAAGGGCGGATTTTTCGCTTATAAATAACAACTTCAAAAAAACAGAGAACATTTCTACGCATTATAATGAACAATCTTTGCATCAAGACATACTTTTAAAAAATGAAATGAATGTGAAATGTGACTTTAAAGCTGAGAAAGAATCGACAAATTCCATATAAATCCGAACTGATGTCCGCAACAATTTGTTAAATTTTAACACAAAAATATATATTTCTCGTAAACGGCGCAATATTTAGGCTTGAAATTTTCAGAATTTTTGTAAGGAAATATTCTTTCAGATACAAATATAAGTAAAGTTATTAACAAAAAATCTGAAATGTCACTGTAAGATATCTGATTAAATTGCATAAAATGTGTGTTTCCGGGATTTATATGTATGCATTGGTGGGCAGAAAACGTGCTTATACGAAAGAAAAAGAATATCATTCAGTAATTTCGTGCTCCATTAACACAATAATACAAAATATGAGAACTGGGGGTGATATTCAGCAACCATTCTATTTCAAATTTTACCTTTCAAATAACACAACAATCCATCCGATTGGCCGAGACATACGTCTCGTCCAACCAGATGGCTTGTTATGTAATTTTGCTCAAGACAATCGATTTTGAAAGGTTGGTTAACCCTTTCCCAAACAAGACCTGGTTTTGACGTCCCTGATATATGTGGCTTGGGAAAACATTAAGACAAAAGAAGAAACTGCTGATAACCAGCAGTTTCTCCTTTTGTCTCAATATTTCACGTACTGAATCATACTAAAATCCTTATCTCAACATCTCTTATGTCGTAAGCAGCATCTTTCAAATTGGATCAACCCTCAAATTTGGCCGTTGGTGAAAGGGTTAATACGCCCCAGATGCGTCTTAGAATACTTTTGCCGCGTATTTACAGACGTCCACAGGGTGAGGCCTCATAAAGGCCAGGGTAAAGTTGCCAGACGTCTCAGATCATTGCTACATTCAGAAACACATCCATCGGAAATCGCTGGTATGTTGCTACTTTCTTATACCTTTTGCTTGATCATCTTCTCTCGGTTTTGTTACTAAGCTACTAGATTTAATAATAATGAATAACTTGTTTCGGCTACCATATCAAAACAGGTTTGGAAATATCGATTGCCAGAAAAGATAATTACTGTTGTTTTTTTTTTCTTAACATTATGTTGTGCCTTTCATGTCTCTTACTTTGTGGACTTTAATTTCTTTCAAAGTGACACCGGTTTTAAATTCTTACATCAGGGAAAGTGCTAAGATGTATTTAAATATTCTAATATCATTATGGTATTCCATCCATCATCAGATACCAAGCGACACTCGTGATAACGCAGATTTACGATGTAATCCGGATTTTTTAAATCCTGATAACCTCGTCAATTTCCGTTGTCACGGAAAACGACCAGGATGGAGACTGAATAGTAAAGAAGTGTTTCTTCATAAATTGGTTTCAATATGTTAAAACGAGATTTTAAAAATTGTCAATCATGCATCCTTACTTTCAGAGAGTCACAGATTTTGTGATCGAGTTCAAGATGCTTACACACTTCGGTGTTCTCCACAAGTAAGTGAACGGATTTGTTTTCTTTCCGTATAAGACGCAATCCCAGTTAAAGTGGACAATTGACTAAATTTTTTTCGAAATTTTTCATTTTACCATTCACTCATTCTGGACACATTCTCTTCATGGATCACATCTTCTGCGCAAATTTCTCTTGTTTTGTCAACTGGGCTTGCCTAATTTTGGATTTATAGACTGTTAAATGATCAAATGTGTGCATAAAAAACTACGTATTTTAAATAGACCCCTTTGTGAAATGTGTGTCTAATTTCACATTAAGTAATACCTAAAGAATAATAAATCAATCCGATACATGTTGATGAGTATTTGTTTGAAAAATGTGAATCAATTGACAATATGGGTGAAAATGGCGAATTGTTCATATGCGAATGAAAATACAAAACGGCCATCCTTGTACAATTCCTTTATTTTAGAACGTTGACTACTTCCAACTCTTCTAATATACACCAAACAACCTTTAAGTTTCTCTCGTATTGTTTAACAAAAGCAATGAGTTATTCCCTTAATCGATATAGGGAAATGGAAAGTCAATGACTTATTACAAATCAACAATTATCTAAAACTGGTCTGTCCCGAACGTAACTAGAGATTGCCCCGTACGTAATATGATTTCTTTTCTTTAACATCACAGCCTCTGTGTTATTACATTCTCAATCAAATCATAATATTATCAGGCAATATCCATTTGCCAGACACTTTGTCAAAAGAATTATAATGAAATGAATAAATGAAAATAAATACAACTCTATAAGCCATCTGGGTGTGTTGTTTTACAAATTAAAACTTTCTAGCCAAATTAATTTCAATTTATAAAAGTTGAGATGTTCGTTTTGTTTTGACACATGAGGTATGTGTAATAACTTCTTAATTAAGTGAAATGTTATCCAAAATTTGCTAGACATCCTTACTTCTGATGGATCCAATATACGAAAACGTACGGGACACTTTTTACAAAGGCAAGAAACGCTGAAATAATCTATTTTAGTGCATCAATCTAGTGTAATCTATGTGGGTATAAATATATTCCTATATATATCAACAAAAACCGGCATATTTTGTGGAACTTTCCTCAATATTGTAAAAATAGTATCAATTAAGCGTAATTATAATACCATAACGTACGAGACTAGTACGAGTACGTGTACAGTCTATTATGTGCATTAAAAGTCTATTTTGCTTAAACTGGAGTCCTTAAGGAACCAAAAACACATAAATAAAGCACAGGAAGCGTTCCACTTCAGCAATCTAAAAACTGAAAACTAAAAATTGCCTCGAACGTTATGGACTCGTACGTCACTTTTTAATGTGTACCCAACTTTATTTGGCCTGCTGTATCAATGCTATTATAGTAATCGGCATAATTCTTTTTATCATATTTGAAGACGCTTCGAATAGTGATGTTACTTGAAGAATAAAACTATTTATAGTTAAACATTTTTAACTACAGTTACTTTAGTTCGTGCCTCGTACGTTACGGGGTTAAAATTACGGTAAATTGTTTAAGAAAGATGTTGATTTTTTAAAAATATTGACAAAGGTATATCAAAATACGACTTCTTTTTGATAATATATGTTTATACAAAAGTAGATTACGCTAGATTAATGCATTAAATGTAGATTTATGTTAGTGTTTCTATGCTTTAAAGAAAGTGTCCCGTACGTTTTTGAATTTTGGAGACAGGGACTCGAGGTTGTTCTACGAATTTTGGATTACATTTTTTATATATATCTTGGTATCGTTTTGGAGCTCTATGTTTTCTGTACAAGATAAGGACAGTTCTTTTAGGATAATTTATTGTTGAAATCAACATTTTTGGTTTGAACGTTAGAATTTATACCCGGAGACATCGGTTTTTCGTATCCCCTAGTTTGATTGTCACATGATTTTCATAAAAAATGGAGTTCTTATGAACGTAAATTATAGATAATTTTTTAAGTTATAGGTGTTGGATGAAAATAAATGTGGTGGGCATTTATATAATGTTGACTATTTGCAGCTAGAACATATTAAAGGCCGGAGACATCAATTGCCCCCTTTAACTGGGATTGCGTCATAATCATCATGACCAGCAAATTCTTTTGCCACGATAACCGCATTATATACCTTCATAATATTTGTGTTCATGAAATTTCGTAAGAGCTTTCCCTGAAAATTAAAAATTTAAAAGTTCCGTAGCTTAATAACTACATTTCAGTTTTAATATGATTACAATAATAACAAGTTTGCAGTTAGATCAACGCTTGTCATCATTTCGCTGTTTTTCAACAAAACTCTCGTAGGCCTAACTGCAGACTTTCATCGAAAAGCAACTACAGTCGACACTCATTGTGTCGAAGTCAGAGGGGACCGTCAAATTATCTCGACATATCCGGAGTTCGACTCATCCGATTTTGTTCAATTTCGAATTGAATGTCATTTGACCATTTTCGTTGCTCATCAAGTGCGTTAATAATTGAAATATAGGAGGAAAAGGAAAGAAATTGCTCGATACGAGCAATTTCTATCCTTTTCCTACTAAATTTCAATGGCTATATTTATTTCGAAATTATTTTATTTAACGTTTTGATATCCATTGGTGAGGACGGGGTCAGACTTGAACTTCGAACATTCGACTTATCCGATGTCGACATAACGAGTGTCGACTGTATATAAAATTGTTTGGAATCGTCGTAAGCCTTTCGGTTGATCTTACTATGAGATTGTCAAATACCACCTTTCAAACAATAGATCTAGTTACCATATCTTTGGTGTTATTGCAAACCCTCGTAACTCCTGAAATTACGAGGTTTTGCAATAACACGGACGATTATACTTACGTATTTTGGAAAACTGTTCTTCAGGTACATGGTGTGGTCAACGACACAGTCGATTTTGTCCGAGAAGTCATCACGACAGAACTGAACAGCGCCACAGATAATCCTGTATCCTCTTAACCCTTACCAGACAGCAAAATTTTGGACCTGTCCAAATTCAAGCATACAACAGACGACAATACCAAATGAGGGACATTCTATATACATTTGAGCCGGGATCTGGAAAACGTCCCTTATAGCATTTGAGACAGCCATGTTTCAAGATCAGGCTGTGCATAGATGCACTAGCCAGCATCCACGTTACTCTCAAATGGTAACTACAGACTATGACGAAGCTATTTGAGATCAACATGGTTCCTGGTCAGACTGCGTGTATACGCAGGCTGATCTGGAACCATGTTGTTCTCAAATGCTATAAGGGACGTTTTTCCAGATTCTGGCTCATTTTTAGTCTATGTGTGTATAAAACATTGTCGGAAATGAAAAAATCTTGTTACGAGCAATTTCCCGGTACTTCATTTTTACAATATTTCCTTGTTGCAGTTGTTGGGCATCAAAAGTCGTGATAAAGCAAATACTTCTTCAATAAAAAAAGTTATAGAAGTTAGCAGGCAATATTAGGTCCTACCTGCTCTTTGGGCTAAACAATAGAAACTTTAGAATTTGACTAATATTGAATCTGTTCGATTGAATCAATTATTTAAAAAATCCTTAATTCACGATCCAAGATGGTGTTTGCAGACGAAGGGGAGATCATTTCAGGCGGGAACTTTCATGGCGAATATCCGGCAAAGGTAAAAACAAATTTGAACTTTGTTCCCAAACAATCACCATCATCATGATTTTGAAACAGAACCTATTTGAATATATTAATGAATCAGGATCTGGATAAAGGACCCGTGTAGAATTTGAGACAACCATGTTTCAAAATAAGACCATACCAAAGTGCAGGCTGATCGGGACATAATTCTATGGTGCTCTCTAACAGTCGTTACAGGTCGTAGAAAGCTATTAGAAAACAACATGGGTTCTGATCAGGCTGTGCGCAAGCACCGGTTGAATCTGGAACCATGTTCGGCCATAAAGGACCTTTTTACAGATCCCGGCTCATTTGTAAACGATACAATAACATTAATTTAAATACACGTATGTCAAAAAGAGTGAAATATCCTACGATTTTCAGTCAGAGTAAAACATGAACGATGTTCGGTCTGTTTGGGCTTTCATCGTACTTTATTGGCAGACTCGTGTATTCTTTGCATTCACATTGATAAAGTTCTACATACGCGTGTAAAAATCGGTCTATTTTTAGCACAATATGCTCACAATATCTATCTCAATTAATTCTGTAGGTCATTGATTACAATACCTTTTATTTATTGTAGGTACTTGATTATTTAGCCATCGGTGTACATGAGTTAGCAAGTATCAGCGAACGACGGATAGAAAGATTGGTTAATCCAGGTATCTCCTTTTTCTGTTATGTTGATTAGAATTTTACTATTTCTCCTTTTGCCTCACTATTTTAATCTCAATCAATATCAACGGACTAGAAATCGGAATCTTCTTTTTCCACGAGGTTATCCAAAAACCATATCTTGTGAAGCGTCAAAATGCGCGACTGTGTGGTAAAAGTCATTTTTCATATCCCTGCTTATTTTATTTGCAATGACGAGTAGGCTATAGCCATACTGAAACGACTAAAACACTCAATCACAATCTACTTAATTGTAGCCTACAGCGAGTTACCAGCCTTCCTGACTCAGGATGGAGGATTGAACTCCGGGTTTATGATTGCTCATTGTACGGCTGCTGCTCTTGGTAAGTTCGTGCAGACATTGGCATCATTAAGGTATCCAATCCGCCATTAGATACAAAAACGCGTAAGGCGCCATCCGTGGAAACTGAAACCGAAGATGGTATCCGGGATTTAAGGGATATCCTCGTCAGTTTCCGTTACTACAGATGACGCCTGAAGTTGCTAGAAGTGCACAAAGTGGATAAATATGGATGGAATACCTTACAAGATTTTTTTCCGAAGTGCAAAAAGTATTTTTTACAGCCAATGAATATTATCACCGATTTTTTTCTGGTAAAGTGTTTCTTGGACTTTGTCTATGAAATTCTTATTTCTATTAGTACGGCTTCCTTTCTTGAGATGCATTTTGTTCATCCAATGCATTTTTCAAGATTTGAAATTAGTAATAATTCAAATTAGAAAATCTACATAACGTCCCCTTCCATCATAAAGGTGCTATGTGCATTTTTCAAGTTTTCGAGAAAAACGGTTTTAAAGTTCTACAGGTCAGATATCTAATATATTTAAACAATTAACACTTATACAATGTGTATCAATGAATGCTTAAATAAATTATATCTTTCACACAATAAAATGTCAAGGCATTAAGCAGTTATCTGCCCATTTGTCACATAGCACCTTCATGCATGCACAAAATTTAAAATTATTTCGTACATAAAGGTGCTATGTGGCAAATAGCACCTTTATGCATAATTTTTTCCAGGAATATCAAGACGATTTTTAAAGCATAAAAGTGCTATTTGCCACATAGCACCTTTATGCATAAATGATTTTCGCGATTGTCATGAAACAATGGTCACATAGATCATTTTTGCGTTCAAGAAATAATAAATTCTAGTTACCTGCTTTTCGTTTCTTTCATATTTATTCCCTTAATTCGACAAACCAATGATTTTGAACGTAAATAAAAGTGAAAGAACACCCGGAAGGAAACTTTTGTGTATCTTTCGAATTTTCTACACAACTTAGAAATTCAGAAACATTTTTCACAATTATTATTATGACAATGTTTTCATATTCGTTGGTCCATATTAGTCCCTATCAGACTTGGTTTCATATCAAGTGTCTGAACAAGAGTGCCATGGTCACAATATACGCCGCCACTTATAAAACTTGAGACAAGAAAAATGACATTGACAAAGATTTATAAATATTCACACAAAAACCTGTAAAAAGTTGTGTTCACAAAAAGGTTTTCATAAATATCCAGTCAAAAACCTGGAAGGAATTGCGTTCATGAGGCTGAAATATCATTAAGCCCCAGATACTAAGGTTGAAGGGGCATAACTCAGGCAAAAATCAATGTACCATAAAATCCTTACTTCATGCACATCTACCAATTTAGGTAATAACATCCACCAAGTTTCATTAGGATCCAGTCAGAATCTTAGAAGAAGTTGTGTTGACAAGGCTGCAATTTCAATCAGCCCCAGAGACTAAGTTTTAAGGGGGCATAACTCTGGCAAAAATCAATGAACCATAAAATCCTTCCTTCATGCACATTTACCAATTGAGGTGATAATGTTGACCAAGTTTCATTAAGATCTAGCCAGAAACATAGGAGGAGTTGCGTTGACAAGGCTGCAACTTCAATAAGCCCCAGAGACTAAGTTTTTAAGGGGCATAACTCAGGCAAAAATCAACGAACCATAAAATCCTTCCTTCATGCACATCTACCAATTGAGGTGATAACATTGACCATGTCAAAAACCTGGAAGGAATTGCGTTCATGAGGCTGAAATATCATTAAGCCCCAGATACTAAGGTTGAAGGGGCATAACTCAGGCAAAAATCAATGTACCATAAAATCCTTACTTCATGCACATCTACCAATTTAGGTAATAACATCCACCAAGTTTCATTAGGATCCAGTCAGAATCTTAGAAGAAGTTGTGTTGACAAGGCTGCAATTTCAATCAGCCCCAGAGACTAAGTTTTAAGGGGGCATAACTCTGGCAAAAATCAATGAACCATAAAATCCTTCCTTCATGCACATTTACCAATTGAGGTGATAATGTTGACCAAGTTTCATTAAGATCTAGCCAGAAACATAGGAGGAGTTGCGTTGACAAGGCTGCAACTTCAATAAGCCCCAGAGACTAAGTTTTTAAGGGGCATAACTCAGGCAAAAATCAACGAACCATAAAATCCTTCCTTCATGCACATCTACCAATTGAGGTGATAACATTGACCAAGTTTCAAGAAGATCCAGCCAGAAACTTAGGAGGAGTTGCGTTGACAAGAAAAGTGGACTAACGTACGGACGGATGGACGGATGGACGGACGGACGGACGGATGGACGGACGGAGAAGATGACGCCAATATACGTCCGCCTCCGGCGGCGTATAAAAACCTTGGCTTAGGCTGGCACTTCCTCTAGATTTTAACAGAACTTTCTTTGTATATAGTGTCCCCTCCTTTTCTGCCATGCTTGCTATTTTTCAATAGAAGTCTGAAATCAGATAATCTGACGAATCCTTGTCCCGTTTCGACGCCTTGTAATTATTTCAGCATCTAAGTCGTCTACGGCTTCGTCTTAAGACATTTCCGCAATTTTTTCCTCTTGATTGTTTTATCAAAACTGCAATTGTTTCATCTTCACAATTTTTTTCTGCGTTTAATGAAAGGAATTGGGATCCCGCTGTTAACATTTGTTTCGTAAATCATAAGGTCAGTAGTACCACCTGACCAGTCAGACATCCCTTCGTGATTATGCAAAGAAAACGATATAAAAATATAAAAAAAATAGGCTTTGGATCTGTATCAGAATTTTTTTTGACACGTATGACTTAACGGAGTTATGTTACTTTGTCATAATAATTATATTTCATATCATAATACTTTTTTACTTTTCAAAATTATATAGTGAAACATGAGCATATATTGCAAAAATCATATTATTCAGGCCCGTGGGAACAGGAAGGGCTAGTTCCTCTCCAAAAATAGTCCCCCCGCCCCCCCCCCCCCCAAATTGCCAAATTTTCTTTATTTTACACTGAAGAATCAGTGAAAATCCTATTTAGCCCCCAATAATCAACCAGTCCACTGGGGCTTTAGCCCACCTAATATTGAATTGCTTCCTATGGGTCTGTTATTTAAACACTTGCCTTTGCCCATGCGATTCATTTTATTTGCACGTGTTTACTGCAATGAAAGGAAAGGAAGACTGATATTGATTACAAGGTAGTAATGTTAAGTACTTAAATTTAAATATTTCATATGTTTCTGTTGAAATCATTTATGAAATAAGCCGCAGTCGCTCTTCATTACGATAAACTTCTTAATTGTGTGTACATTTAATCAAGAAATGCTAAAATGCGGCATTTTCCCCACACAGTAGGTGTATTTCGACCAATTATGTGTTTATTTATCTAACTAGGGTGCTATGTGAAAGAAGATACTTATGGTTATCTACAAGAATAGGCCATTTTTAGTAATGCATAAAGGTGCTATTTGCCATATAGCCCCTTTATGCAGAAAATGAATGCACATAGCACCTTTATGCACGAAACTTTTGGGCTATACGCTTATAGCACTTATATGATCTGAATATTTCATATATTTATTGATAAACTACAGTTCCAAAATTTTTTTCACAGTAAGATATGATGTTAAAGATTCGATTTATGCAAAAAAGTGAAAATTGAACAAAAGTGCACATAGCACCTTTATGCTGTAAGGGGTCGATAAGATCTAGTTTATAAATAGTGTAAGAAAATTCGGTCAGAAGTAAATATGTTTTGTACATGTTTTGAACAAAAAGCCTTTGAACTTTACGTTCGAACCAAAGAATTGTTATCTTGGACTACGGTGTAAGAGCTATGCTTTATGTTATTCTGTAGTGTCTGAGAATAAGGTGTTGTGCCACCCCTCGTCTGTTGACTCTCTTACTACTAGTGCTGGAACAGAAGACCACGTGTCTATGGGAGGGTTCTCTGCTAGGAAGTGTGTCACTGTAGTGGAGCACGTCGAACATGGTACGTTTTAATTTAGCATTATTATTTGTTATTTTTTGTTTGTTGTTTTCGTCGTCTTTTGGTGTTCTAATTACGTGGGTGGGGACTAATTACCTTTTGTTTACGTTTTTCCAAGAATTGTTTATGTCAAAAAGGACGACCAACATGATAAGTATGTATAATTATATTGACCATTTCATAGTGTGTATGTGTCAGCAGTGGTGTTTTTAGACATTTTTCATATATCATTGCAGATTTTGATATAGCTTTTGTAATGGAATTGAATTTTGGCGATATTGTATAATCTTCGGTAAAATCTTGCACTACATAATAATTGCTGAACGATATGTGTATGGTTACACAAAATCTTAAAATAGTTATATTTATTGTTTTCTTGTAGTGTTGGCTATCGAGTTACTCTGTGCCTGCCAAGCCATGGAGTTCTTACGACCTTTAAAGACAACACAACCACTCGAGGCCGTGTGGAAATTAGTCAGAAGTGTAGCAGGGTCGGTATTTTATTAGAATTTTGTTGATTTTCTTCCAAAGGTTCTCAACTACACCTAAAAACAAGCTTGTGAAGAGTGTTTTATAACACCATTAGTCCGTGAGCCAGACCCCAAAATTTTGACTTTCGGTACCATCTGAGGTGAAAAATGCTATCATGCATTTTTGAGTACCTGAACTATCCTAGTGTTTGAAAATATGTGATAGCATTCTGAAAGCGGTAGCTTTCTATGAAAATTTATCCTTTTTTCAAACATACCCTTTATTCACCGAATTCAAAACTTGGTAACCAATAAAATCGTCATGACTTTCAAAATAATACAGAAAATTAAATATGGTTAGATATCTTTATCATTTGGCTTCATATCATAGTGTAGGATGTTTTCTATCGAATAAAACAATTTTGAGGTCGTTTTTATTGGAAATATGTTTTTCGTTGCATTAAAAGGAATGCTTATCAATTGATAAAAGAAAATCAGATCAATTTCGCTTTTTAATGCCATATTTTCTATCTAAAACTTCTTTCGTTGATATGTTTCTAGCTATTATAGTAATTAGGTGACATATGCGATATAGAGGATTATTTTGATGATTTAATTTTGCGCTTTATCCTTCTTGGTGATGGCATTATGCGAAATCTTGTAAATTACCCCACCCACCACTGAATGCGTGGTTTTGGACAATTTCTCAAACTTTCGAAATATTCCTTCTTTTAAAGACCCTAGCAATCTTTGAATTCTACTCTGATGGTGATAAGCAACATTCATTTCACAATAAGAACTATCCTGAAGACTGACGAGATACTTTAACCCTTATCATACCCTTAACCCTTACTGTAGTCCGTGAGCCATACACGGAAATTTTGACTTTCGTAACCAATTCTGAGTAGGTGAAAAACTCTATCATGTATTTTGAGTACATGAACTATCCTAGTGTATGCAAATGCGTTATAGCTTTCTGAAAGCGGAAACTTTCTATGAAAATTTTCCTTTTTGTCTAACCTACCCTCTATTCACAGAATTCAAAACTTGGCTACCAATAAAAGCATCTCTGCTTTTAACATAAAGAAGAAAAGTAAATATGATGAGACATCCTTACCATAGGGATACAAGTCATACTGTAGAAAAGTTGTCATAGAAAAATACTATTTTGGAACTGTTATTACATAAAAATCGTGTGCTTTTTGCTTTAAGAAGAAGCGCTGATAAAATGTTATTATAAAATCTAACAAGCCTCACCTTACTATGGCGTATTTTCTAGCTACAACTTCTTTCAGTGGTTTTTATCTAGAAATATAGTAAAAGGGAGACACATACGACAAAGAGAATTATCTTGATAAAAGTATTCTGTGTTTCATATGTATTGGTGATGGTGTTTAGCAAAAACGCAACTTACCCCACCCACCACTGAAAGCATGGGCATGATCTCAGAATTTGATTTTTTATGATATTCCTTATTTAAAAGACCCGCAAAATTTCAGAGTCTACCCTGGTTATGAAAGTAACGAGTTTTTCACAATGAGAATTTACATGAAGACAAATGGGACATTCAACCCTCAGTGTTACCCTTAACTCTTTTGTTAAAAACGTAAGGTCATTCAACATCCATAGGTCCCCATTTGATTAAACTGAAGTAAAATTAAGCATTGACTTACAAAAGACATATGGAGCTTTCCGAAACTAATAAGTATAAAAGGACAAAGTTGACATGTAACATATATTACTTGATAACAATATTCAAAACTATGTAACATAACTTTCCGAAATGTTTTTACTAATCATGCTTCCCGTAGGATGAGCATAAAGCCGACGGTTCTTCTGGCCGACACAGCGATTCTTCCATAATAACTTGGTAAAACTTGGACAACGTTTCCTATATGAATTACTAATATGATACTGTGTCGATCTTTCTCGGTCTCATCACGTAAAAGTACGACTTCTTGGTACAATGTATTTTGTTTTTCATCATGCATTTGTTCGTTTTGAAAGACATCTTTCCATGAAATAGTCTACCTAAATTATAGAAAAAAAGGCTCTAGAAAACACTTTTGTAGGAACTTTTTGTTAATGCTCGACATCCATGTCTAAATGAAACTTTGATATGTAAGGAAGATAACTAGGGGGGATGTCACCCTATAGAGGTCATTTTAAGGTGACCACGAGGTCAAAGGTCAACTAGGTGCAAAAATCCATGGTAAAGCATGAAAATCCGCTATAACTCACTTAGTTCTGGGTGTAGACTAACAATATTGGTATCAAAATGAAGCTGAGACATTTATCTTCATTTTGCAGTATAGATATGCAAATCAGCTAATTTGCATATGCATAATTTTGAAGAATTAATTGGAAATTTTGATGATTTTTGGGGTCATTTTTTCAGAATATAGTTAGAAAATGAGCTGTAGCTCGCATAGTTGGTGCTGTACATTCACGTATTGGTACCAACATAAAGCCTAGACATGTATCCTTAAGTTGCGGTATGCAAATTAGCTGAATTGCATATGTACAATTTTTAATTAATTTTCTAATTAATTAATATAGCCCATCTAAATCTGACCCAAAATATGACTTGTGTAGGAACCATTTATTAATGCTCCACTTATATGTTTGATATGCTATTTAGGGTATAAGCAATCAACCTAGGGTGGATGTATCATTTTGAAAGGCCTTTTAAGGTCGTAACGAGGTCAAAGGTCATAACGAGGTCAAAGGTCAAATGAGTGCAATTTCAGGTATATGCCTTTTACAAAGCTACTTTTATTGCATTTCGAATATAATGTTTAAGCTCAAACCACTTGTAGTTGTATTATATATGCCTGAGTTTGAAATAATGCTGATTTTGACTAATTTCTGTACTTTTTGTGGTATTTGTGTTAATAATAAACACAAAATTCGCCCTGTTTTAGTGCATTTTTTGTAAAACTATATTTTTGAAATGTAAAGAAAAGTCATTGAACCGCTCAAAATGATGTTTTATGTTGAAACAATCAACCAAAATTACTGGCAAATATAAAATGCAGATTTAGCACATTACATATAATTTGGTAATTTTATAGTGTCTTAACAAATTTATATAAACATTTGTGCTACTTTTTTGTGTACAACGAGTAACTTTTAATTGAGAGTACTCGCGCAAAAATGAAGACATCGCCAAAACACAGATGTACAAAATGATTCAGCAACAATCCTGTGTTTCTTGTTTTCTATAATTATATCCAAACAAAATCTGATGTGACATTCAATACATGAAATGTCACACAATGTTATGTTTTGCGACGATTATATAAGGCAGCGGAACATGTGTCTTTGTGTGTCTAAGATCTTAAACCGTGATAACATCTGGACAAATCAGATGTCTAGATTTTTCTTTTCCTTACAGATCTAGTTTAATGTCATTACAACTAATATTGAAAGTCCAAGCGTATTTATAATTGTTGTTAGAACTTGCTACTGATGTAATTACATGTCTTTTGACGTATAGGTACATGCTCACTTATTTTCGGGGTAATTTCCTGTAAGAAATAACTGTATGTAATTAAAATATGGCCTTTAATCTTTCATTGTGCTAAATGTCAGCTTTGTCTGACCTCTAATGGCTTCGATTACGACAGATATAAAACCCCATATCACATGATTTTGTAAATACTATCACATCAATGAACATATTTTACATACTTTTATGCCGCTGCATGATTATCGATTTATGTCATTTACTTTATGAATTTTGTTTTCTGTTATAACAAGTCTGTAAACGGTTAGACCATATGCTAAAAGCCAACCTATGTGGATCATTAGAGATTTATGCTTGGGAATACTAATGGCCTTTTAAATGAACTGGCATTTTACCAATTCGCAAACAACGTCATAGTTTTAACATCGCTGGTAAAATGCTTTAGAAATCGAAACAAAAGAAGAAAATGCTGATTTCAAAAAATTTCTTCTTTTGCCTCAATATTTTCTCTATATGTATTTTGTACATGAATTCTGTCTTTGTAAATACCAACTGTGTCGTTTTTAGCAGCTTTCAAATTGGCCCACCTTTCAATTCCTCCGTTTGGCAAAGGATAAAACCATATCGTTTAGGTCAAAGTCCTGTACATTGACCTTTTATCCGACGGAATGGGTACAGTATGTGGCTTCCTAAGCACATTCAAACATAAAAACTTGTCCTGAACGGCATCATTTGCAACGAGATGAGCTATACTTTGTTGTGCATCCACATGATATGAGCTGTGTACAAGTTGAAGGAACGGCTGCTTCAAACCATCGCCATTGTCTTTCCAGCCTCCACACCTTTCAGTATCCTCTGCAGTAAAACTTGGGTTATCTGCTGATATCCCTATCACTGCCTGTTTGTTACATCTCGCTATGTGTAATTGCAAAGTATCTGTCGTCGGAGGTAGTAGTTCAAGTGCTTTCTTGGCTTTCATAAAGAGTCGATATCTGCAGACAAGAACATGAAGTATGCAAAGATACAGTTCTATATTCTCAGGATTTCCATCACGGCCTGCAGCTTCTAAGAGTTCTGGACATTCAACATACATTTTACAACAGGACTTCCTAACTTATTTCACTCGAAGACGACGTTGTTTTACAACCTGTCAGCGAAAGAAACCCAACCAGGTTGTGGATGATGTCAGTTCCTAGTTTGCTAGCAAAACTGTGTACAGGGAATTAATTCCTTGACTTCTAAAGACGTTCCTGACACCATTCATGTTTCAACATCCAGTGAACAAACATGGTATATAAAAAGCAATAGTACATCCGTGTCTTTACATATCACAAAAATCCTACCATACCCTGAATTTGGTTGCACGCTTTGCATGCATAAGGATACGAGTGTCTACATCCTCATGGTCAACACACAAGTGTTTTGGGTCAAAATAGTTAGCATTGCATTTTCAGGGTCCTGAAATCCACCAACAGCTACCAAATTAGATTCATCAAGAAAACATGCAATTTTCGATAAAATTTCATGCCAAGTTTGCCTTGTTCTCATCTAGGGCCATGAACTGTTCCCAGATTTATGATAGTGGGACATCAGGACTGCGTATAGGACGTCGGTTCCCGGTTTTTTGGATCTTGTGGAAGCCTCTATAGATTTGCTCCCAAAGTAATGACAGAAAACAACATCTCATGAATCGGTTGCAAGAAACCAGACTGCACAATACTTTGGTATGTTACATGTGCTAACTGCAATACCAGGCGAATTTATGTTTTTGCACCTAGTTGACCTTTGACCTTGCGGTGACTGTTATACATTGTAATTCAATCTGATTTTGGAGAAATACATGTACAACATAATGCTTAATTCTGTTTTGACAGGATGTATTACATGTACAATGTCATTAAATTCTTCATTGAAGCTTCAAAGCACTGTGTGTACCACATATTCACAAAATTGGTGCTAACAGTCAATTATTAAAATAATGAATAAAGTCGTGTATATGCAATATTACGCTTATTAGCAAAACTAAACTTGGAGATAGATGTCTAGGCTTTACTTTGGTACCCATTTGGTAAATGTACACCACCAACCCATTGAGCTTAAACCTATGTTCCACCGATATTTGAAACTCTGTACAGATAGTCGGTGTTCTGAAACATGAAATGCCACCTGTTTCCGTGTCATCGGCAGATCCAAGTAGAAGAATGTGCAGCACTGCTGAATCCCAAATAATGCATGTTTTGACAGCCGATTTGCAAAAACTAACAATTTTGACAAAGACGACTTGTGTGTTGACCATGAGGAGGCAGACACCCGTCGTTATACACGCGTAGAGTGCGAACATGGTATGGTAGGATTTTTGTGATATGTAAAGACACAGATGTACTATTGCTCTTTATATACCATGTTGGTTCACTGGATGTTGAAGCATGGATGGTGTCAGGAACGTCTAATTCTTGGAAATACTTGTATGTACACAGTTTTGTTAGGAAACTTGGAAATGCCATCATTCACAACCTGCGTGGGTTCCATTCACTGACAGGCTGTGATACAACGTCGTCATTGGGTGGAATAAGTTAAGAAATCCTGCTGGAAATTGTATGGTGAATGTCCGGATCTGTTAAAAGCTGTTGGTCGAGAAACCTGGGAATATAGAATAGTTTCTTTGCAGACTTTGTGAGTGTTCCGAGGAAGCTCATGATTCCGACATTACTGTCTGCAGGTGTCAACTCTTTATGGAAGCCAAGAAAGCACTTGATCTACCAGCTCCGACTACACATAGGGAGATGTAACAAACATGCAATGATATAGATATCAGCAGATAACCCAACTTTCACTGCAGAGGATACTGAAGGGTGTGCCACTGTGGAGGCTGGAAAGACGATGGCGAATGTTTGAAGCCTGTATGTATGAGAAACCCCCCCCCCCCATACACACACGCTTTTACACAGCTCATATCATGCGGATGCAAAACAAAGTGCAGCTCATCTAGTTGCAAATGCTACCATTCAGGAAAGTTTGCATGATTGAATCTGCTTGTGAAGCCACAGACTGTACCAATCCCGATGGATTAAAGGTCATTTTACTGGACATTGACCAAGATGATAATTATGGTTTAATCCTTTGCTAAACGGAGAGATTGAAAGGTTGGCCAATTTGAGAGCTGCTACAGGCGGAACAGTTGGTGTTAACAAAGATAGGAATCGTGTATGATTTAGTAGAAAAATATTGAGGCAAAAGAGGAAAATGCTGACATAAGCATTTTCTTTTTTGTTTCGATGATTTCTAAAATCATTTTACCCGCAATGTCAAAATCATATCTTATTTTCAAATGGGTTAAATACCAGTCTAGTTAAGCCAATAATTGCATCAGCTGCAGGTTTTTATGACCGTTGTATGCTTGAACTTTAAATAATAGTTGTAATGACATTGAACTAGATCTGTTAGGAAATGGAAAATCTAAACATCTGATTTGTCCAGATTTTATCACAGTTTAAGATCTTAGACACACAAAGACACATGTTCCGCGGCCTTATATAATCGTTGCAAAACATAACATTGTGTGACATTTCATGGATTGAATGTCACACCAGATTATGTTTTCATATAATTATAGTACAAACAAGGAACACATGATTGTTGCTGAATCATTTTGTACATCAGTGTTTTGGTGATGTCTTCATTTTTTCACGAGTACCCTGAATTACAAATTACATTGTACTCGTTGCATACACATAAAGTAGCACAAATGTTTATATTTCTTAAGACACTATAAAATAACTAAATTATATGTGATGTGCTAAATCTGCATTTTATATTTGCCAGTAATTTTGGTTGATTGTTTCAACATCAAACAACATTTTGAGCGGTTCAGTGACTTTTCTTTACATTTCAAAAATATAGTTTTACAAAAAATGCACTAAAACAGGGCGAATTTCGTGTTTATTATTAACACAAACACCACAAAAAATACAGAAATAAGTCTAAATCAGCATTATTTCAAACTCAGACATATATTATACAACTACAAGTGGTTTGAGCTTAAATATTATATTCGAAATGCAATAAAAGTAGCTTTGTAAAGGCATATACCTGAAATTGCACTCATTTGACCTTTGACCTCGTTATGACCTTTGACCTCGTTACGACCTTAAAAGGCCTTTCAAAATGATACATCCACCCTAGGTTGATTGCTTATACCCTAAATAACATATTAAACATATAAGTGGAGCATTAATAAAAGGTTCCTACACAAGTCATATTTTTGGTCAGATTTAGGTGGGCTATATTAATTCATTAGAAAATTAATTAAAAATTGTACATATGCAATTCAGCTAATTTGCATACCGCAACTTAAGGATACATCGAGGGCTCAGTGCAAAACTATTGTAACTACATATTTTTCAGATTTTCACTTTTTTGCATTTTCTGAATCTTTAGGAAGGAATACATTATGTGTACTAATATTAGGTTTCAATTATGTATACTTAAAAAGATATTTAGATTTTTAAAAACATTTTTCCTCTTTAACTTTGAGAAAGTCAGTAAGTTTTTTCCTTCTCTTAAAATTTTACAAAAGGTAGTTACAATAGTTTTGCACCAAACCCTCGACATGTCTAGGCTTTATTTTGGTACCAATACGTGAATGTACAGCACCAACTATGCGAGCTACAGCTCATTTTCTAACTATATTATGAAAAAATGACCCCAAAAATCATCAAAATTTCCAATTAATTCTTCAAAATTATGCATATGCAAATTAGCTGATTTGCATATCTATACTGCAAAATGAAGATAAATATCTCAGCTTCATTTTGATACCAATATTGTTAGTCTACACCCAGAACTAAGTGAGTTATAGCGGATTTTCATGCTTTACCATGGATTTTTGCACCTAATTGACCTTTGACCTCATGGTGACCTTAAAATGACCTCTATAGGGTGACATCCCCCCTAGTTATCTTCCTTACATATCAAAGTTTCATTTAGGCATGGATTTCGAGCATTAACAAAAAGTTCCTACACAAGTCATATTTTGGGTAAGATTTAGGTAGACTAGTCTACCTAAATTATAGAAAAAAAGGCTCTAGAAAACACTTTTGTAGGAACTTTTTGTTAATGCTCGACATCCATGTCTAAATGAAACTTTGATATGTAAGGAAGATAACTAGGGGGATGTCACCCTATAGAGGTCATTTTAAGGTGACCACGAGGTCAAAGGTCAACTAGGTGCAAAAATCCATGGTAAAGCATGAAAATCCGCTATAACTCACTTAGTTCTGGGTGTAGACTAACAATATTGGTATCAAAATGAAGCTGAGACATTTATCTTCATTTTGCAGTATAGATATGCAAATCAGCTAATTTGCATATGCATAATTTTGAAGAATTAATTGGAAATTTTGATGATTTTTGGGGTCATTTTTTCAGAATATAGTTAGAAAATGAGCTGTAGCTCGCATAGTTGGTGCTGTACATTCACGTATTGGTACCAACATAAAGCCTAGACATGTATCCTTAAGTTGCGGTATGCAAATTAGCTGAATTGCATATGTACAATTTTTAATTAATTTTCTAATTAATTAATATAGCCCATCTAAATCTGACCCAAAATATGACTTGTGTAGGAACCATTTATTAATGCTCCACTTATATGTTTGATATGCTATTTAGGGTATAAGCAATCAACCTAGGGTGGATGTATCATTTTGAAAGGCCTTTTAAGGTCGTAACGAGGTCAAAGGTCATAACGAGGTCAAAGGTCAAATGAGTGCAATTTCAGGTATATGCCTTTTACAAAGCTACTTTTATTGCATTTCGAATATAATGTTTAAGCTCAAACCACTTGTAGTTGTATTATATATGCCTGAGTTTGAAATAATGCTGATTTTGACTAATTTCTGTACTTTTTGTGGTATTTGTGTTAATAATAAACACAAAATTCGCCCTGTTTTAGTGCATTTTTTGTAAAACTATATTTTTGAAATGTAAAGAAAAGTCATTGAACCGCTCAAAATGATGTTTTATGTTGAAACAATCAACCAAAATTACTGGCAAATATAAAATGCAGATTTAGCACATTACATATAATTTGGTAATTTTATAGTGTCTTAACAAATTTATATAAACATTTGTGCTACTTTTTTGTGTACAACGAGTAACTTTTAATTGAGAGTACTCGCGCAAAAATGAAGACATCGCCAAAACACAGATGTACAAAATGATTCAGCAACAATCCTGTGTTTCTTGTTTTCTATAATTATATCCAAACAAAATCTGATGTGACATTCAATACATGAAATGTCACACAATGTTATGTTTTGCGACGATTATATAAGGCAGCGGAACATGTGTCTTTGTGTGTCTAAGATCTTAAACCGTGATAACATCTGGACAAATCAGATGTCTAGATTTTTCTTTTCCTTACAGATCTAGTTTAATGTCATTACAACTAATATTGAAAGTCCAAGCGTATTTATAATTGTTGTTAGAACTTGCTACTGATGTAATTACATGTCTTTTGACGTATAGGTACATGCTCACTTATTTTCGGGGTAATTTCCTGTAAGAAATAACTGTATGTAATTAAAATATGGCCTTTAATCTTTCATTGTGCTAAATGTCAGCTTTGTCTGACCTCTAATGGCTTCGATTACGACAGATATAAAACCCCATATCACATGATTTTGTAAATACTATCACATCAATGAACATATTTTACATACTTTTATGCCGCTGCATGATTATCGATTTATGTCATTTACTTTATGAATTTTGTTTTCTGTTATAACAAGTCTGTAAACGGTTAGACCATATGCTAAAAGCCAACCTATGTGGATCATTAGAGATTTATGCTTGGGAATACTAATGGCCTTTTAAATGAACTGGCATTTTACCAATTCGCAAACAACGTCATAGTTTTAACATCGCTGGTAAAATGCTTTAGAAATCGAAACAAAAGAAGAAAATGCTGATTTCAAAAAATTTCTTCTTTTGCCTCAATATTTTCTCTATATGTATTTTGTACATGAATTCTGTCTTTGTAAATACCAACTGTGTCGTTTTTAGCAGCTTTCAAATTGGCCCACCTTTCAATTCCTCCGTTTGGCAAAGGATAAAACCATATCGTTTAGGTCAAAGTCCTGTACATTGACCTTTTATCCGACGGAATGGGTACAGTATGTGGCTTCCTAAGCACATTCAAACATAAAAACTTGTCCTGAACGGCATCATTTGCAACGAGATGAGCTATACTTTGTTGTGCATCCACATGATATGAGCTGTGTACAAGTTGAAGGAACGGCTGCTTCAAACCATCGCCATTGTCTTTCCAGCCTCCACACCTTTCAGTATCCTCTGCAGTAAAACTTGGGTTATCTGCTGATATCCCTATCACTGCCTGTTTGTTACATCTCGCTATGTGTAATTGCAAAGTATCTGTCGTCGGAGGTAGTAGTTCAAGTGCTTTCTTGGCTTTCATAAAGAGTCGATATCTGCAGACAAGAACATGAAGTATGCAAAGATACAGTTCTATATTCTCAGGATTTCCATCACGGCCTGCAGCTTCTAAGAGTTCTGGACATTCAACATACATTTTACAACAGGACTTCCTAACTTATTTCACTCGAAGACGACGTTGTTTTACAACCTGTCAGCGAAAGAAACCCAACCAGGTTGTGGATGATGTCAGTTCCTAGTTTGCTAGCAAAACTGTGTACAGGGAATTAATTCCTTGACTTCTAAAGACGTTCCTGACACCATTCATGTTTCAACATCCAGTGAACAAACATGGTATATAAAAAGCAATAGTACATCCGTGTCTTTACATATCACAAAAATCCTACCATACCCTGAATTTGGTTGCACGCTTTGCATGCATAAGGATACGAGTGTCTACATCCTCATGGTCAACACACAAGTGTTTTGGGTCAAAATAGTTAGCATTGCATTTTCAGGGTCCTGAAATCCACCAACAGCTACCAAATTAGATTCATCAAGAAAACATGCAATTTTCGATAAAATTTCATGCCAAGTTTGCCTTGTTCTCATCTAGGGCCATGAACTGTTCCCAGATTTATGATAGTGGGACATCAGGACTGCGTATAGGACGTCGGTTCCCGGTTTTTTGGATCTTGTGGAAGCCTCTATAGATTTGCTCCCAAAGTAATGACAGAAAACAACATCTCATGAATCGGTTGCAAGAAACCAGACTGCACAATACTTTGGTATGTTACATGTGCTAACTGCAATACCAGGCGAATTTATGTTTTTGCACCTAGTTGACCTTTGACCTTGCGGTGACTGTTATACATTGTAATTCAATCTGATTTTGGAGAAATACATGTACAACATAATGCTTAATTCTGTTTTGACAGGATGTATTACATGTACAATGTCATTAAATTCTTCATTGAAGCTTCAAAGCACTGTGTGTACCACATATTCACAAAATTGGTGCTAACAGTCAATTATTAAAATAATGAATAAAGTCGTGTATATGCAATATTACGCTTATTAGCAAAACTAAACTTGGAGATAGATGTCTAGGCTTTACTTTGGTACCCATTTGGTAAATGTACACCACCAACCCATTGAGCTTAAACCTATGTTCCACCGATATTTGAAACTCTGTACAGATAGTCGGTGTTCTGAAACATGAAATGCCACCTGTTTCCGTGTCATCGGCAGATCCAAGTAGAAGAATGTGCAGCACTGCTGAATCCCAAATAATGCATGTTTTGACAGCCGATTTGCAAAAACTAACAATTTTGACAAAGACGACTTGTGTGTTGACCATGAGGAGGCAGACACCCGTCGTTATACACGCGTAGAGTGCGAACATGGTATGGTAGGATTTTTGTGATATGTAAAGACACAGATGTACTATTGCTCTTTATATACCATGTTGGTTCACTGGATGTTGAAGCATGGATGGTGTCAGGAACGTCTAATTCTTGGAAATACTTGTATGTACACAGTTTTGTTAGGAAACTTGGAAATGCCATCATTCACAACCTGCGTGGGTTCCATTCACTGACAGGCTGTGATACAACGTCGTCATTGGGTGGAATAAGTTAAGAAATCCTGCTGGAAATTGTATGGTGAATGTCCGGATCTGTTAAAAGCTGTTGGTCGAGAAACCTGGGAATATAGAATAGTTTCTTTGCAGACTTTGTGAGTGTTCCGAGGAAGCTCATGATTCCGACATTACTGTCTGCAGGTGTCAACTCTTTATGGAAGCCAAGAAAGCACTTGATCTACCAGCTCCGACTACACATAGGGAGATGTAACAAACATGCAATGATATAGATATCAGCAGATAACCCAACTTTCACTGCAGAGGATACTGAAGGGTGTGCCACTGTGGAGGCTGGAAAGACGATGGCGAATGTTTGAAGCCTGTATGTATGAGAAACCCCCCCCCCCATACACACACGCTTTTACACAGCTCATATCATGCGGATGCAAAACAAAGTGCAGCTCATCTAGTTGCAAATGCTACCATTCAGGAAAGTTTGCATGATTGAATCTGCTTGTGAAGCCACAGACTGTACCAATCCCGATGGATTAAAGGTCATTTTACTGGACATTGACCAAGATGATAATTATGGTTTAATCCTTTGCTAAACGGAGAGATTGAAAGGTTGGCCAATTTGAGAGCTGCTACAGGCGGAACAGTTGGTGTTAACAAAGATAGGAATCGTGTATGATTTAGTAGAAAAATATTGAGGCAAAAGAGGAAAATGCTGACATAAGCATTTTCTTTTTTGTTTCGATGATTTCTAAAATCATTTTACCCGCAATGTCAAAATCATATCTTATTTTCAAATGGGTTAAATACCAGTCTAGTTAAGCCAATAATTGCATCAGCTGCAGGTTTTTATGACCGTTGTATGCTTGAACTTTAAATAATAGTTGTAATGACATTGAACTAGATCTGTTAGGAAATGGAAAATCTAAACATCTGATTTGTCCAGATTTTATCACAGTTTAAGATCTTAGACACACAAAGACACATGTTCCGCGGCCTTATATAATCGTTGCAAAACATAACATTGTGTGACATTTCATGGATTGAATGTCACACCAGATTATGTTTTCATATAATTATAGTACAAACAAGGAACACATGATTGTTGCTGAATCATTTTGTACATCAGTGTTTTGGTGATGTCTTCATTTTTTCACGAGTACCCTGAATTACAAATTACATTGTACTCGTTGCATACACATAAAGTAGCACAAATGTTTATATTTCTTAAGACACTATAAAATAACTAAATTATATGTGATGTGCTAAATCTGCATTTTATATTTGCCAGTAATTTTGGTTGATTGTTTCAACATCAAACAACATTTTGAGCGGTTCAGTGACTTTTCTTTACATTTCAAAAATATAGTTTTACAAAAAATGCACTAAAACAGGGCGAATTTCGTGTTTATTATTAACACAAACACCACAAAAAATACAGAAATAAGTCTAAATCAGCATTATTTCAAACTCAGACATATATTATACAACTACAAGTGGTTTGAGCTTAAATATTATATTCGAAATGCAATAAAAGTAGCTTTGTAAAGGCATATACCTGAAATTGCACTCATTTGACCTTTGACCTCGTTATGACCTTTGACCTCGTTACGACCTTAAAAGGCCTTTCAAAATGATACATCCACCCTAGGTTGATTGCTTATACCCTAAATAACATATTAAACATATAAGTGGAGCATTAATAAAAGGTTCCTACACAAGTCATATTTTTGGTCAGATTTAGGTGGGCTATATTAATTCATTAGAAAATTAATTAAAAATTGTACATATGCAATTCAGCTAATTTGCATACCGCAACTTAAGGATACATCGAGGGCTCAGTGCAAAACTATTGTAACTACATATTTTTCAGATTTTCACTTTTTTGCATTTTCTGAATCTTTAGGAAGGAATACATTATGTGTACTAATATTAGGTTTCAATTATGTATACTTAAAAAGATATTTAGATTTTTAAAAACATTTTTCCTCTTTAACTTTGAGAAAGTCAGTAAGTTTTTTCCTTCTCTTAAAATTTTACAAAAGGTAGTTACAATAGTTTTGCACCAAACCCTCGACATGTCTAGGCTTTATTTTGGTACCAATACGTGAATGTACAGCACCAACTATGCGAGCTACAGCTCATTTTCTAACTATATTATGAAAAAATGACCCCAAAAATCATCAAAATTTCCAATTAATTCTTCAAAATTATGCATATGCAAATTAGCTGATTTGCATATCTATACTGCAAAATGAAGATAAATATCTCAGCTTCATTTTGATACCAATATTGTTAGTCTACACCCAGAACTAAGTGAGTTATAGCGGATTTTCATGCTTTACCATGGATTTTTGCACCTAATTGACCTTTGACCTCATGGTGACCTTAAAATGACCTCTATAGGGTGACATCCCCCCTAGTTATCTTCCTTACATATCAAAGTTTCATTTAGGCATGGATGTCGAGCATTAACAAAAAGTTCCTACACAAGTCATATTTTGGGTAAGATTTAGGTAGACTAAAAATGATATGCTTCAAAAACAAATTTAGTTCGAATTTTAAATTCAGCGTATCAGTAGCTTTGGCAATCAAAGTGCTGAGAGCACTGTAATTGGACGTCTCTGATTCATTGAGCGGGATTGCACATGAACGAAAGATATTATTCTATTCATTCTTCTGTGTTTAATTCTATAAGATCGGTTTCGGAAATACGAAATCGGCCTTAATACCAGAAAACCCTTTTCAGGCTTCCAATTGATTTGCTTGCCGTTTCAAGACAACTGATTTGTCTCTATGAATAATCACTATTAATTTGATTACCAAATTCAATTAAGGTCATGCGATTAGCATTTTTGTCTTCTTGTTTCGGTTTACTATGAGTATTGTCGTCAGTTATACTTTTCATTGATTTTATAAAGTACGCTACAAAGCAATTTATTCAAAATGTAAGCCAACACGCTACATAAATGAAAGCCGCGATAGCTCACTTAGCAGAGCACTCACCTTGTACTCTTTACACATGTTATATCCGAAAGGCCCTGGGTTCGAATTCTACTCAGACATTGTTCTTTTTAATCATCTTTTTTATACGCAGCCGGAGGCGGACGTATATTGGCGTCATCTTCTCCGTCTGTCCGTCCGTCCATCCGTCCGTCCATCCGTCCGTCCGTCCGTACGTCCGTCCACTTTTCTTGTCAACGCAACTCCTCCTAAGTTTCTGGCTGGATCTTCTTGAAACTTAATCAATGTTATTACCTCAATTGGTAGATGTGCATGAAGGAAGGGTTTTATGGTTCGTTGATTTTTGCCTGAGTTATGCCCCTTAAAAACTTAGTCTCTGGGGCTTATTGAAATTGCAGCCTTGTCAACGCAACTCCTCCTAAGTTTCTAGCTGGATCTTAATGCAACTTGGTCAATGTTATCACCTCAATTGGTAGATGTGCTAAAGGAAGGATTTTATGGTTCGTTGATTTTTGCCTGAGTTATGCCCCTTAAAAACTTAGTCTCTGGGGCTTATTGAAATTGCAGCCTTGTCAACACAACTCCTCCTAAGTTTCTGGCTAGATCTTAATGAAACTTGATCAATGTTATCCCCTCAATTGGTAGATGTGCATGAAGGAAGGATTTTATGGTTCATTGATTTTTTTCTAGAGTTATGCCCCCTTAAAACTTAGTCTCTTGGGCTGATTGAAATTGCAGCCTTGTCAACACAACTTCTTCTAAGATTCTGACTGGATCCTTATAAAACTTGGTGGATGTTATTACCTTAATTGGTAGATGTGCATGAAGTATGGATTTTATGGTTCATTGATTTTTGCCTGAGTTATGCCCCCTTCAATCTTAGTCTCTAGGGCTTAATGATATTTCAGTCTCGTGAACGCAATTCCTTCCAGGTTTTTGACTGGATATTTATAAAAACCTTTTTGTGAACACAACTTTTTACAGGTTTTTGTGTGAATATTTATAAATCCTTGTCAATGTCCTTGTTTTTTGTCTCAAGTTTTATAAGTGGCGGCGTATATTGTGACCATGGCACTCTTGTTCGACTTCTATCTCCACCATCGTTGGCGAAAAAACGACCGCAATGATTTAGAATCGATCTTAACACAAATTCAACGAAATAAAGTAATGAAACGCCGATCATTTACATACAATTCCGCTCAATCAATGAGAGGCGTCTAAATATAGTGCTCCAAGCACTTTGATTTTTATTCCTGTTTAGAGTAAAAAAAAGAAAAAAAAAACACGGTAGCAGTTTTCCTGGTTGTTGTTACAAAACAAATTCAATACATACTTTTCCTGAAACAAAATACCAGATGAATTGGAGCACCTAACCATGGATTCCTCATACAAGTACTACCGCAGCATCCTTACATCTACAGATGTGCATAAAAAGAAGAAATTGGGAACGTGCCGTCGGGAAAATGGCAGTGGAGTACAATAAGCAATTTAAATCTTCATATTATTATCAACGAAAATTTGAGAATAGCAATGTCCCTATCTGTACACATATTCATACGATCATCCAGGTACCATCGTCACTGTTGCAGATCCATTGCTTCATCTTCTTAGCACAATACACGTAAACGGGTCTCTTAAACGAAATAAATACAGATCGCTGTCACTTAGTCTTATACTAGTAATAATCATTGTTGTCATGATCATCGATCAGTATGTAAATAGGTCATGATACTGTCAAATATCAGTGATACAGATGCTGGAGAAAAAAAACTCGTAAGAGCAACTATTTTTCTGAATAGGTGGATTTCACTAGTGTCTCATCTGAGGCTGTTCAGATGGAACCCCGTTTTGTCATAGAGTCGAACCCGAGTTGCGAAATGAACTCACTCCCCGATAATCAATTTCAAAACCCTGGTTCCAAAGTACGTCTCGTCGAAACCCCGTTCCTTTAAATATGTCAAAGACTTAAACAACAATGATCAAAGAAAAGGAACCTATCATACACAATACGTGCATTAATTGGGTAATCATTCTAAAATGTGTGTTTTCAGTAAACACATCAAGAAAAACAAACGTTTTAACAAACGTTTTACAGAAGAAATAATCCGAACTGGTTTTGAACCAACGGCGTTCCAAATTTCAAACTGAAAAAAATGTTGCGAGGTTAATCTTTTCCCGTTTGAGCTATCGCTGCTGGTGATGATATAGGGTGTCTGTTTACATTATAACCATAGTGTATGCATGTATCACTTTCTAAAGATCTTACCCTTTACACAATAAATATTACGAAAGTCAAAAAACTACAAGAAAATGATTAAATCGAAAAAAGATCGTAAAGTTGGTTAAGACGTGGCATGAATTGAATCGGCCAATGAATCTTATAGTATTTGTTAGAGAACACATAGAAAGTAGGAAAAGATACGACAGTTTTCCTGTATGGTCGCAAAATCTATTTTGAATTTTGGTCAACTGGCAATTGAGTCTGAGAAAGGGTTTTTTGGTAATGAAAGCCCATTTCGCCTGTCCAAAAGTGGTTATAAAAATTGTACGTCCTTTCGGACGTCCAATTAAAAACTGGTCATACGCCAGCTTATATCCCATGTATTATCAAAAAAGAAGTCAAACCTGATACCTTCTACATAACCATTTCATCCCTCAGATACACCGGTATATATAAAATTTGGAAAACCTAATCGGATTAAAGTCTAGATTATTATGGCATAATAACAACATTGAACAGGTCGAGCATGCATACAAACGTTTCGCGGTACACTGGATTCGCTCAGGTCAAAGGAAAATGAATCACACCATGGATGCCAAAGGTTTTATTTACCAATGAATGTTGTTTCCCATAATTGCTATCATTTCTTAAAGATGGGTAGTACAAACGGGCATTGGCTTAAATAAGAATGCATAAATCGACTAAGCAAAACATGTCGCGGGACACAAACGGTCAATTCTTACTGGTTGACCACATAATATAACATTTCTTGTATAAATTTGTTTGCATGTTCGACTGTTAAGCCTGTAATACAAATTGGATTAAGATGATTTGTTCTTAGACTCTTAACAGGATATCCTGATTAAACATAACAAAACACAACATAACATAATTTTATCATTAAATTGATCATGGAAGATCAGCAAAACGATGAGTTAGAAGCAAAAATGTTAGAAGCAAATAATACAAACGGTCGGGTCTGTCATCTATTAATCGCTGTGTACCATTTAGCTGTGTATCATTTACAAAACTAGCATCTATAGGATAGTCATGTGTCGATCCAGACTTTTTCCGGAGGATGGGTCTGACTGAATTGGCGCATGAAAAATTTATAAAAAAAATATTTTTGGTAAACCTACGTTTACAAATTAAATTCTAGAGGGGGTCCCGGCATGATAATTGTGTGGTATTCACTAGCCTTGGCGTGAAAGGGTTCCTCTAGCATAGACGGGATAACGTTTCCAGGCAAGTATTTTCAATATCCTTCTTCCAGAAGCAGTTCAAGACGGAACCGCGGAACTTGAAAAAGCTGAAGGAAAAGTTTGTGCAATCATATGCATAATGGAGAATAAGAGGTATCTATTGCCGAATATACCACTAATGAATACACCAGCAGCTGAACGTTGTACCGTTGAACCGTATTTCAAGTTCTGGAACAAATAAAAACTATCCAGAAAAGCAGTTTTAGAAAGAAGTTTGATTTTTATAAACCTTGCAAAGGCAACGAAGATAGCGAGGAACAAAAGACTTTTTCTCCAGTATTCTCTTGAAACTATATGTACTTCCTACTATCTGCAAGGTTTCGCCATTCTTGGTAAAAGATATCGTGATGGGATTATGGATCAGGGTCAGCAATAGGTACAGAAGGTTCTTATAATGTAGTGTTGGGTGGAAAACTTGACAACCGATTTCAAAAGTACACATTTATAGGTTTTTCTATGCTTGCGAGGTCAAATTTGGTAATATATGGTTAGAACTTAGTGCTAATACAAATCACAAGTAAAATACTCAAACAGGCATCAAATATCCTAGAAGAATGACAAGAATTTGCACCTTACGTACCACAGGGTATTTTGACATTCTGATCGAGACCACTTTGTCTAATGCAGGTCTTCGTCTGGTTGTATCGTGATGACACAATCAACCAATCTAAGAGTGAAAGATATACTAACAAAAACACACATGGTCCAACACTAGGCGTTTTAATAGCAAAACAAACAAAACCTGCCATTGCTCGTCCCTACAGATGAAATGGTAAACTAGCTGATATCTTTATCTAATTAGTAGATTGATTAATACTCGGAATACTCCATGAATTATAATGAACATGGGATCGAGGTTGGCAGACTGAGCATCAGTTGAAAAGTATAAATCAATGAGAATCTGTAGAACAATAATGTAAATTACTGGAGGATCTCCCTATTCTTGTCCGATGGATGTAAAAAACACGAATATACAGTCAGGCTTAATGCAATAAGAAGTATTTAAAGAGTCGTCATAATCAGATATATTAATTTGCATGTACGGTACAAACAGATGGAATCAGAAAGGCGTTACTAAAGGTGTCAGAAGATGAGTAAAAAACGGTATACCGGTTTCTATGTTCTAGGCTCACAATCAACGAATTTATGATGAGATAAAGTTCACCATACGCGCCTTTGAGAGCCCGATCGTCAGTTCTATCTAACTCTACCACAAACACCATGTCTTCTTCAAGCATACAATCGCAAGTATTTTCCGTGCTCATAAAGGTAGGAAACGTGCACATCTCATAAAGCCAATGCATCAAAACTTTGATGAGGTATGATAACACCTTTCACGGGCTTCACAAGGAATAAGACCTTTCGCAGGATCTCGTGGAAAGATTGAAGGCGTTAACATGTCCGATTTTTGCATCATAAATTGATACAAATTAGGTTGATTACCTTATGTACAGTGAACTGCATGTATATGTGGCGCATGCAGAAAACCTTAAATTGACATTCTGCTCAGACTAGTCGAGGAAACACTGTCAATGAGATAACTACCAAGCTGGCATTAAGAGAAACTGGTTCTTAGCACATGTCCAGTGTAGCTGGTAGAGGCTGAAAAAAACAGCTTACCTTTCCACATATACAAGAAAGAATTTTGACTTTACCTTACCCCTCCCGCTTTGTTCTATCATATCTATGAACATATATTTTACAAACAAGTTAGAAAATATGTCTGCAGTAAGAATGAAAAATAACCTTTGTATCATAATTAATGACGAGGGACAGTATCTCGCTCTGAAAATTAAAGGAAATGGTAGCATGTCTATTTGATGCAAATGAATTGGCATTTGGGGCCGCAGAATAAACACAGGATCTACAAATCACGAGCCTTTGCCACCTTATTGTTGTAATATAGAGCATTTGGGCATCAAAGTAGTAAACCTTTGAAGTTCCTCTCCAAGAAGTAAAATCTTATACTCATTTACACTTTACGTAATAAGCGAAGATAACATGGGAATATATTGGGTGGGGTAAGATGATTGTGCTAATTCTGTCAATTTGTACGATAGAAATGTGGAAACTGCTGTTCCAAGAAGATATTTGATACATCTGAGCATAAAGAGAAAGTTTTTCTTCAATGTGTGTTCACTTTTGTCATCAAAGTTAAAAATATACATACATTTAAGTACAATTTTCTCATAAAACAAGCGTATGTATAGCTATCTACTCAGATTGTCATAAATTATTAATTTGAAAGTTGAACTTAATTTTTGTTTTGTAACTGATACTAAAAGGACCCTCAGTTGTGAGAATTGTTATAAAAAGAAACATTGTAGCATGTATAAGATAAAAGAATGCGTTCTAATATCAACCAAATTTTGAGGTTGAACTGTTCATATTGTTATTGTGTAAAGGGTACATATACTAAAGGGTGAAAAATTATAGAAAGCTACCGATTTCAGAATGCTATCACATATTTTCTTTAAGTGGACATGTCAGGCAACTCAAAAACACCCATGAACCTTTTTCACCTCGGATGGTACCAACCGACCCTCTGGCTCACGGACTATTACTACATGATACTGTAAACACAGTTCAGTGTTCATATTTTGAAGACATATTTCATATTTAAAGCAGGGAAGGTATTTGCATTTTCACATGGTATTTCGGCAATGTTTATCACTATGCACTTAGGCCTACCTATTAGTCCAGTCATTCTAGGGTTTGACCTTCAACTAATTGCAACAGAAACCATTCTTTGATTTTTACGTAGCCTTTGGTAATATGAATAACATATAAAAAGTCTCCAGCAATTAGAGAGTGGGAAATCACTAAAATTTAGCAAAAACATTCGGATAGATGTACTGTCCGGATACTCTTCCTTTTAATTTTGTATTTTCACGTTTCAGTGATCAAAATGACAACATATGCGGTAATTCGTGCAATAATCTCCAGAAATTCATTTATTTGGTATTTGGAAGTGGTAAAGTGGTTAAATTAGTCTCAAATAGAATCTATTTTCATTACCACGTTCAAATCTTTAATCCAGAAGACTCCTTTTACCCCCTACCCACCCCCCCCCCCTTTCCTCCGCCATTTTCGCAAATAATTATTCGATTGCAAAGAATGCTATTGCAACTATATATAGAATATCATATCAGTAACAATAATTCCTATAATTCAGCAAGGGCGGATCTAGAGGGGGCCGAGGGGGTGGGGTGGGTTCTGCCCCCTCCCAATGGCATTGATCGAAAATTATAATTCTAACTTTGACAATGTAGGCTAACATTAGTAGGCTATAGCATTACATATTTAACATGTTTAAAGCAATCAGTTGGGCTTGCCCCGCCCCCTTGAAAAATCGTTGATCTGCCCTTGTTCAGTTCAGACATTTGAACGCTTGTTATCTTAGTATAAATCTGACATGCAGCCTGTATACATGTAATTGTTCTTTTGAATATTGAATAGCCTTCCAGTAGATCTACTTGTTTCTACGGAATAGGAGAAAGATATAAGCTATAAGTAGTTTCCTTTATTCATCATTTCTTTGGTTTTCACATCCCTGATAGAGAAACCAATAGAAAACGCATATTAGAACAAATTCTTTTCATCATCATTTCTTCTTTTCACCCAACGTTTTCTGTCCTAGTGAGGTTATTTACCCTAATTTGCAAGAACAAGAGTACAATAACCATTTTCTGTATACCGAAGGTTGTCACGCACTTACGTATCATCTCTAAGTCATAGGCGTATGAAGGTTTATAATATTTATGTGTGGTGGGAGGGCTAATGTTTAAAGTGTCCGATGATTGGCGAAATTAAAGTCTTGTGCCGAAAAAACACCTTACTATTAACCAAATATCAAAGTTTCTACATTTTTCCAACATTAGAAGTGTTTTTATTTCGTCTTTTAAATTGGATATTTAGGTCTTTTCCGATCTTTGCCGAAGAAAATACGCTAAACTTCCGACTTGAAATTATGATGTCATACTGGCCACTGAATGACGTCATGGCGGGAAAAACGGGCATTCATGGGTCATTTCCCGGAAAGTCTGAAATTTCTGAAAAAGTTAAATGTCCGACTTTTCTGTCATAAAGCGACTTCCCCAATCGATACTCAAAAACGGAATTCGTCCTCAGTAAATGTTAGAAAAAAAATGTTAAAACAGTCAAAGAATAGGTCGTAAGTGAATTAAGGAATGTGCCAAAGAACGGTTTAAGTTTGTCTGTATTACTCTTACGATCGAGAAATGGATAAAAACTGAGACTTCGCTATATGACAGAAAAGTCGAACACATTATCTTTGTCAGACACCTCATGCTCTAGATTGGGGGCGGGGTCAAGCCATTGATGACGTCAATCCGTGGCAATTTTACGGAAATTGCCGATCTTTATTTTCTCGAAAATCAGTTTTTCAACGATGTAAAGAAAAGCAAATAAAAACTTTTAAAACAACCGAGTTTGGCGGATCTTTTCTAAAACACGTTAATTTAATTATTTTCTTCCAATATACGGTGCAATAAACTGCCAAGCTTGGTAGCCTTTAAGTGATTGGAATCCGACCGAGCGTACCGTTGCTAGGGGTCTGGGGGCATCCACCCAAGAAAATTTTGAATTCTAAGAAGCCTTTTCCTGTAATCTAGGCACTTTAATTCAGACAACATTTTATACCTGGACCTTTATTGAAGGAAAATATGGGTGTATTATGGGGTGCATAGGATATGCTGCCCCTTTAAATGATTGGGGGTGGGGCTGGCCCACTCTTCATACGCCAGTGTAAGTCTGTCCGTCATGTCTGTCCATGTTACAACAAGGGTGCAACCATCGCTCAGATCAACTGCATCAAGCCCGATCAAGCGACCGAAAACAAATCAAGCTTGATCGGCATAGATGATCGGGAGTGGTTATGAGCGGAGATCGATTTTAATCTAGACCTAGCTTGGACTTCTTGCTCGAACATGTTTGTGTGTGATCGAGTAGAAAATTGATTTGGAAGCCAGGGATTGAGTATTAACCGTGTAGAAGATCGCCCTGATTAGGAATCAATCTTGTCTAGAGATCCAGCGTGTTCGGGTTGCTATCGTTTAGAAGACATGCACTCGATCACTTTGACTTGTAGTCGAGTGATTCCCAACCTCATCCCGAACCTAATGGACCTGTGCTCAATTTTTTCACCCGATCAAATGGACTGTGGAAGTCGGAAAGACTAAATCGACTAGAGATCGAGAAGTCATTTGACCGGTGTTGATTTGGGACGGGGTGGAGGGGTGGATTTAAGAGATAGAGTTGATCTGGTAGGCAGAGGGAGCCTAGCATAATGGGCGAATTTGGATGAAATACTTAATATTCTAGTTTTTCTAATCACCTGCCCATGTAAATTTTGTCAAGGTTTTGACATATAAAGACATCATACCATGTACGACCATACCATACGACCACTGCTGATAAAAATGATAAACATTTGAAACGGACATGAAAAAGACGCAGTATTTAGCAGTTTTCCACCTGTGGTTAAAACATTATGAGACGCAGATGCAAATGACAAAGTTTTTATCACTGCCAAAGCACGACCTCCGACACCTTCGCAAGCCAATGGTTCTACCTCCACTCTTTTTCTTAAGAGCAAGGTGGGGGTAGAGCCCTTGGCTTGTGAATATGGACACCAGACGGCCATTGCAAAATGGTTTCACTGCTGTTCCACTCTTATCCATATTTTTTTACACAAACTGGGAGTCGAAATCCAAATTGAGGCACTGGCTTTCGCAAAAGTTAAATTGTAGAGAAGGCAATCGCTCAGAATAGATGTTTTTTATTTGGCATTTGAGCAACATAAAAACCATTGTTGATTAGAATGGCACAGATTACTATTTAAGACAAGTCGTAGAATAGAAGACACAGGAATAACTTGATAAATATCTGCTAGTACACGTACAAAGAAATTTAAGATGCTATTTTTGGTATACATAATAAGCAGAAAATGACCTAGCCCCCCATACACACACATACACAAACAGAGCGTACGCGGTAACTATATTCTGTTTTTATTCGGGAGACAGGGCGGAGCTTAGTAAACGGTTCATTCCATTGAAGCTTGGGGAGAAACAGCCTTCTCAATTAGCGGTAATTCGTCGGTATTGTTGCAAAACATTATAACTACAGCGTGAATCAATCTGTAACTACGAGGTTTTATGACAACACATTTTACAATCGCGCATTGTTTCAATTCGAAATATGTTCATGCTCGTGCCGCACGTTTTTTCTCTTCTATCAACCAAGGTATCGAGAAGTAAACTCGTCGAATAACCTCTTTACTTAGCCACACCCTGTCAGGTGAATAAAAACGGAATATACTCCCCAGTGTATAATACATCTGTTTACGTCTAGGTATTGGACGGTTTTGAATAGTTTGCATAACATAATTTCTATCAGGATTTGAAATGGGCCCAATTTAGATATGAAATACATGTACTTTGTGAATCCAATATTAGCCACTTAATTTTGATATCTCGGTAAGAAATCTTGGGGTCCATCAATCCAGGGATGTTAACAAATAGTTTAGCTCGACTTTGATTCCCAGATCGACCATTGTCCATCCCGATACGCAAATATAGAATTGCAGAAGTATTAGATAAGCAACTGAATAATGCTAGGTTCCCACTGCCGATCTGATCAACTCGATCTACTCGACCACCTAATTTCCCCGATCAAGCCCGACCAAATGTATGTACACGACTTCTTCTCGATCTCTAGTCGATCAAACTAGACCCCTGCCCGAGCACTCCCGATCATTTCCCGACTGAAGCCCGACCATCTTTCCGATGTCTACCCGATCACCCCGACCTAAATTCGAGTCTTACACGATCAATACCCGACCATCTCGATCTGTACACGACCAGATCGAGCTGATTCTATTCTAGGTGTTCTAAATGAGAATCTTTTTGCAGCGTCTGTGATTATCACATATTCATAAAAACTTCATAATATTGTCAGTTTAAATATGTACATAATTTAAATGTGACGTAAATGTACTTTTAGCTATTGACTCATTCTTAATCTGATTAGATATAAAGATTAATGCATTCTTTGAGGCGTTTAATATCATTATATCAATCGTGCGTGTTATGTCTAAGAGCGGGGACTCACGTGAAACGCAATTTCCAATAATATTCAATATTTCTGTTAATATACTCTGCGCGGGATCTCGTGCTGTTTGTACACATTTATTACCACACGACCTGGTGTTCCCACTGCCGACCAGATCAACTCGATCAAGCGGTCGAATACAGGTCAAGTTAGGTCTGCAAGAGTGATCGGGAGCGGTCGAGATGATCGAATTTGATCTGCATCGCTCGGGCTCCCTACTCGAGTTTTTTTTGACATGCAAAAACAGTCGAGTGCGATCGAGTACAAAAATGATCGAGAAGCGATTGTGTATTGATCGGGTAGAAGATCGACCTGGTCGTGAATCAGTCGGGTCTGGAGATCGAGTGTGATCGGGTAGATAATTTGTATTCCGACCTGCACCGAGCGTGCACTCGATTCCCTCGACTTGTACTCGAGTAATATCCGACCACACCCGATCAACTCGACCTCTGATTCATCTGTTCACTCAATCAAATCTGATGAAGAGGTCGGGTTTGATCGACTAGAGATCGAGAAGAAGTCATATGGTCGGGATTGATCGAGTGAAATTAAGCGATCGAGTAGATCGAGTTGATCCGCTGCCATAGAGCAGTTGGAAGCACTCGACCACCTCGACTTGTACGAGTTATTCCCGAACGCATTCCCGATCAACTCGACTTCTGCTCCAACTGTTCATCCAATCAAATCCCGGTAAAAGATATCGACCCGAGCACACACAATCTCTACTCGAGTGATTGTCGATCAGCTCGATCTTCTATACGATCGATACTCGAACATCTTCCCGATGTGTTTTCTACTCGACCGCTACACGGATTTTTTTTGACGTGTCAAAACAAGTTGGCAGGATTACCGATCGATGCAGACCAAACTCGACCATCTCGGCTTATCCCGATCACCCTTGCCGACCGACCTCGACCGGTACTCGATCGCTAGGTCGGGTTTGATCGAGTTGATTTGATCGGCAGTGGAAACCTAGCATAACGTATTGGATATTTTGCGCGCTGATCTTTATCCATGGTGTTTTCAAAAGCCACCGGGGACCCGTTTCAAGATCAAATTTCTTTTCTATTTGAAATGAAAAGACATGGCGTAGTTGATCCGGACATCCCTCAATTTTGTAAAACATTCTTATCAAACGTTTGTTCCCTTAAGGAAAATGCATGGGTCCGCGCTTGGTAAGCATGGACCTACACTGTCTGATTTAGACCCGTGCTATTATCAAATATCTGTTTCATTAAATTTAATTGGGCAGCATGGATCTTAGCTGCGATATCGTAGCCACAAACTTGATGGTGTGTATTGATTTGTGGCTACGAGTCCGACCTCTTCCTTCTTTTGAGCAAGACAAACAAGTGGAAAATACTTTTTTTTGCAAAAATATTTGAATACCAACATTTCTTATCAAAAGTAAATCCCATAAAACATATCCTATGTCACAAATTTGGTAAAAACGGTATCTACAAGAATTGTTTTTCAATTTTTTCTTATATACAACTGACAAATATCTGTAAAATACACATGTCCTACGAATTTTGGTGTATTCCAGATAAATTTGCGAGAGCTACTCATAAAAAGTCTGTTTTCAATGAGTAAATTTTCCGTTACCAATAGGTAACGGAAATTTAGTAAGGTAAATGCAGCTGTACATGTCTCAAAACGTGGCGAAAGCGTAAATACTCGGTACCGGATTTTACCAATTTGAAGTTGCTATATTTCTAAGTCGTCTTTGATATTGTTTTCTCATAATAATTTGCTCGTTGTTACAGAAAACGTGAGGTTGTATTTTACAGTTAATGCAACTAAAATATTTCATTGCATATCACAAGTTCAATAAAGTTCGAGATTCTCACGCATTGATACTTCTCTTTTATCACAAAAGATGATACTTTTTCTATCCACACGTTTGAAGGACAGAACAAAAGACATACGTATACATACAACGGAAATTTCAAGTTGGTAACGGAAATTTAATTTGTTTCAGTTTAAAATTCTGTAGAGATGGACACGTCAGAAGCTGAAATCTAAACGGCATATCGTTAAATAGATTATTGGCATTGATTAACAACTCGAAGCAGTTTGTCTTCCCCTCTAATAAGATTCAAATTCTAATTCAAAAGATACCCGATATTCTTAAATAAGCGATTGAAACTACCCATTTTAGATGCTCAACAATTCCGATGGAAAGATCATATTGCATCCAAAAACATCGAAATATGTAACGTCAGATATACTTGTCTTCAGATATCAATATGGGAAACGTTTCTGAAGACACGAATTTTTCGACCATTTCAGACCCTAGTGGCGCCTCTAAACTGAATTTGGGCGTCAAATCTCATACCACTGCTTCAAAAGATTTGATAACATGCTATCACGTGCGAGGCAATACTAGAATTCAGTTGCACCGATTTTGTTTAAGAAATAATGTGTTGTACGTGTCAGCATTGCACAGAATCATCGAATTTGTTACCAAACATTAGTTTTTCACACTTTTGCTCCAAGAAATTTTCAACAACTTGAACAGGAACTTAAAAGGGACGAGTTAAGAATGATCCCGCAAAGATTCATCATCAGTTAAGCTTTATCAATGAGAAGGGGGTGTCTTTGTGTCATTTAGGTCCAAGGCGGACACACAGAATGTTAGCAGAAAGTCATAAACTTTTACTGCTGTTACCTGAATAACCTGAATTTACGTTATCATCTCGCACAGCTTTTTTGCGACTTTTTGTTTTCTGGTCATATTATATGAACCCCTAATTTAATAATTTCTACTCAATGTTTCTTCATGAAAATAACAGATATTATGGAATTGTGGATAAATTAAACTTGTTGAAAATCTGATGAAAAATGGTTTATTAAATCTAAAGTTATTACCAAAAAGGTAAGTGTTAAGTGTATATGGAAGGTTGTAATATGTCTACTTCTAAAGTGGAGATGGAAGCTGTCTTAAACGCTTATGACAGCATTATTTAAGACATGGATCATGCACGACCACTAGAGTTAATATGGAAAAGTCCATAATAAATATAATAAAGAAATGACTTGAACACGCTTCCGAATCAAAAGACGCATTGTTGTCAAAGAAAATTTATCAATTATTGAGAGAAAACTTGTTGTATGAATCGTAATTTTCAGACCCTGGGTAAAAGACCGGTATATGGCACCTGATATCGAGGCTGTGACAAAACTGCTACAAGAGGAGAAAGTAAGTAGGATTGTTATTTTCACCTAAGCAACAGATTTTTGTAACAGAATGTCTATGGCTATAATGCATGTCACAAGCGGGTTCGACTTTTGATTATATGATTCTCAACATTGTGTAATCTATAGTCCGATCACAATATCATGACACAGTTTTACAAGATTTACATAATTATGTAAGCAACACAATATCGAACACCATCCTACCATATTTTTGCATCTAATGGTTCGAATCTCTCAGGTGTCGTACAATTGCAAGATTTTAACTAACATAATATTTATGTAAAATTATATTGAGATTATAACCGCGTTTTACCGTTGTAGGCCTATACGTTAATAAAAAAAGTAACATGTGTCATATTATTGTGACTGGACATTAGGAAGGCCCTACATCTAACTCTGTCAATTTTTGAAAATATTGAGTCATTCTTATATGGCGCAGATATGTAAGACAGACCCGTAGATACAAAGAGGGGGCATGGAATTGGGTGGACTAACTGTTTCAAAAAGTTTTTGTTAAAATAACTCATAATTTCCCACATGTTCCAGGTTTGGCACACGGTAAAGCCGTACATGGAGAACTACCACTCCGTACAAGATATAGAAACACGCGTACTCTCTCCCACGACCGCACTACGATCAGATACGAACGGCCCCGTACCGAAACGACGTCGTGTTACCAGCGAGAGGAAGAAAAATTAATTTTACTATACCTAAGCGACAAAAGGTTTAAGTTTTTCAAATTTGAAAGTTGCTGCAGGCTAAATATGTGTAAACAAAAAAAATGGCTTGTGTAAAAAATATGCAGAATACATTGAGATTAAAGGAGAAAATGCTGAGCATCAGCATTTTCTTCTTTTGTCTTATTTTTTTCCTTTTCCTTTTCTACAAGGGACGTCAAAACCTGGTCTTGTACGGGAGAGGGTTAAGATATGCCCAAACGACAAAACGATTTGTCCATATAGGATATGGAAACATAGAGGGGAAGGAAAGATACTGGTTGTCATTTTAGGTCCCCCCTCTTGTTTTTCTTCAGTGTTATTTGATAGCACATCAAAATCACGAATGGTTTTCGAGAAAGGTCGGACAGGAAAAAAGAAGTCAAAATTCATTTAGCTGTAAAGCTGATGCAGAGGACAAATACTGACTTTTGGCAAAGATGAAATGATAATTGTAAATTGCAACACAGAAAATGTTATCGAAAAGAGGAAAATTCTGATTATCAGTAGTTTCTCCTTTCATCGTCAAATAGTTGTAGATCTAAAATTTTAGAATAGTGTAAATAAGAATTGACTGTAATTTTCTTTCTAGAATGTATTGAAAATTGTATTCTAAACATATTTTGTATTATATTTTCATCATTGTATACATGATTGCTTTGGTGATTCTTTGAACTATTGTGCATGTATTTGGTTTTGGGTGTCAGAGATAGATAAAAAAAAAGTGTAAATAAAACATTCATATTGTAGTTATAATATAATTATTTTGTCAGTTTGTTGTTGGATTCATTTAAATAAAATGTTTATTAGAAAGTGTTCATGTTTAATTATTATTTTCAATCCTGAGACATTTTAAATGGAATGCCAGTTATGCACATGTACGTATTTTCTTTAAAATTTCAACAAACGGAATAATATGTCGACCTATTCAATTTTATGTGCCTGTAATTTAGTTAAGTAATCGACAGTTTAGTGTTTTCTTCCCATATTTATGTGTAATTATTCTTTTTCTGTGTGGATTATGCCAGACTGATAAAAATTGAAAGGGCATGTTCCATTTGTGCCCACGCACAGATTTTCTTGTAACTTTACACATAGAATACATCTGACCTATGAACTACAAAAATATATTTCTTTTACTCAAAGAGTGCATATAGGCATATACGCGGCACCTTAAAATGTTCCAGATTTTCATTAGTACCCGTCTTACAAAAACTCGATGTTGGCTATCAAGTTTTGGTATTCATCCACATTTTTTAATCAAAGCAGCAAGAAGGGTCCCTGTAGAAACTTTTGATACCAATAATGTTGGTACCAACATGCGCAAATAATTTTTCAGAAATTTATTTAGTCAGAAATTGTCAGAAAAATAGCCCTGAAAATTTTGAAACCTAAATTTCAAACATTTTTTTTTTTTGTATGTTCCCATCTCTGTCAACTTATGAAATTGATAAGAAAGTTGGCCATATATGTCCCCTATCCTCATGCAAAATTTTGTAAAAATTTGAAACCGGTAGTTGCCAAATAATGAGAATTGTGATCAATGGCACCATAAAATGTTCCCAGATTTCAATGGTACCCATCTAGCAAAAGCCTAATGTTGCCTACCCAGTTTTGATATTAGTCCCCAATTTTAAATCAGAATAGCAAGAAGAGACCTTGAAGAAAATGTTGAGACCAAAATTGTTGATACCAACATGCACAAGTAATTTCTCAGAAATTTATTTAGTCAGGAATTGTCAGAAAAATATCGAGAAATTTTCGAAACCTAAAGTTTAATCAATTATTTTTGTATGTTCCCGTCTTTGTCAACATATGAAAATGATATGAAAGCTGGCCATACATGTCCCCAGTTTTTATGCAGAATTTGGTGAAAATTTGAAACTGGTAAAGTTGTCAAATAATGAGAATTGTGATCAATGGCACCTTAAAATGTTCCCAGTTTTCAATGATATCCGTCCAGCAAAAGCCCAATGTTGCCCTCCTAGTTTTGATATTAGTTCCCAATTTTAAATCAGAATAGCAAGAAGAGTCCTTGTAGAACATTTTGATAACAATATTGTTGATACCAACATGCACATATAATTTCTCAGAAATTTATTTAGTCAGAAATTGTCAGAAAAATACCTAAAAAAATCGAAACCTAAAATTCAATCAATGTTGTTTGTATGTTCCCCTCTTTGTCAACCTATAAAATTGATATGAAAGTTTGCCATATATGTCCTTTATTCGTATCCAAAGTTTATTGAAAACTTGAATTCTGTAAAGTTGTCAAATAATGAAAATTATGTACAACGGCATCTTAAAATGTTCCTGGTTTCAATGGTATCCATCTAGCGAACGCTCAATTTTGCCTACCTAGTTTTGATATAAGTTCCCAATTTTAAATCAAAATAGCAAGAAAAGTCATTGTATAACATGTTGGTGCCAATGCTGTTGATACCAACATGCCCAAATGATTTCTCAAAAATTTATTTAGACGGAAATTGTCAGAAAAATAGCCCAGATTATTTCCAACCCTAAAATTCAATCAAATAGAAATAAACCCATAACCCACATTTGACTTTGATACAGTCATTTTGTTGGCTTTGGTCATCTGTTTGGAATTATTTACGGAACACATATTTCCAGTCACACATATTTCCAGTCGTGATTTCACAGCTTCACATGTCATAACTTGTATTTTTGTTTTCATTTGTTTATCTTTAAGTAAGCCAATGGGTTCTAGTAGCAGGACAGAATAGTTCACTTTAAAGCATTTGGCATAGCTTACTCCAGTTATAATTTCATGACACATTTTGATCAATACATTAAAGGGGCATTTCATTCCAATTTCAATTTTTTAAAGTATGTCCTGATGCCAAGATTGGTTATTCTAATGAGTATAATACTATTAGTTTTTTGAAGTTGTTGCCAATAAGCGAGCTACACGCATTTAAAGTTGAGACATAATCGATAAATTGCATATAAATCCGAACTGTTGTCCGCAACAATTTGTTCAATTTTAACACTAGAATTTTTAACAGCTTATATCATATAATACATTTTAAATCGTTAACTATGTTATTAACTTAAAGTACCCCTTGAGATTGTGCGTGTCCCTCTGGAAAAAAAATAGATGCATTTAGCCAGTATCCTCTACTTTTTGGCATACATGGCATGTGTACCATCTATAATATAAATATCCAAAGGCTTAATGACATACAATTTCGCGTCCATTTTTTTTATCACGTATATGCAGAACGTCCAAAAATAGTCTGTAGGACGTGCCAATTGTTGCGGTGCTCCGGTTGTGATGTGCAAGACAAATTTTGTATGTGACTAAGCCTTGCATTGAAGAGTTCATTTTCTATTTATCGTTTAGACTCATGAAAACTGTTATAGCCTATGAAATAATTATTTGAATTCCAAGTGCTGCAAGTGATCTCTTGCTTTTAAGCCTATTAACTACAGTTTGATGATCTTTACGACGCGAATTAACCGTTATTTTTTTAATGTTGTTGTTTTCGATTACTCTTGATATACCCTTAAAACTGAAATAAATCACGATAGAGACGCATGCTACGTTGTGGAACATACAAACGGGTATAAATAAATTCAAGAAATATATGTGGATTGGTCAATCTGTAGGGGCAGTTAATTTCTGTCAAGGAAAAATTCAAATCGTGTTCATTTAGTCATTGGATTCTTAATCAAGTCTTTATATACATGTACATTTACTTACCCTAATTGTTGGTTTCAAATATTGCTCATAGGGAACTAGTCCTCATTAAAAAGTGAAAAGACCTGGTGCCAGTGCTAAAATTTCTTTGACCATAGATAATATGATGCATTAAAAAAAATCTGCACTCTCTCACAATCCCCAGGTTCGTCTGACGCCAGAAATATCTATGGGCCCCTATATGATAAATACCAAAACCTACACTCGTGGAAGGTAGTGTGGCATAACAAAATGGGACATAGGCAGAAAGTTGATGCATGTTCTTCACAGATCTGAGATTGGCAAATGGTTTATAAATACGTCATTAAAGCAGTGGATAATTCACCATAATAATAGAAATATTAGCAATTTGGCATTGAAGGGCACAATTGATGAACAATAAAAACTGTGTCTGTGTTCTTTTTTTTATCTCGAGCAGTGTAGTAAAGAAACATTGTTGTATGTATATTAAAGTAGTCTAAGTGCTGATAAGCCACAAAGGAAAGTTTAAAAAGGTGACATAATAGGTAAAATATGTAACATTATTGCATTGCTATTATTTTTCATCTCCACATTTCATAATGCATTCCACTGTTTTAGGCTTTTTCCCCGCCATTATATTGCGGGTGGGTGGGGTAAGACAAGGTGCCATTAATTAGGAAAAAGCATAATTTTGCGTGAAAATGCTAAAATTCATGTTATATATAAGTTGTTGATGTCAAATCAAGATACAACAAAGCAAAAAGGACTATTTGCGTAATGCATATAGAAGGTATAAAGTAAAATCTTAGATTTTACATTCTTAGAAATTTGGACCGCTTACACTAAAATTAAAAAATGACACTGTTACCGGTTTTATTTTTACTTGGTATTTTGATATAAGCACAAGCATATATGGGGGCAAGTTTAATATAAATTTCATATGTTGACAAAAACTGAAACTGTGTGAAATTTAGAATCAAATTTGGTCAAAATGTCTAAAAGCTAAGAATTTTGTTGATGACGTCATACAAAAAGTAATAGCAAATTGTTTTTTATAGAGTAATGTATACTATTTTGATAAAGTCTTAAAAAGAAATTAATAAACATTATTTCTGACGCAAATTTGGCTCAAATACAACAATCCTGAATGTATATGCCCTCTTTTAGTTAGGATAACCCCATTTTTAAGCAAAAATCTTAAAATTCTTAGAAAAATATTTTCCGGAATAGATTTTTTGAAAATATTTCGGGAATAATGCTGTAATACAGAACACTAACTTCATGCCAAATTATTAAATTCCGAGCGTGGGCACAACCCTATGGGAATTTCTGATAGGGTGGAACACCCCCTTTTGTAAGTTTTGCAACATAGTTCCTGACAGCCACTGTATTTCTTTTCACCAAGTGTTCTTGGCCAGTTTTTTACTATGGGCTAAACCGTTTGAAGGTTTTATACATGCACATGGCTTGACCGTTTCCTAACAATTACTGGACTTGATATCCCAAATAAAGAGGATTTTGGACACTAGTAAGAAGAAAATGTAAAAGCTATCTCTGTAAAACAACATGCACACAGTGGAGATTGAGCATGATGGGCTATAGGTAATTCTACGGACAAATTTACCTCGCTTCAGGTTAAGACATTTCGCAATAACGTTTTATTTCTGCGTCAATTTTCAAACGATTTGTTGCATGTACCCCGTCTTGCTGAGCTCTTTCTTCCGATGTATGACTTACCTGAAACCTTCTTGTACCTTTTACAGAAATTTATCCCAGCCAACCAGAAATACGACAAAAAATCTGATCGTTTTTGCTGGTCGGTTGGGATCAATTTTTGGACAAGGTATGAGGAATTTTCAAAGAAGCCATGCATCTGAGGAAAGAGCTTAATAAGGCGGGGTACATGCAACAAACCGCATAAAAATTGACTCTTAAGTAAGTAAGTTATTCCACAATTTCTTACTTGAATCGAGGCAAATGTGTCCGAAGTCTTTATCATTTCGTTTTCTGGTTGGTTGGGATCAATTTTTGGAAAAAGTAAAATTATTCCACAAGTTATTCATATATCTGAGAAAAGAGCTCGGTAAGGCAGGGTATACGCAACAAACCTTTTGAAAATTGGCAATAAATTGGAAATTAAAAAAAAAGGTTATTGAAAAACAATTGACCAGAATCGAGATTATTTGTGTCCGTAGTTGCTATCCATCCAATGATGCACGCTCTTCATCGTGATAAAAATTACTTTATTTCAGAAATGGATACATTTTTGGTTGCAGGTATGAAAAAGAAAATCTAACCACGCTGTATGAATCTGCGAAGCAGTTCATACAAAAGTGTGATAAGATTTTCCTCTTTATACCTGCATGAAGAAAATAAGAATACATTCATTCATTTCTTATAATTTAATATTCTTAGATTTAAAAAAAAAAACACAACTTTTCAAAATCAAATTACAACAAAAATGACAGGTTAATAATGCAGCGTAATACAATGTTTGACAGGGAAAGTAGTTCCGACAATTCTTTTTTTTTTTTTTTTTTTCGTGGAGCTATGAAAAATTTTCTCAACCAATCAGAACGCTCGAATTTTAATGAAATCAACTAATATGAAATTAATTTATTGACATTGACACGGTGAAGATCCACTGGCTGGCTTCACGTATGGCAGATTTCACTTCCTCTTTGCATTTTTCATGTCACAAGTGTTGGTGGATAAATCTGGTTTGTATTGATTATCGAAAATATATTTAAGTCAGGATCTGGAAAAAGGTCCCTTAACCCTTTCCCAAACAACACTTTTTAATGGTAGTCCAATTTGAAAGCTGGCGCAGATGACAAAAAGGGATACTGTAAAAGATAGAATTTGCGTATAAAAACACGGAAAATATTGAGACAAAAGGAGAAACTGCTAGTCATGTTTTCCCAAGCCTATTCCACCAGGGACGTTAAAACCAGGTTTTGTTTGGGAAAGGGTTGTGGCTTTTGAGCCCAACATGGTTACAGATCAGCCTGCGTATACACGCAGTCTGATCAGGAACCATGTTGTTCTTTAAAGATACATATTTACTGTTACTTACTTATTTTCGGTGTAATTTGCTGTAAAAAAAGTAACTGTGTATAATTAAAATATGGCCTTTAAATTTTCTCTGTGTAAAATTTCAGCTCTGTCTGATCTGTATTGGCTTAGATTACGACGGATTTAAACCCAATATCACATCATTTCGTAAACACTATCAACCCACTTTGAATATTGTACATACTTTAACACCGCTGCATGATTATCGATTTATGTCATTTTCTGTATGAATCTTGTATTCTGTCTTATAAAGTCTATAAACGGTGCGACTACATGCTAAAAGCCAACTTCTGTGGATCATTAAGGATTTAGGCCTGTGGTACTCTCCAGAGCCGAGGCCTATTGATTAAATCATCAAACTACGACATCATTGTTTACGAAGAGGAAATGTACTTTGTTGTAAGAAAGTAGGCCTGTGGATACTAATGTCCCTTTAATAGTGTGTTTATGATCTGATTCATCTATAAGAGAGCAGCATGGATCCTGGTCATACTGCATTAAAGGGGGACGAGCTAGGCTGTCGAAAATGCAAATGGCACAATAATCACAAACCAGAAATAACGTATGAAATTACCAACCTGAAGGGGTAGATTATTTATGTCCATTGTTAGCACTCAACGAGCTTTATTAAGTATTAAAATCCAAGTCAATTAATAACATGCTGGCGTCCTTGTTTTTGTTTTGTAACGGCTACATATGCCCAACCTTCAAAAATCAATTACGTCAGAGATACGTCATCTGTTCTCAGCGACATTTAACACACCGTACAACCGGCTGCGTCGAAAGTCAGCGAAGACAGATTGGGCATCTGATGTCATGTGCATGGTAGGTCAAATGATTTTACTTTTATAAATAAACGAAAGGATCTTTGGTATTCTATAGTTGATAAATACGCGTATAAATGTTCAGTGCTTGTACAAAATAAACCTTTTCACGTATTCCTCTCAAATAAGGTCACAGTCATCGACACAGCCGGTTGTAAGGTGTGTTAATACCGCGGAGGTGTGTCTCGTTGACCTTGACCTTGTCTTGTTTTGAAGTAAAAATAGAATGTGTAAAAACGCTTGTAAAGGATTGATCTATAGCAAAGGAAAGATGGTTATTCGCCTAGATTGAGGTTTTTATGCATTGCTTATTAATTGTTTTTCCATGCACAAATATGAGTTCCCGAACAGTTCGGAAGCATAAAAACATAGAATGAGCCCCTTTAAGACAAAGGCCGATCTGGAAATACGGCTGTCTCAAATGCTTCTAGGGACCTTTTTCCAGATTCTTTCTCATTTCTAAATTATTGATGCGTTCTGGAATATCAAGTTTGGTCAAGCCTGAGATTTACAATGTAATATTCGCATCATGGCAAAATGGGACTGATTGAATATTTACAGGAATTCGACGAATGGTTTTATTTAAGGATTCGAGTCTGTGAACACTCTCTGTCCAAAACAACTTTTAATTCACGGGCTCTATACTTTTCAAATTCTTTTAATTATGTTTCCCTATTCCAGCATTTTCGTATCCAATTTGCTTCTCTTTTTATTTATTCGTTTCTACTTCGCATGAATGAAATACTCGTTGTAACTAATTGTATAGCTTTAAACAGTATATATTTAAATCCAGCATATGGGAAAAGCACGAAAATGACGAATTTGAGCTTTGTATAGATGTAGATAAGAAGCCCACAGTAGAATTTCAAATTGTAAATTATAGTGATTTTTTTTTCATCAAACCCTACATTGTGGTTATCCATAGAATCATCTAATTGAAACGATTCCCATGAGTACCCACAATACATGACTTGCGGTTTATTAAGACACGTTCCAAACACAGATACCCACTCTTATCTGAAGCGCTATATGTATTATTCATTCAAAATGGAGAATATGATTATGAAAATAAACATCAAACCATCCACCCGTGTGTGAAGAAATTTACCCTTTTTGAAAGAGTATTTTTCTTTCTGCGATTTTACGGCAAAAACGTTCATTAACTCGAACGTTGCAGTTGACGACCCCAAATGATATAAGTCTAGAGACCATTTTAGAAAAAGATAAAAAAAAAAAGAGTTGATAATCACAATTTCTCCTTTTCCTCGTTGATTTCTATTCTGTAAATTGTAAATATTCATTTACCAGTTTCATTAATTTTGTCTTGTCTTTATTTGTATTTGAACCAGCCTAACATTGGCATTTGGTAGATCCTAAGCATGTTCCTCAATATATAGATAATCGTAAAATTACTTATGACTAAAGGCCATGCAATAGTGTAACAGTCCATCCCTAATGAGATTCACGCGACGTCATTAACATTCGTTGCGTATCCGAACCTATTGGGGCGACGTCATCCGAATAATTCTCATTGGGGGTGGACTTCCTTAATGATAAATCTCGTTTTGTATTCCCATAAGTTAGATTGCTTAGGCTAGTGCACCTTAACACTATTTTTGGTAAGGCATATTTTGTTCGTTGGTAAAATGCAACTGACAAAATCTTTGCAATAGATGTAAAGGATAACAATGTATATTTATATTAAGAAACCGCCTATGGCACACAAAAGGATCTTTGCGACAGCTTTTTACAATGGATTTTCTGTGCTGACACGTTGGAAATTGTCTTCGCTTTTCAACGAAAACCTCGTAACTGCAGCTTAAATAAGCTGCTGTTACGAGGTTTTTGTTGAAAAGCAGCGTTAAGATCGTTAATGAGGAGAACAGATAGGCTATGTTAACCTTAACATTAACATTCTTTGAAACTTGTTCAATTATTCAGTGTTTATTGTAAAAATGGTTGGATATTGGTAGTATGGAATACATATTTGAGGGATTGAAAAAGAAAAATATTGTGAGAACATGAGAGGTAATATTCTACCTATGAGTGTTGGACGATTGACAAAAGGTATACTATTTTTTGTATTCATACAAATATTCTACTCTATTTGTTCAATTGTGCTGTATTTGTGTTTAAATGGTTGAAAATTGGTATAGTTCGTGGCGATATAATGGTACGTGTTTACAAAATTTACCAAAGTAAATCAATGGAAAATACGTTCTTAAATTTTAGATACAGTGTTGCAATCGCACAATCACATATGTAAAAGCCTCTCTTGCAACCGGTCGTACGTGCTCTTGCGTGCGGTCTGCGCCAGAAACTCAGCCATAGTCGTGCGAAAATGGTGGTGACCAGCATTTCTCCATTTACCTCAATATTTTCAGAGCGATATCATTTTATTTAAGTCTCTGCCTTTTTTCGGGCTAATAGCATACACATTTTTTTTTTTAAAAAAAAGTTTTGTCTAAATTCTTGTTGTTTGGAAAATGATCGTTCAAAGTGAATATGAATGGAAAATATTTGTCTTTTTATCAAAATGGCGTACGGAACGAGTGAGATTGAAGGCAGTTTGGCCAAATTACCTTTTCCTACAAGAGAATTTTACTTTTCTGAAATCCCAAATATGAGCCAGGATCTGAATACAGAGCTTTAGAGCATCTAAAGCAACTGGGATGGATCTATGACGTCGTACAGTCTGATCAGGATCTACGTTGCTGCCCAAGAGACAACAATTACGTCCGGATATCTTCGGATAATGTCGATCAAAGATCGAATCATCGACTCGTAAGTGTGTGTATGAAGAAATGTTAAAAATTCGCATTTCTTAGCCGGAAGTTATTACGCTTCATAAAGTAGTTTTCGATGTCATCCAAATGAACAACCATGGCAACTTACGGGACTTGCAGGATGAAATCATTCTAAAAAGAGAGGACACTGCAACTGCCTACAATGCATTTCAGTATCATTGTCGCTTTATTGTTGACATTAGTTACGGACAAGCGTTTTCTGTTGTTGTTCTATTCCGTTCTATTCATAGCCCGAAAGTAGCTCCACGACATGCATCCAAGGTGTGATGCGACAGAATTGTCCGTGGTGTTCCAAATGGCTACAATTAATGAAGATTAAGCTAATTAAATGGAGAACAACATGGGTCTTGGTAAGACGGTGATCTGGAAAATGGCTTCGGTGGCTTATGATCGAAATATGGATCCAGATCAACATGCAAATACACGCTGTCTGATCAGGTTCCATGTTGTTCTTTGTTGTCGTTTTTGAGTCGAAAAGACACATTGAAACGTCTTTCTGATGCATAGGAAACATATCAAAATTTATACCTATATGTATTGGATATTATATATTCTATCCTCTATGTTCATGTACATGTATTACATTTTCTATTTTTCTATGTTCATGTAAAATGCAGTCTTTGCCACATAAATTTTCTTTTTCATTGTATATGGACTAAGACATTATTATATGTCGATTTGCCTTTTGAATAAATGAAATGAAAATGTTCTTCAATAACTTTTTCATAACTCGCATTCCTATAACTACTTTGTCATTCTCTTTCTTTTAATTATCAGCATTACCTAATGAATGGCGATCATACACAAGATAACATACCCAAACAATGACAATCTTCCAATGATTTGGTTGATGTTCAAAAGTGCTCGTAAAGTTCACGATAAATGACATGGCAGAGCATCTCTGATAAATCGTGATTCAAATACAATAAATTCATTATTTTACAATGACAATTAATTTCAAAAGCCTGTGAAGTGAATGCCAACATTTCTCCATCCCATGTCAAAGTCTCTGTTTGCTAAAATAGTGATACGTGCATATAAATAAAATGTATTTCTCACAATTACTAAAATTTGACAAGATCGCGTGAGCAAGTCCAGAAACGCACCATGGTGGAAAGGGTTAATGAACGTTTTGCTGCTATTAACGGTTTTTTTAATGTCCCAAGCTGCCACATATTCTATATTGAAGCTCGTAATTGATACTAAAATATTGTTACATTTGCTACATATTGTATATAAAAAAGGATATCAATCTACGCGTATCGTTGAAACTTGAGATTAATAAACGACATGTGTTAACAATGGAGTTTCATAAGCCTGCATGCAATGTTGACGAGAATTTCGCTTGTTACGTTCAAACATGTCGCAACTACAGCTTTAATATGCGGTAGTTACGGCGTTTTCTGGTGTAAACGGTGACTTGCAGAAATACATTGTAGGGAGGCTTTCAAGTGTTCTGTAGTAGGAATTGCAAAGCGGATAGAATTGTGCTCAGTTTGTGCAAATTTAAAATATAGATTTGTTAATTTCGTGGGCGACTTTCAGCTTGATTTTCTTTGGGATAATAGATCTAGTTTGATTTAAAAAATCTTGGAAAATCGTTTCTTGGTTTTTAACTATTCATATGTAGGCTTCGGCTTAATGGTAATTTCCTCTTTTTAACCACTTTCTTTACACTAAGAATCCCTCGATCTCGGCTCGAATTAAATTATCATAGCCTATATAGAATGACGACTTTAACAGTTCAATCTGAGCCCCCGTGTGAGGAAAATGTCAAGTCTAGCAATCATGAACATTGTGGAGAAAGTAGCAGTATGGCAGACGAAGGTAGGTTCGTCGATATCTAGATCTTAGTAGATCTACATATCTGTACCACAAACAAATTTCTCCCCCGTATAAATTTGCGTTTCTATCTGCATGAAGGCCTAGATCTCTATTTATAAATGCGATGAATGGGCTAAATTTTTGTTGCCTACATGTAGGCTATAAAGTTCTGTTTCTCTTGGAACACTGTCTCTAAAAAGGCATTTGCTTTTAAAATACTTTAGGTAAACCCTTTCCCATACGACAACATTTTGGACTCACATTTTCAATTTGAAAGCTCCTGCAGACGACAAAATGGATTTTGACCGCGTTTTCCACAAAATGTGGAAAACGCGGTCAAAATCAACGAATCGGCAAATTCCGGGTAGTGCCGTTGATCATCGGCTGAATCCCGAAGGCGTCCGATTTGTACCGAACGAAACTGACGGTGCTTGTTATAATATTTTCTAGCGTGAGAAATACACTCATATGTCAACACGGTTGACAAGTTGACATTTTTCAAAAGATAAGCGGTGTGTGATCGTGGCGCAAGTATAGATAAACATGGCCAGAACAAAATCTCAATAAAACCAGATGTTCACAGCAAACATCCACACGTGATTAAGGATAAACAATGTCTCACACGGTGACTGTAGAGCGAGAGGATCGGGTTACATCGCCGAGTCTGATTCGTGGCACTAGCAGAACCCCCACTGATCTCCCAGGTTTGTTGTTTGTCAAACATTGTAAACCGTGCGCGTAAAACTGGACTTTGTTTGCTATCGAAGAAACACTTCATGAACACGATGATTGGTAATTTATTTACATTTTTTCAGCATATAGATCTTAGATCTAGATCTTAGTTCACTGTCAGACAGAGTGTAGATCAGGGGTTGAAAAATCCACTCGCCCGCTCGCATTGGCGAGTAGGAAATGCCGTAGGACGAGTAGATTTGGGGACGAACTAGTCCGACGGGGCGAGTGCAAATTTAGGACTTGAATCACGCTGATTCAGGGGAAAAAATAAAGGATCAAAAAGAAAGTATTTATTTCAAACAACTTCATATCGGAAACAATAATATTCGCTGTAAAATAAGACTGTTCCCTGTTTATGTCGATCAATCTTCGTAGACGCTTCTAGAGTAAATCTGTGTTACTCATATGCGATTATTTGAGCAAGATCAAAAACGCCGCAAACACAGTCAATTGATGACGTAGTCATTCTAGTTTCAATATAATCACGTGATTTTTCCGCACCCAAATAAGGTCACGTTTTACTATGATTTGTTTACAAAAGTCGCGTGTGCCAGGAAAGCGCGGGAAAATGGGATGAAGCAATGAAGAAAAATAAGCTACCTACGTAGTAAATACACTGATGTTAGATGGTTTGAACACCGACGCGTTGTCTCTTTCTGTCATGCCGCCTCGCGATTACAAGAAATTCTTTCACATTTACCGAGTAGTTGTATATTAAACTGGTGTGCTTACTCGACCATTTCGACAGCTAATCTATCTTTCGAATTAAATAAAAAAGCGTTTACAGTAGTAGACTATTAATCTGCGATTGATTTATGGTAAAAGATGGAGTCAAGTCTGAGCCACATTCGATTTATTGACCATATTTTTTAATAAAATTGTTGCCTTATTCGCCTATGACTTTTGAAGTGGCGATCGCCAGCGCGAGCCCTGTCTGTCATTTATACTGAAGAAACTTTATTTGTACCTAAACATTAACAGAGTCAAAGAGTTATTTGCATAATAATGCATCCGTAAGAGCCATCAGTCTAAAATTTGCTTCATCTTTAAGGGCGAGTTGGGTTGCCTTAAGGGCGAGTAGAAATTCAGAGCGACTAGTAGGTTTGAAGAAATTTTTCAACCCCTGTAGATATTTGCTCTAATTTCTAAAGTTAAAACATCTTCCCTTTGTCTGTGTAAAGCATACTGATAAGATTTAGAAATGTCTTAATCTCCCTTCAAGGGTCTGGCCATGATAGTTTACACAGGCTGCCATTATACAGCTCCACAAATCAATATATGGCTAGTTTACATTTGCCTGGAATGTTGTTCATGTAGTTCATGTTTGTTAGTCTTCAATGAAAATTTTGTTATCTTTAATGTGTTTTTCTGTAGGAAGTGACTAGAGAAACGGTTAGGTATCTAGCCTCTTGGACTAGTAAGGACTGGCTCCATACCTCGGGAGTCAGGATACGGGACAAACAACTTCTGGTTAAACATACAGTTGTTTAGGCAGTAGCGGATTTGGGATATCATATAGCGGATAGTCCGCTAGTTTATTGAGGTCTAAAATTTTAACAATATATTTCAGCAAAATCAGGTTTGCCATGTCGAACTATGACATATAATCTGCAATAGGACCCAAATTTACTTTCGTTTAAATTTGTTTCTGTACTTTCGTTTTGAGGTAACCAAAGCGAGGCAATCGGAAGCTAAAGTTTTCATGCGAACCAACTTTCCACAATGTTTACTACCAAAAAAGACCAACAGATTTTAAATTTCTTTAACTTGAAATTGTCGCCTGCAACATCTTTGAATTTTGACCGGTTCAAACTTTTGCCATCTGGTAATGGGTTAAGACAGATTGGAAGCAGACTGTTCTACAGTATGTAACCACCTTCCTGGACAAAAATAAACAGGAACAGGCAAAATTAAAGTGACATTTCATGATATTTTTAAAAAAACAACAACTTTTATTTTTATCTGAAAGAGCATATTTTCTTATGAAAATTCTGAAAATTTCAAGCCTATATAATGCGCCGTTTAAGAGATATATATTTTTGTGCTAAAATTAATCAAATTGTTGTCCACAACAGTTCGGATTTACCGGGTATATGTAATTTGCCATTTCTGTCTCAACTTTAAAGGTGTATTTTTCGCTTATTATAGATAACAACTTCAAAAAACTGATAGCATTTCTACTCATTAGAATAACCAATCTTTGCATCAAGACATACTTTAAAAAACGAAATTAGAATGTTATGTCCCTTTAAACAGAAACAGACAAAAATAGACGAGAAAGACAACAATATGTTTGCCGAATAGTAATGAAATTCTTGATCTTGATAATTAGACTTTGTGTACAATTGTATTATGTTCATTGTACATAAATTATATGCAAATCAAAGTCACAGACAACAATGTGTTGACTGAATTCATGAAAATTATGTATGGTATAAAACATTGCAGGAAACTAAAGATGCTTGTTTTCGGGGTTTTCATTTTACTCAGGGGTCTTGCTACCAATTTTTGTTTGGGGCCAGTGAAATTGGGAAAAATAATGATGTTTTTACCTAAATTGGGAAAACCTAAAACAATTCTGTATGCATACTGTCACTCGGTTTTAGCTGCAAATTAGACTGTAGTGGTGTAAAATGCATTTGTACATACTCTTGTTGAAGAATCTACTCTAAAACTGTCTTCAAAATGTTTGTAAATGAAGATGAGGTCTTAACATGGGGCATTCTGGGTCCTCATTGGGAATTTTCACCAGAGAATTGGGAAAAAAAAGATACTTTTTGCCATTGGGAATGGGGCCCAATAACGGCCCCAAATTTTGGCAAACGAGACCCCTGTTACTCATTGCTTTTTAATTATAATACCTTAAAATTTCTGTTTTATCAATGTCAAAACGATGGAATGTTGCTTTTTGTAAAGGATTAAAATCTATCCTAACATTTAGATTTTCAAGTAAGATAGTGGACTCAGAAACTAATTAATAACAATCCCTTTCCCAAACAATGCCTGGTTTTGACGTCCCTATTAGAAATGGCTTGGGAAAATATTGACACAAAAGAAGAAACTGCTTGTAACCAGCAGTTTCTCCTTTTGTCTCAATATTTGCTATGCTAGTTTGTACAAAAATCTTATCTTTAATTTCATCCATTTTGTTGTCTGCCGCAGCTTTCGAATTGGAGTAGTCCAATTTTTGGCCGTTTGGGAAAGGGTAAATAACAATCCCTTTCCCAAACAATGACTCCTTGTCAGGACATCACTGGATATGGGATTAGAATACCTTGTAGGAAATGAAGGAAAGGTTGATAACTACCATTTTGTCCTTTCCTTTAATATTTACTTTGTTTTAACAATTCGGTTTCATACTTAGCATTATTTGTGTTTTCTGCAATATCTTTCAACTTTGAACAGTATACCTTTTTGCCATTTTGGAAAGGGTAAAGAGATGTTTTAAACAGATATTTATTGTACATATTCCCAATAGCTGCTCTCTTTGCTGGTTGCAAAGTGAAGTACTTTCTCAATTTTTCATTGAAAGCATTTTAATGTTAGGGATTAAATATTTTGAAGTGAGAAAATGAATATAAAAGTGAAATAAGGATCGGAGTATCAAAATTCAAGCTTTCAATGAAGAATTTAGCGAAAAACTACTGTAAGTGTATTGACTTCATGAAATGAGATAGTCCACCCCGAATTAGATTCATGTGATTCAGACGTATTGGGGCAATGTCGTAAACATAAATTTTGGTGGTGGAATATTCCACATAAATTTTAGTGGTGGAATATTCCACCGCCAAATGTTTACAACCTCGCCCAAATAGGTCAGATTTTTAACAAATATTAACAACGTCACATGAAAAAATCTGACATCAGGTGAACCTCATTAGGGATGGACTGCCTTAAGACAATTATCTTAATTACTTAGTTAACTCTTTTCTGGTCTGCAAAACTGTTACAGGTTGGTTCTGTTTGAAAGCAACTGCAGATCTCTATTCTCTATGACAAAATGAGTATTGGTAAAGATTGATTTGTATACAATATTGCGTAGAAAATACTGAGATAAAAGAAGAAAATGCTGATTATCAGCTACCATAGACAATTATCAGATTGTAAATTGATTGCAAAACATATGAACAAGGTTTTTGCTGAAGACCTTTGAAATTGAATGATTAAAAAAATTAAACTCAGTCAAATAAAGAACTGAAAACATTTAACAAATTGCTGAATATAGGGAGAATTCCACTTTAAAATCGTTAGGAATTACAAGTCGGTATGGGCATGTGGGATTTTTGTAAAAAAACATATTTTGGGTCTGTGGAAACCCAGCTTTGACTTTGTTGTCTGCTAGACCATAAAACCCATTACCATACATTAACTGGCCCAAATTGAAAGATGACATAGACAACTATACCAAATGAAAAAAATAGTACAATTTTGCTATTTCTTGGTCTTAAAGTGTCATTGTTTGGGAATATGTGAAAGGGGCAAAACAGTTTTGCACTGCCCCATTATGGGTTTGGAGTACCATCAATACTCTTTATCAGGAGCTTAAGATAAAGGATTAAGGAAGTCTCCACTCCTGCATGGCTTTGATAAATTTGTTACTTAAATTGCCTAACAAATGCATCATTGTACTTAGAAAGAAAAGAAACAGAACATTTTGTTTATAAAGACAGGTCTAAATACTCTAAACTTGTGATTGAATACAACCCTTTCCAAGCAAGACCTGGCCCCGGTTTCTCAAAAATACTTTTAAAGTATGTTCTCATGCTCAAATCTGAGCCCAATACTCAAATCACATGAAATCCACATGCACTTCAATCGAATAATCGTCAGCGTTGGAGAGTATTCAATTGAAGTTAAGCATGTACTCATGAGTTTAATACTTAACTTTTTACGAGAAACCAGGACAAGCTTTTAAAAATTTAAATGTCCAAAAAACAATATTACGCATCAATATAGGAGAGCATTGGGATACATTGAAGGTTGCATTTACCCGCTGACATTCTATTCCAGGATGTAATGTTTGTAAAAAAAATGATTTTGGTTTAGAAAAAAAGTTATTGAAATGTGTCAGTGACAGCTTTTATCCTGCAAAAAACTCATTTCCCCATTAAAATACTTTGTGAAACCTCACAAGGTAAACTTGTAAAGGCGTTAAAACCATTGTGGAGAATAAAGAAATTGCTTGTGACAGGCAAATTCTTTATTTCCCACAAAATACAATTTTCGACCCTGAAAGACAGTGAAATATTTTCAAATTCTATTCCTTTGAAATTGTTATCTGCAACATTGTTGAATTTGGATGAGTCTGAAATTTTTCCATATTGTATTGGGATTTATAATGGTAAGTTTGACCTATATTTCGATTGATAAGTTACCAAGGTGAATCTTTAGTCCTTAAAATATTTCTGAAATTTTAAATCCTTTTATCTCTTTCATTTATCCCTTTCACTGGATAAACTCTGGCTTTGACTTCACTAGTAGCAAATGCTTGGGCAAACAACGAGATTAAATGAAAAAATGCTGATATCCAGCATTTTGTCCTTTTAGCTCATTTTGTTTTGCTTAGTTGTAGACAATCAAAACCCTATATTGTGGGTACTCATTGGAATCATCTCGATGGGGGGATACCAGTGATTACCTACATCATAGGGTTTGATAAAGAATGAATGAAATATTGCATATTGAAAGGAGAAACCCCTCTTATCTGCAGGTCTGGACCAAACCAATTAATGGTTTGATAATTCTTAACCCATTCCCAAATGACAAAAAATTCGGGTGATCCACCTTAAAAACTGCCACAAATGACAAAATGGATGTTATTGAGGATAGGATTTGTGTAAAATATGGCATAGAAAATATTGAGACAAAAGGAGAAACTGCTGGTTATCAGCAGTTTCTTCTTTTGTCTAAATGTTTTCCCGAGGCGTTTTGACGTCTGTGGTAAAAATGCCTCAGGAAAACATTTAGACAAAAGAAGAAACTGTTTTGGAAAGGTTTGAATTATGTGGGCAAGCAGCTGGAGGCTCAATAAGGATGTTTTTGGTAGCCCTGGTATGAGAAACGACAGGAATCCATAGTCAGGTGCTCCAGCCTCCGTGATGTGACCAATTAGCAGTTACAGCTGAAAGAAGCATTAAACATCAATCAATCAACCAAATACAATATAAGGTGGCACCCCATCTTTACTAATTTTGACCCATTCCCACACAGTGACACTTTTTGACTCCCTTCAAGATAATGGCTTTGGAAAACATTGTGGTAAATGAAGAAATTGCTTGTGACAAGCAATTTCTGCATTTCCATGGGCGGATCTAGAGGGGGAGGGGTCAGGGGGGGCCCCTCTGGCATTGGCAGAAAATTGAATTTTGACTACATAAATTTAGTGTAACCTTAAATATTTACTACTTTTTAAGCCACAATTTGGGCTTGGACTCCCACTGGAAAAAATCTTGGGCTTGGACCCCCCTGGAAAAAAATCCTGGATCTGCCCTTGATTTCCCACACTGTTTTCTTCCCAAAAAGATCAAGATATGTAAAATTTAAATAACTTTAACTTCATATTGTCGTCTACAACATTTTTGAATTTAGACCAGTCAAAAGTTTTGCCCTCTGATAATTGGTTAAAGTTGTGCTGTTTTAGAAATGGTTACATTTCAGACTTCACCACGATACAAATTGATCTGGATTAATCAATCAATCAATTAATCTGTTAATCAAATACAATTTCAGGTGGTACCCCATCCTCATTGAAGTACCTCGGTCTGATACTCACTCATTCAATTAATCATCAATTAATCAATCAATCAATCAAATACATTTTCAGGTGGCACCCCATCCTCATTGAAGTACCTCAGCCTGGTACTGCTGACAGCACAGAATGCCATGGTAACGCTGGTGATGCGGTACGTCAGAACACGGGATGTACCCATGTTCATGGCAACAGGGGCGGTTGTCATGTCGGAAATTCTGAAATGTGTGTCATCACTTGGAATCATTTATTATCAGATGGGATCATTTCAACGCTTCGTCAAACATCTACATGAAAATATAGTCTTGCAACCAGGTATATTTCTGATGATAATATATTAACTTACTATGTCTCTTTTTTGACTAGAATTTTCTGGTCATGGTACCATAATATTACAGTGAATAATATAACCCCTATAGTGCTTTGAAACTATGCATGTAATGTGTGGGACCTCAAAACATACAAAAGTTATAGAACATGATCCTGTCAAGGATGAGTTCAAAATTTTGAAAATGTTTACATTTAGATAAGGATTAATTAAAATAACTTGTACATGTTCTGCTGGTGATTGTCTGAAACTATTTATCCGGTCATTGGTGTATACTTTACAGAATAACTCGCTTTATGTTGCCCTGTCTAACTTAGAATAAGATGTAGCAGCATTTCGTGTAAACTTTTTCTTTGGCTTGTCACAAATGTTGTCATGTGAGTAAGGGTTAACCCTTTCCCAAACAAGAATTTGACATCCCTGAAAGAAATGGCTTGGAAAAATATTGAGACAAAAGAAGAAACTGCTGAAAATCAGCAGTTTCTCCTTTCGTCTCAATATTTTCCGTGCTATATTGTACACAAGTTCTTTCTTAAAGACGTTTTCGGGAGTTTGTTAGCGCGCAAGTTCGTGCGCATTGAAATTCTTTACTCTTGATAGCCTCCGTGGCACAGTGGATAGCGCACTCGACTTGAAACCCGGAGGTTCCGGGTTCAAACCCCACTGGGGGTGTGTCTTTTGGCAAGACATTTAAAAGGGAACGATTTTTCAAGTAAATTGTGACATAATTTCGGACAAACTAATGAATTTCGTGGGGTTTGTTATAAAATCTCGTAACTACGGCTTGGTATAAGCCGTAAATACGAGATTTCATATCAACACCGACTGTTTATCAAAACATAACTGTAAACCCAGTCTATTTTAGTGCAAAATTCCAACAAAATTGATATGGTTACCTCTTTATTTCTTTTTACAGTTATTTTCAGCATACTTTAATGTACAAAATCTGTGAATTTAAAAAAAAATAAATTCGTAAAACTTTTTTTATTTCGATTTTTGTGCATTACTTGAACGAAATTTGTGGAAAAATGTGCCTTTGACGGAAAAAGTAGTAATTTGTAAAACCGCATTCCTTTGGTATTTTTAGCTCACCTGAGCACGAAGTGCTCAAGGTGAGCTATTGTGGTCGCTTTTTGTCTGTCGTCCGTCTGTCCGTCCGTCCGTCTGTCCGTCCGTCCGTCTGTCCACAATTTGTTGTTACCACTCTAGCATCCACAAATATTGACCAATCTTGACCAAACTTGGTCAAAACATGTATGCCTATAAGTTCTCGGATGAGTTTGATTTTGAGTCAGATCGGACCAGGAAGTCCAGAGTTATGTGCCCTTGAACGTCAAAAATGGCTAGTTTTGACTTTGTTACCACTCTAGTATCTACAAATATTGACCAATCTTGACCAAACTTGGTCAAAACATGTATGACTATAAGTTCTCGGATGAGTTTGATTTTGAGTCAGATCAGACAAGGAAGTCTGGAGTTATGTGCCCTTGAACGTCATAAAATGGCTAGTTTTGACTTTGTTACCACTCTAGTATCTACAAATATTGACCAATCTTAATCAAACCTGGTGAAAACATGTATGACCATAAGTTCTTGGATGAGTTCGATTTTGAGTCAGATCGGACTTGGAAGTCCGGAGCTATGTGCCCTTGAACGTCAAAAAAGGCTAGTTTTGACTTTGTTACCACTCTAGTATCTACAAATATTGACCAATATTAGCCAAACTTGGTCAAATCATGTATGACCATAAGTTCTCGTATGAGTTCGATTTTGAGTCAGATCGGACTTGGAAGTCCGGAGTTATGTGCCCTTGAACATAAAAAATGGCTAGTTTTGACTTTGTTACCACTCTAGCATCTACAAATATTTACCGATGAAGACAAAACTTTGCCACAATGTTGGTAACTATAAGATCTTGGATGAATTTGATTTTCAGTGTGATAGGAGCAGGAAGTCTGGAATTATGTGCCCTTGAATTTGACAAAATTGCTGTTTTCGACTTTGTTTACACTGTAGCATCTACATTTATTGACTAATCAAGGCAAAACTTGGCAACAATGTTGGTGACCATAAGGTCCTTGATGAATTAAATTTTCAGCTTGATTTGATTAGAAAAACAAGAGTTATTGGCCCTTGAATTTAACAAAATTACTGTTTTCGACTTTATTTTCTTTCTTGCAAACACAAATATGGACCAATCAAGACACAACTTGGTCACAATGTTGGTGACCATAAGATCTTGATTGTTTTAATTTGTTCGATTGATCGGACTAAAAAAAACCAGAGTTGTGCGCCCTTGATGGCTACAAAATTGCCACTTTCGACTTTGTTTTCTCTCAAACAGCAATAAATATTAACCAATAAAAAAACTTGGACAAGTGTTATGTGCCCTTGACTGTGACAAAATTGTTGTTTCCTTCCACTTTGTTTTTACTGTAACAGCTACAAATATTGATCATTCAAGATTATGAAAGCAGTTTTCAGCTTGATAAACATCTCGCATCTTAAATTATGTGCTCTTGAACTTGACAACCTTACGACTTTCATTCTATCTAGGTGCAGGTGAGCGATCAAGGACCATCATGGTCCTCTTGTTACTTTTCTACTCATTTCATGAATTCCACATCTTGTTTGTAATACAAACTGAATTGTATGACCAAAGAAATATGTTAGATATGTGAAAAAGGTATGAAAAATCATGTATTTGTTAAGATAGTGTGTATTTTTTAAAAAATAAAAAAATCATGCAAAAAAGGTTTACAGGTGTGTTGTAAGAATGCAAATACAAGGAAAACTAATATGGTGACCCCACTTTTTCTTTGCATATTTGAACTAGGCATACTCTAAAGAAAAAAATATGTAAAAATGAGAAAAATTAAATTCGGCAAAAAGAATCTAGTAAATGTCTTTAAGCATGGTCCATTAATTTTGTCGTCTGCAATAGTTTTTGAAATGGAAATTTTGAAAATTTGTTGTTTGGGAAAGGGTTAAATGAGATAACTTTTTTGTTATGTTCTACAGGTGACTGTCTGAAGGTGTCTATCCCATCATTGGTGTATACTCTACAGAATAACTTACTTTATGTCGCCCTGTCTAACTTAGATGCAGCGACATTTCAGGTGAACTATTTCTCTCTATTTTTAACCCATTACCAAACAACAATTTTTGGGGGTAGTCTGATTCAAAAGCTGCCGCAGACGACAAAATGGATGTTGATAAAGATTGGATTTGTATAAAATTAAGTTCAGAAAATATTGAGGCAAAAGAAGAAAATGCTGGTTATCAGCATTTTCTTCTTTTGTCTCAATGTTTTCCCAAGCCTTTTCTATTAGGGACGTAAAAACCAGGTCTTGTTTGGGAAAGCCTTAATCAATTTATTTGAGGCCAGTTAATAACACGGCAGGGATTGTGTATTGTGTTTTATCTGATAGATAACAAGCATGGGATTGATCTTTTGGAAAAGTACAATGAGTTACCAGATAAGTTCATACATACATACAGTTCATACAGTTTTCGATACCAGAATGATGTACTATGTACATATTAAGCTACTTATAGCTTCTAAAGGCCCTTTTTTCTTTTTTATACGCCGCCGGAGGCGGACGTATATTGGCGTCATCTTCTCCGTCTGTCCGTCCGTCTGTCCATCCGTCCGTCCGTACGTCCGTCCACTTTTCTTGTCAACGCAACTCCTCCTAAGTTTCTGGCTGGATCTTCTTGAAACTTGGTCAATGTTATCACCTCAATTGGTAGATGTGCATGAAGGAAGGATTTTATGGTTCATTGATTTTTGCCTGAGTTATGCCCCCTTAACGTATACAACCCATCATTAGCACTAAAGAGCCAGATGCGAAAATTGAAAAGTGCCAGTAAATCCTAAACTTTGTTATATTCCTATTCCAAATACAAACATAAGCATTTTGAACGGTTTAGAATTTTGAATTAATGCATATGTATGGAAATATTTGACAAAAATGTTATAAATTACCTCCCTTGTATATGAATATAGAGTAAAATTATAATTGTAAATTATTTTCTTCTTAAAGCATAATCTTGAAATCCGTCACGGTGAATTAACTTATTTGAAGTGTATTTACAAGAGGGTGTAATTTGATGCCTGTCCAATGGCTAGAAAGTGGAGTTTTTAATGATGGGTCATATACCTTAAAACTTAGTCTCTGGGGGGCGTATATTGTGACCATGGCACTCTTGTTTTATTAGAGAAGAGGCTACCTCACTGCTACCCTCTCCATACAGCTGGGTAGACTGGGTCTGACATTTAAGTGTCTTGCCCAAAGACACACCTTACCTTAGTGGGATTCGAACTCATATCCATCGGGATATAAGTCGAGTGCGCTAACCACTGCACCATTCCGTCTGTCAATAAATCAAAGTCATAAATCTGAGGAAAGAGCTTAGTAAGGAGGGGTGTATGCAACAAACAGCTTGAAAATTGACACAAAAATAAGAAAGCTATTGCAAATACATGTACTTGAAACGGGGCTAATTTGGCCATACATGTATTTGTTATCCATTATTTAATGCACATTCCTTATCATGATTAAGAATAGGTATATAATGTTAGGGCAAGGTCAAAAAGCTGGAGTTGCATGGTTTTGACTTCCCCTGGATGATAAAATAATTTTGCCCTGTCTGTCTGTCTTTAACATTTGCCATAATTTTCGGGGTCATTTGTGTTTCACAAACACATCTTGTTTTATCTACAGCAGCTTTTGAATTGAACCACCCTAAAATTCTGCCGTTTTGGAAATGTATAAAAACATTTTTTTGTCATATCAGGTATCTGTCTGTCCATCCCTCTGTCACATCAGGGGCATATGTATTTCATAAACACATCTTGTTCTATCTACAGCAGTTTTTGAATTGCATCACTCTAAAATTCTGCCTTTTGAGAATTTTTTTAAAAACATATTTGTGACCTTTCACGCAAAAAGAGACCTTATCAGAAGCAAAAAATTCCAAATTTTGACAAGCTTGTCAGACTCAGCACAGGTCAACCAGATACTCTATGCGAAAAAACCCCCAAAAAACAACAACATAAAGCGAGATAGGGAAACATTCCAGATCAAGAAAATTACATACAAGCGAAAAATATCGACCCTAGTCTGGCTGCGCGGACTGCACAGACTGACTAGGGTCGATATTTTCCACAAAACCCATAAGGTCCCTTTTAGAGTGACGGGTCACATATTTTTGTTTTATCAGGTGACGTATCAACTTAAGATTCTCACTACAGCAGTATTCTCCGTGATTATGCTCGGAAAACGTCTCTCCATCGTACAGTGGATCTCATTGGTCATCTTATTTACGGGTATCTCAATCGTACAGATGCAACCAGACAACGCAGGAAGCCAGAGTGAACAGACTGAACAGCTCCCGCTACTCGGACTCCCAAACAAGACCTGGCCCTGGTTTCTCGTAAAAACTTAAGTACATTCTCATGAGAACATGCTCAACTTCAAAGGGATACTCTCCAACGTTGAAGGGTATTCGGTTGAAGTTCACATGGATTTTGTGCAATTTGAGCACGGTGCTCAGATTTGAGCATGAGAACGTACTTAAGTTTTTTTGAGAAACTGGGGCCTGGTTTTGACATCCTTAATAGAAAAGGCCTGGGAAAACATTGACGCAAAAGAAGAAAATGCTGATAATCAGCATTTTCTTCTTTTGCCTCAATATTTTCTGCACTTTGTTGTACATAGATTCAATCCTTTCCAACATCCATTTTTTTATCTACAGCAGCTTTTGAAATTGTACTACTCTAAATTCTGCCGTCGCGGAAATGGTTTTACCCATTCTCACACAGTTTCTTTGTTTTCCATAAAGGTTTCTAACACAAAAAGGGAAGATTTTTAAATTCTCATCTACCTGAAATCGTCGTCTGCAACAACTATCAAATTGCAACAGTGCAAAATTTTGTCGTTTTGGAAATTTTTAAAAACATATATTTTCATTTTATCAGGTGACATACCAACTGAAGATTCTCACTACAGCAGTATTCTCCGTGATCATGCTCGGAAAACGTCTCTCCATCGTACAGTGGATCTCATTGGTCATCTTATTTACGGGTATCTCAATCGTACAGATGCAACCAGACAACGCAGGAAGCCAGAGTGAACAGACTGAACAGCTCCCGCCACTCGGACTCCCAAACAAGACCTGGTTTTGATATCCTTAATAGAAAAGGCTTGGGAAAACATTGACGCAAAAGAAGAAAATGCTGATATTCATCATTTTCTCCTTTTGCCTCATTATTTTCTGCACTTTGTTGTACATCAATTCAATTTTTACCAACAACCGTTTTCATGGCCCCATATTGAAAGATAGGGGGATATTGTTTTCTCATGTCTTTCTGTCTGTCCGTCTGTTTGTCCAAAAACTTAGCATTGGCCATTTTGGGGGCATTCATGTTTCACTAACACATCTTGTTTTATCTACAGCAGCTTTTGAATTGTACCACCTAAAAATTCTGGGCCCCATTTTACTAACGAACGTACGATTATTTTTTGCGTAATTACTTGTAACAACAAACCTGATTGGTCTAATCTGATTTTTCGTGCAATCAGATGCCTTGTCACACAGTTTACACAAAAGTATGATCGTAAGATCGTTAGTAAAACAGGGCCCTGGTATTTTGGAAATTTTTAGAGAACATTTATTTTTGTGTTATTAGGTGACGTACCAACTTAAGATTCTAACCACAGCAGTATTCTCTGTGATCATGCTCGGAAAACGTCTGTCCATCGTACAGTGGATCTCATTGGTCATCTTATTTACGGGTATCTCAATCGTACAGATGCAACCAGACAACGCAGGAAGCCAGAGTGAACAGACTGAACAGCGCCCGCTACTAGGACTCGTTGCTGTGATAGTGTCTTGTTTAATGTCTGGGTTCGCCGGCGTTTATTTCGAGAAAATTTTAAAAGGGACCAAACAATCTGTGTGGTTGAGGAACGTACAGTTAGGGTTTTTAGGTTCGGTGATAGGTTTTGTGACAATGATGATAAAAGAAGGGGATAAAGCCTCGTCGCATGGATTCTTTTACGGTTATGATGCTTTAGTTTGGCTCGTGATAGCTTTACAATCATTAGGAGGACTTCTCGTGGCGGTTGTCGTGAAGTACGCTGACAATATTTTAAAAGGTTTTGCCACATCGTTAGCGATTGTTATATCGTGTATTGTTTCAGTTTACTTTTTCGAGTTTAATCTGTCGTTACAATTTATCATTGGTGCTTCGCTAGTGATGTTGTCAATATATTTATACGGAAAGTATATACCCCCACCGCCCATAGTGAAAAAGAATGACAATGAAAATGGTAAAGTAAGGACAATCTAAAATAATCCAGAGCTCTAGATATGAGGCAGTGAAGGCTTTTCAAAATACAATATTTCCCTTATTGTTCATCAAACCCTATGTTGTGGGTGCTCATTGGAATTGTCTCGACGAGACAATTCCAATGAGAACCCACAACATTGGATTTGAAGTAACAAATTTAGAATGTCTTCACTCCCACCTATATGTTACTCTGATAATCATTATCAAATAAGTATTAATCTATTACACGGTGTATAATCATGTGACTTCGAGTTTCCTATAATTTTCAATAACTTTGTCAATAGATCTACTTGACCAATTTGAATTCGGTTTGAAGCAGAGAAGGTGGAAAAATGTCAGGAATAACGTGGTCCTGGTAGATTTTTAAAAAATCAACTGATATAAAAGTTATTGAAGATAAACCAAAATTTTGGTTTATCTTCAATAACTTTTTTATCAGATGATTTTTAAAAATCATCCATGTCCATCTAATGCGTGACGTCTGTCCACATTCTCTGCTTCAAACCGAGTTCAGATCGGTCCTGTATCAACAAAGTTATTGAAGATATTCAGTAATTATTGGATCACATGATTATCCACCGTGTATTGACAGACAGCAAATTTTCGACTGTTCCAGTTTGAAAGGTGTCACAGACAATAATTTCAAGTTGATGATTTTTTTAAGTCTTTCAATTTTGGGTTAGAAAACATTGTAGACAATGAAGAAATTGCTTGTTAAAAGCAATTTCTTCATTTTCCACAATGTTTTCCAAAGCTTTTTTATGTGAGGGAGTCAAAAGGCGTCACTCTGTAATAGGTTAACCTTTACTAAACAAGACCTGGTTTTGACATCCCAGGTAGAAACGACTTGGAAAAACAGTGATGCCAAAAAAGAAAATGCTTATACCGGTGATCAGCATTTTCTTCTTTTGCCTCATGATTTTTTTTGCATTTTTGTACACAAACCATTTATTTCAATATTAATTTTGTCTTCTGCAGCAGATTTCAAAATGGAACAGTCTAGAAGTTTGTCGATTGTGAAAGGTCCAACCCCTTCCCAAACTAAATGCATTTTAGAGTAGTCCTATGTTTAGACTTGTCCCATGAAATTGCAAGAAGCCTAATACCTAAAAAACATTTTAGTAAAATTATTTTTGTTGCCTTTGTCCTACATTTTAGTAATATGTTTGTTACTTTTTTCTAGTCCTATGTAGCTGAACTGTTTTAGACAACAAAAATAATATTGCTAAAAAAATTTTTCTGGTACATGTAATAGATTTCTTGCACTTACATTATAGTGTCATACTCTTCATTGACACAACTTTTTTAATATTTTCTTAACCCTTTCCCAAACGAGAAAATATTGGGGTGGTCCAATTTGAAAGCTGTTGCAGGCAATAAAATGGTAGTTGGTTAAGATGAGATTCCTGTGAAATATTACATAGAAAATATTGAGACAAAAGGAGAAACTGCTGTTTATCAGCAGTTTCTTCCTTTGTCTCAATGTTTTCCAAAGACTTTTCTATTAGGAACATCAAAACAAGGTCTTGTTTTTAGAAAGGGTTAAACAAGTCCTGGTTTTGACATCTCTGTTTGAGAAAGATTAGTTAAACACTGAGACTAAAGAGGAAAATTTTAAAAACAGCCTTTCTTCCCTTGCTTGAAATCTAGTGTTTTCTGTGCTATAATGTACACAAACTCCATTTTATGAATCCATATACATGGGCGGATCTAGAGGGGGGGTCAGGGGGTCTGGACCCAAGCCCCATCCCCCCCACCCCACCCCCCCATGGCGTTGGCCGAAAATTAAATTTTGACTATATAGATTTAGTGTAATGTTACATATTCATTACATTTTTAGCCATAATTTGAGCTTGGACCCCCCTGGAAAAAATCTTGGGCTTGGACGCCCCTGTTAAAAAATCCTTGATCCGCCCTTGCATATATTTTGGTTGTTGATGACGGCTTTGAAGGTGGCAGACCTTGACTTTGTGACCTGCGCCGGTGGGGAGTATTATTCCACTCCGACACAGTTTTTGTTCTGCTTACTTACAGTTGCTACATGTCATGAAATAAATGCGAGAGAATGACTTGGATCTGCAAGAGAATGCAGAGTTCCATATTAGAGGGGTGAAGACTTTCTAACTTTTTATGCCCCCGATAGGGAGGCATCATAAATTTGACTTGTCCGTCCGTCTGTCTGTCTGTCTGTCCGTCCGTCTGTCTGTCATTCCGTCCAAAAACTTTAACATTGGCCATAACTTCCTTATTACTTAACATATTCGCTTCATACTTTACCACAACATTCCTTGGTACATTACCTTTCTGTAGGCACATACTTTGGTGACCTTGACCCCTGGATGACCTTGACCTTGAACATAGATTGGCCATAATTTAAAATCAAAGCGGTGTCGGGGGCATTGTCATCTTACAGTGACAGCTCTTGTTTATTTCAAATCCAAACCCTATAGAATCAGTCGGCATGACGTCATAGCCTCACTGTCATTTTTTCATCGAGGGTACTACCCCGGTCTTTATCGTTCTGGGATACCATTTCTGAGGCGGAATATTTCAAAAATCCATGGTTGAAATTCATAAACAAAACTCTTTCTTTAAAGAATGTGAATTAAACTGTCTAACTACCAACATATTTTTAATAATCAAGCGTAGTCGTCAAGATATTAATGCTGAAAGTTGGTAATGCTTTAACAAAAAAGACCAAAGCTTTCACCTCCACCGAATGAGTGCAGGTCCGACCGAATCAATGTTTTGGGTACTCATTTGAATCGTCTCGACGAGACGATTCTAATGAGTACCCACAACAAAGGGTTTGATGAGGTTTTAGTGAAATATTACATTTTGAAAAGTCATCACTACCTCTAATCTGGAGCTCTGTGGAATGACTTGGATCTGCCACAGTCTGTGCTTATACACAGGCTGATCTGAGGCGCGTTCTTTAGTGCGAGATTTTTTAAAGATTTCTTAAGGTGTTTTGGATAAAGCGTTTTTAAGACCGAGACTTTGACTGAGCTGTTCCGAATGTTCCATATTTATACAAATGACGTCATCATGACGTCATTTGTATAAAGTATGGAGCATTTGGAACACCGCAGTTTATGAATTATGGGGCGTTCGGAACATCTCGGTCAAGTCTCTTTTATATTGTTTCTATAGAGTTGATTGAGGGATTCTGCATTAAGGATAGGGTAATGGCGCCTCCCATTGAGGGTCTTAAAAATCTTGCTCTAAAGAGAGCTTTATCCTAAAATATCTTAAGAAATCTTATGAAATCTCAAGAAATCTCACTCTAAAGAACGCACCATGCTGGCCTCATAATGCTATAAGAGACTTTTTCCAGATCCCAGCTTATACTATTACGTTGAACCTCAAATTATATAACTAGTCAGTATTTTACTTGCCTGAATTAATTTAGTGCTTTATTTTTGATTTGTTAAATTTTCTGTATTATTTCATGTGTGGTAATAGCATGACATTGTTATGACCAATTCTCCTTTACTTTTGTAAACAAAAATGCTTTTTTTTTGTTAATTTTCATTAAAATTCTTTATTCCTAAATGCAGAATCTACCACAGTATGATGCCATGTTTTCCAATTTATTTTGAAAACAATGGACACCTTCAATTAATTAATTTTTATCAAAGCTGAGAGCATTTATGAAAAGGGATTTCGTCACTTTTCATGAATGTTCTCAAGCTTTGACAAGGAACTGAGTGGAATTCATGGTATCAAAATAAATCTAAGAGTATTTAATGTAAAAATGATACCCACAACGTCGCTATTTTGAGATTCATAAAACATCAAATTTTTTCGAGTGGCGTTGTTGCGTATCCTAAGCTATTAGGACACGGTGATTAACATTCGGGGCTGGAAAGTTCCACTGCAAAAATGTTAACTACCACGCCCGAATAATTCCGACGTCGAATGAATCTCATTACGGGTGGACTACCTTAATTGAGAATTCCCCCAAACTACAATTTTTATGCTCCCCGAAGGGAGAGCATATAGTCGCCGCTTTGTCTGTCCGTCCGTCATTCCGTCCGTCCGTCCGTCCGAAGCAATATCTCCATAACCCTTGGGCCAAATCAAATGAAACTTACCATGTGAACTCCCTATGACATAATGCCGATGTGCTTTTCCCCGTTTTTGGATTTGAGGCCTCGTCATGGGAAAAGGGGACTTAAGGTTAAATATAGTTTTTCTCTAATTACTCCTAGTCTAATGGTCAGAATTTGATGAAATTTCATATTTTAGTAGCAAATCAGATACTCTTGACAATAAAGTGCTCTCTATGGCATACATTTATTGTGACAATGCCTTATTCGGGGAGCATTGTCCGTCTCTGACGGCCCTTGTGTTTACAAAAGTTAAAAATGTATCATAACATTGTCACATGATTACTGCCTGTGTATTTGTACCATTGCCAAAAGTCCCTGATTCTGTACATTATTTATGTTTATGTTTATTTTCAAGGAAAGTTCTGGTAAATATTGTAAGGAAGCAAATACTAGTGACAAATCAAAGTGCTGAGAGCACTGTAATTGGACGTCTCTGATTGATTGAGCGGGATTGTACATGAACGAAAGATATTTTATTCATTCTTCTGTGTTTAATTCTATATGATCGGTTTCGGACATACGAAATCGGCTTTAATACCAGAAAACCCTTCTCAGGCTTCAAATTGATTTGATTGCCGTTTCAAGACAACTGATTTGTCGCTATGAATAATCACTATTAATTTGATTACCAAATTCAATTAAGGCCATGCGATTAGCACTTTTGTCTTCTTGTTCGGTTTACTATGAGTATTGTCGTCAGGTATACTTTTCATTGATTTTATAAAGTACGCTACAAAGCAGTTTATTCAAAATGTAAGCCAACGCGCTACATAAATGAAAGCCGCGATAGCTCACTTAGCAGAGCACTCACCTTGTACTCTTTACACATGTTATATCCGGAAGGCCCTGGGTTCGTATTCTACTCAGACATTGTTCTTTTTAATCATCTTTTTTATACGCCGCCGGAGGCGGACGTATATTGGCGTCATCTTTTCCGTCTGTCCGTCCGTCCATCCATCCGTCCGTCCATCCGTCCGTCCGTCCGTACGTCCGTCCACTTTTCTTGTCAACGCAACTCCTCCTAAGTTTCTGGCTGGATCTTCTTGAAACTTGGTCAATGTTATCACCTCAATTGGTAGATGTACATGAAGGAAGGATTTTATGGTTCGTTGATTTTTGCCAGAGTTATGCCCCTTAAAAACTTAGTCTCTGGGGCTTATTGAAATTGCAGCCTTGTCAACGCAACTCCTCCTAAGTTTCTAGCTGGATCTTAATGAAACTTGGTCAATGTTATCACCTCAATTGGTAGATGTGCATGGAGGAAGGATTTTATGGTTCGTTGATTTTTGCCTGAGTTATGCCCCTTAAAAACTTAGTCTCTGGGGCTTATTGAAATTGCAGCCTTGTCAACACAACTCCTCCTAAGTTTCTGGCGAGATCTTAATGAAACTTGGTCAATGTTATCACCTCAATTGGTAGATGTGCATGAAGGAGTTATGCCCCCTTAAAACTTAGTCTGTGGGGCTTATTGAAATTGCAGCCTTGTCAACGCAAGTCCTCCTACGTTTATGGCTGGATATTAATGACACTTGGTCAATCACTTCAATTGGTAGATTTGCATGAAGGAAAGATTTTATGGTTCATTGATTTTTCTAGAGTTATGCCCCCTTAAAACTTAGTCTCTGGGGCTGATTGAAATTGCAGCCTTGTCAACACAACTTCTTCTAAGATTCTGACTGGATCCTTATGAAACTTGGTGGATGTTATTACCTTAATTGGTAGATGTGCATGAAGTAAGGATTTTATGGTTCATTGATTTTGCCTGAGTTATGCCCCCTTCAATCTTAGTCTCTAGGGCTTAATTATATTTCAGTCTCGTGAACGCAATTCATTCCAGGTTTTTGACTGGATATTTATAAAAACCTTTTTGTGAACACAACTTTTTACAGGTTTTTGTGTGAATATTTATAAATCCTTGTCAATGTCATTTTTTTGTCTCAAGTTTTATAAGTGGCGGCGTATATTGTGACCATGGCACTCTTGTTCGACTTCTATCTCCACCATCGTTGGCGAAAAAACGACCGCAGTGATTTAGAATCGATCTTAACACAAATTCAACGAAATAAAGTAATGAAACGCCGATCATTTACATACAATTCCGCTCAATCAATGAGATGCGTCTAAATATGGTGCTCCAAGCACTTTGATTTTTATTCCTGTTTAGAGTAAAAAAAGAAAAAAACACGGTAGCAGTTTTCCCTGGTTGTAGTTACAAAACAAATTCAATACATACTTTTCATGAAACAAAATACCAGATGAATTGGAGCACCTAACCATGGATTCCTCCTACCGCAGCATCCTTACATCTACAGATGTGCATGAAAAGAAGAAATTGGAAACGTGCCGTCGGGAAAATGGCAGTGGAGTACAATAAGCAATTTAGATCTTCATATCACTATCAACGAAAATTTGAGAATAGCAATGTCTCTATCTGTAAACATATTTATACGATCATCCAGGTACCATCTGTTGCAGACCCATTGCTTCATCTTCTTAGCTCAATACACGTAAACGGGTCTCTTAAACGAAATAAATACAGATCGCTGTCACTTAGTCTTATACTAGTAATAATCATTGTTGTCATGATCATCGATCAGTATGTAAATAGGTCATGATACTGTCGAATATCAGTGATACAGATGCTGGAGAAAAAAACTCGTAAGAGCAACTATTTTTCTGAATAGGTGGATTTCACTAGTGTCTCATCTGAGGCTGTTCAGATGAAACCCCGATTTGTCATCGAGTCGAACCCGAGTTGCGAAATGAACTCACTCCCCGATAATCAATTTCAAAACCCTGGTTCCAAAGTACGTCTCGTGGAAACCCCGTTCCTTTAAATGTGTCAAAGACTTAAACAACATTGATCAAAGAAAAGGAACCTATCATACACAATACGTGTATTAAATTGGGTAATCATTCTAAAATGTGTGTTTTCAGTAAACACATCAAGAAAAACAAACGTTTTACAGAAGAAATAATCCGAACTGGTTTTGAACCAACGGCGTTCCAAATTTCAAACTGAAAAAAGGTTGCGAGGTTAATCCTTTCCCGTTTGAGCTATCGCTGCTGCTGATGATATAGGGTGTCTGTTTACATTATAACCATAGTGTATGCATGTATCGCTTTCTAAAGATCTTACCCTTTACACAATAAATATTACGAAAGTCAAAAAACTACAAGAAAATGATTAAATCGAAAAAAGATCGTAAAGTTGGTTAAGACGTGGTATGAATTGAATCGGCCAATGAATCTTATAGTATTTGTTAGAGAACACATAGAAAGTAGGAAAAGATACGACAGTTTTCCTGTATGGTCGCAAAATCTATTTTGAATTCTGGTCAACTGGCAATTGAGTCTGAGAAAGGGTTTTTTGGTAATGAAAACCCATTTCGCCTGTCCAAAAGTGGTTATAAGAATTGTACGTCCTTTCGGACGTCCAATTAAAAACAAAAAGAATTGTCCCTTGTCCTGCTTAATTGAAATTTTAAATGATTGTTTAATTAAAAGATCCACAGCATCCAGAAAATTGCTAGTATTTTTGTCATCTTCTCTTCTTCAATCCATTTTCAAATCAATCTTATATTGACAAAGTTATTTCAGTTTTTCTGCAATTGCTGTTTTGTTACATGAATCCCCTCTGTACCAAAGTGTGTCGCTGATTCTTACATGTTATTTCTTGCTATCAACATCTAGTTAGAGGGGGAGGCAGAGCAAGGAATAAGAAAGGGTTAACCCATTAACAAAAGACAAAATTTTGGACTGTTCCAATTTGAAAGGTGCTGCAGACAACAAATTCAATGGCTTGAAATTTAACAATTTTATGTGTTCTTGTTTAGAAAGCATTTTGGAAAATGAAGAAATTGCTTGTCACAAGCAATTTCTTCATTTTCCACATTGTTTTCCAAAGCATTTTTATATAGGAGTGTCAAAAAGGTGTCAGAGTTTGGTAATGGGTTAAGACTCTAAATTTGTTATTTTTAATCCAAACCCTATTTTGTGGGTACTCATTTGAATTGTCTCGAGACATTTCCAATATATACACAACTTGGTGTTTTTTCTTGCTGTTTAGATGTTTCATTTTGAAAAGTTATTGCCATTTTCTTACATACTAGTATATATGATGCTTTAATACTTTAAGGTAAGGCTTGTGTAATGGGCTCTTTGACCAGTTATGGAACGAAATCTGTATGGTGCGAATAGACGATTTTAAAGGGAAATAATTTTCATTGCTCTCAACTTTTGAATTTTTTACTTTTGTTAGGGTTTTTTGCCTACTCTTCATACAATTTGGAAACATTTTCACAAAAATTATTTAGAATATTTTCCGGAAATCTGAGCACGCTCAATTATTTCTGTTTTTACGGAAACAGGCGATATTGCATCTAACGGAACTCATCAGACATTTTCGGAAATAATCGGTGTGTGCTCGGACTTATGAATGTAGCGGAATATGTCGAAATATAATGATTATACAGGGAGTGCATTACGCAGGCCTAATTACCTTAAAATCAAGAGTTTTAATGAAGAAGAGAAATATATGCATTGTTGTTAAAATGTTTCAACTTTATATAGTTAAATATGTTAAATGTTAATTCATAATCAGTTTTCATAAGATAACAGATGAAAATTTACAACAAAATCATGAATCTAAAAGATGGTGATTTAATTAGAATCAGTTCAGTTGTTTACTGCCTTGAAATTGTACGCTGTATAATTCAAAGAAATGGGGAACTATACCAATCACTCAGATCACTTTGCCACCATTTGCCTATGGATATTTTTATGCCTCCGTATCGAAAGATTGGAGGCATATTGTTTTACTTGTGTCTGTCTGTCTGTCCATCTGTCTGTCCGAAAACTTAACATTTGCCTTTTCTCGGAAATTATTGGACATACACAAAGCTCAAAATTGGTATGTGTCTTCTTTCAATGATATTTATCTGTTCCATGCTGTACGACCTTCCTCAAGGCCATCTGTTAACCCTTATCAACCCTTTACACAAAAACTTAACATTTTAGAAAAATGGCTGTTTCATGGGCATTTGTGTTTCACAAACACATCTTGTTATTTTATGGTTTTATGCGCAAGTTTGTATACTTATGTTCATCTACTTAAGGAATTGTTCCAAAGAATTTGCACAAAAGTATGGGACCAAAACAAGGACATAGATCAAATTAATATTCATTGGCGGCTCTTATTATGCTCCCCGGAGGGAGAGCATATATAGTCGCTGCTTTGTCTGTCCGTCAATCCGTCCTGTCCGTCCGTCCTGTCTGTCCGTCATTCCGTCCATCCGTCCATAGTGATTTCTCTATAACCCTTGGGCCAAATCAAATGAAACTTACCATGTTAACTCCCTATGACATAATGCCGATGTGCTTTTCCCATTTTTTGGATTTGAGGCGTTGTCATGGGAAAAGGGGACTTAGGGTAAAATGCACTTTTTCTCTAATTTCTCCTAGTCTAATGCTCAGAATTTGATGAAATTTCATATTTGAGTAACAAATCAGATGCCCTTGACAATAAACTCTTTGAAATATGCGTATAAAAAATATGTCATGGAAAAAGGGGGCTTAACATTTGTTTGCTTTATATTAGCTCTCCATGGCATACATTTATTGTGACAATGACTTATTCGGGGAGCATTGTCCGTCTCTGACGGCTCTTGTTCATTATCTTTTTCTTCTGAAATGACAATGATTAATCCATTCTCATATGAATTTAATTTACCGGTAGACTGGTCCAAATTCAAAATGGTCGCCGAAAAAAATGCAATCATACCCAAAAACTTAGCATCTTTTGATGTTTTCTAAAGCAATTTTCGTTATGGATACCAAAACCAGTCATTGTTAAGTATTAGAATGCATTGTTTAAGATTACACTAGATCTACCTTGCACAGTGTTCATTTTGATGATTGTGTTCCACTATTTAGATTTTTTCCTTTTAACTATTTATAATACAAAATGCAGTATACATATTAGATATAGGCTGTAAAGAAGATTCTACGCGAAATAAACTCTCAAATGCGCACAGCGCATTGAGCGTTTATATCGCATAGAATCTACTATACAGTGGCGGATCCGGGGGGGGGGGGGGGGGGGGGGGTTCAGTGGTTCGAGCGAACCCCCCTCTGTGGCCTGATTTTTTTCATTTTCATGCAGAAATTCAGTCAAATTTGTGTAATATTAGAAAAATGAAACCCCCCCCCCCCCCCTTTGCATACATCCGAACCCCCCTAACAGAAATCCTGGATCCGCCACTGCTATACAGACAATCTGACATACTGTTCGACAATGGAGACAGGGGCATGGCTATGTATAGACGTCACATAATCAAGTAGACAGTCTCGTTTATTGAAAATAGAGTTGTAAAACTTTTACAATATACTGTAATTTCATTGGTCCAAAAAGTAGGTCGAACTCTAAAAAAATACAGTACATTGTAATGGCGGGGAATCACATGTCACATCATTTTCGATATTTTTAAAAAATTCTGTTAATATATGATCAATTTGAATAAAGTTTTGAAGCAGAGAAGGCAGGAAAATGCCAGGGATTTGCTGAATGCAGAGGATCTTTTAAAGGGACATTTCATTCCAATTTCATTTTTTTAAAGTATGTCTTGATGCCAAGACTGGTTATTCTAATGAGTATAAATACTATTAGTTTTTTGAAGTTGTTGCCAATAAGCGAGAAACACAGTCACATTTAAAGTTGAGACATAATCGATAAATTGCATATAAATCCTAACTGTTGTCCACAACAATTTGTTCAATTTTAACACAAAAATATAAACTTCTCGTAAACGGCGTTATAGTTTGGCTTGAAATTTTCAGAATTTTCATAAGGAAATATGCTCTTTCAGATAAAAATAAAAGTAAAATTTATGACAAAAAAAATCTGAAATGTCACTTTAAAAATCAGCTGACACAAAAGTTATTGACCAACCACAATTTTGGTCAGTCACCAATAACTTTTTTATCAGTGGATTATGAAAAAATCTACCACATACATCACTGATGCATGTCCGCCTTCTCTGCTTCAAACCATTTTCAAATTGAATGCATATTAATCAATTACTGCATAGCAACGCCTTTTGACTCCCTCACAAGAAAAGGCTTTGGAAAACATTGTGGAAAATGAAGAAAATGCTTGTGACAAGCAATTTCTTCATTTTCCACAATGTTTTCTAACCCACGATGGAAATATTTATAGAATTTCATCAACTTGAAATTGTCGTCTGCAACATATTTCAATTTAGACCAGCCTAAACTTTTGCCGTCTAGTAATGGGTTACCATAATTATTGGAAATATAACCCATTACCATGCAATGACTCTTTTTGACTCCCCACAAAATAATGGACATGGAAAACATCGTGGAAAATGAAGAAATTGCTTGTGACAAGCAATTTCTCCATTTCCCACAATATTTTCCATCTAAAAAGACCCAACAAGTAAAAATCACATTCACTTGAAATTGTCGTCTGCAAGATCTTTCAATTTGGACCACCCTAAATTTTTGTCGTTTGGGAAAGGGTTAAAGCAATGGTTGTGTCATGTGATTCCCGGCAGTGATTTTGTATTTAGAATAGTTTTATGCAAGTTACAGTTACACTATTTTGTATATATGTAATGCATGTAGACTATCAATGCCAGAGTATTTTCAATAAAATACATTTTACTTCAAATTTCTTCTTCTGTTTTCATTGGAATACCTGTGAAAATTTTCTCTCATTTGACTGTTTTTAGGACAGAGTATGAAAAAGTATTTTATCATTTTATAAAAAGCTTTTTCAATGTTTCCACCTTAATTTAGCATGGTTTTGCCTCATATAACCCTTCCTTAACCCTTTCCCAAACAAGACCTGGCCCCGGTTTCTCGAAAAAACTTAAGTATGTTCTCATGCTCAAATCTGAGCATTGTGCTCAAATCGCACGAAATCCACGTGAACTTCAATTGAATACCAATCAACGTTGATTGGTATTGAATAGAAGTTGAGCATGAACTCATGAGAATATACAATGTACGTAAGTTTTTTCGAGAAACCAGGCCCTGGTTTTGACGTCTCTTATAGAAAGGGCTTTGGGAAACATTGAAACAAAAGAAGAAACTGCTGATAACCAGCAGTTTCTCCTTTTGTCGCAATATTTTCTTTGCAATATTTAACACAAATCCTATCTTTAATAACATCTATTTCGTCATTTGTGGCAGTTTTTGAAATGGATCGCCCTAAAATTCTGTCGTTTGGGAAAGGGTTAAACAACAGAATTTTAAAGTGGTCTGAATTCAAAACTGCTGCAAATAACAAATCGGAGTTGGTTGATAATTATGAAATTTATGTACATTATAGCACAGAAAAAATTGAAGGAAAAGATAAAAATGCTGAGTAACAGTATTTCATTCTTTTCCTTATGTTTTCTGACTCAATCTACTTTAGTAAGGTAGGTCAAAGCCAGGTCTTGTTTGAGAAAGGGTTAGCCGATTCCTTCATAATGAGACTTTTTGATGCACTAAAAAATAAAGCCTTTGGAAAACATTGTGATAAATGAAGTTATTGCTTATGACAAGCAATTTCTTCATTTCCCACACTGTTTTCTTTGCAAAAAATGAAAACGGTAAAATTCCATTCACTTAAAATTGTCATCTGCGACATCTTTGAATTTGCACAAATCTAAAACTTCTCTTCGGGAATGAGTCAAGTCCAGACCTCTCAAAAGTCTTGTAGTCCAGAAATTTGGCTAACTTCTAGCCTTGGCTCACATTAACCCTCTCCCAAATGGCAACTTTCTACAGTGGTGGATCCAGAGGGGGGTTTGGGGGTTCATTCTTTAGCATAATTATTTCATATAGAAATTGTGTCAAAATTGTGTAATTCTAGGAAAACGAACCGCCTATTTGTATGTTTGAACCCCCTTCACAGAAACCTTAGATCTGCTACAGTTCTAGACGGTTCACGGCAAATATCCTTACAAACAAAATTGTCTCCCACCAATCGTTTGATATTGTTACATGCATGGGCGGATCTAGGGGTGGGGTCGGGGTCATGACCGCCCCTGGAATTTGAATTTGGACTATATAACTTCTTATCAAATGCCATTATTTGGGCTTTGACCCCCCCCCCCCCCCCCCCCCCCCCCTGGAAAAATATCCTGGATCCGCCCTTGGTTACATGTAACCTATGTTGGTGAGCAGCTGGAGGCTTGGTATGGATGTTATTAGAGTATTGGTATAAGAAATGACAAGAATCCATGGTTAGGTGCTTCAGCAACCGGGGTATGGCCATAGCAATTGAAAACTACGTTAAAACCCAATAAATATCAATCTAGATGGGTCCATATTGAATACTCAGCCGCAGACAGCAGAATTCATTGTTATTTATGTACAATAAAGCGTGTTTGATGTTTATGGAAAAGGACAAAATGATGGGTATCTGCAGTTTCTTCTTTTGTCTCTTTGTTTTCCCAAGATTTTTCTGTTAAAGATATAGTGGCCTAGCACACTTGATTAACCCATTACCACACAATGACTCTTTTACTTTTTAGTTTTAGACTCCCCACAAAATAATGGCCATGGAAGACATGGTGGAAAATGAAGAAATTGCTTGTGACAAGCAATTTCTTCATTTTCCACAATGTTTTCCATCCAAAAAGACCTAAAAAATAAAAATTCCATTCACTTGAAATTGTCGTCTGCATGATCTTTCAATTTGGACCACCCTAAAACTTTGTTGTTTGGTAAATGGGTTAAAGGGTCCTACAAGGAAGTCCATAAAACCATATTTCCAGAGAGAGATAAGATTTAGTGGGTGTCAACGAAATGCCGCATTTGGAAAATGGACACACTATTAGTTAGATAGGACAAATAATTTAAATTCAGAAAATTACCTAAGGGTGAAAAGCTTCAATCCCAGTTAGTCTGCACGGAGAGCGCAGACTGAGTCCGCGCAGACTGACTAGGATTGATAATTTTCACTCTTCCAAGGAAGTACCTTATTTAGTGTGATGGCTCACATATGATTTGCCATGCTCTTTCACTCAACTCATTTAAATTTTGATTTATACATGCAGCTAGATTAATAATTTGTATGTAATATCCATACAAGTCACTCAAGTCAGTGCAATTCTGGTCTTTTCAATGTACTTAAATTCTATTCAGGATGTGTATTGTTTGCATTTTTATTTCATTTATTTATCTTTTTATTTATTTAATTTTTTTTTCAATTTGGAAGTCTTTTAAAGTTTTGCTTTTGGGGTAAGCTTTCAATTGTAACAGAAGGTCCACCCAGTCTATATTTGTAGAAAATCCAGTCTAAATCTGACACCGGAAGTTAACAAAGCCGGTTTGACGTGGAAGAAGAAATCTGCCAATATTATCCCGATAAAACAGACCTTTTCTCGCTCCACAAACAACCAGAATGCATATGCTGCGGCGAGATAAGAAGGAGGAGGAAGAAGGTAACAAACTATGTTGACAAAAGACAGTTTTCGCTGACGAAATTCTTGTAAATGGGCTCTTATCCGTTGACGCCTGTCTAGCGATATCAAAGGAAAATTAATTTTGCAAAATCAATCAGGTTATCTGGTTTGGTTGCTATCTGTTGGGTGTATGAAGAATTTCACTGTTTATTTAATCAATTTTTCATCAAGATTGATAGAGAAATGAGGAAGTTATTGATGTTTGAACTTTGAAGTTTGCCGATTACCTCCCCCTTTCTGTCACTTGATTTCATGTTTCAAGTTGGTGCACAAAAATGCGCTAATAGATACTCAAATGCACTCATATCCACACCAAAGCAGGTCATTAGAACTCCTAATATCACATGTCAAAACAGGATTGAAGTTAAAAATGAAAGGTAGCTTCGACATTTTGTCATGAAAGTGAACAAGTGTGGTTGCCTCCCCTGATTCCATCCTTTCAACTTCAATGGTAGTACTCAGCAAAATCCACTATGTAGACATCTACGCTGTGGGGTAGATGATATATCGCTTACCGATCGATCCCGAGGCTTCCTAATCTCGAGGGACAATATCCAATTTTCGTTCCCACTCGTTCTTCTTTCCTTCAAGTCACTACCTTCAGAAATTGTCCATTGCGACCACTGCATTTCTCCACTCACAATTTCTGTGCATCATCGACTGGAGATTGCAGTCACAGTCAGATGGAATATGGTGGTGATCACTGTAATTCGTGGTGGTCACTGTGATTGAGTGGAAATGCCAGGTATACTAGTCAGGTGTAGTAAGCTTGTCCTCACAAATTGCGATGACTTGCGGTTGTTGAGTGGAAAACTGTGATTCTGCAGGTTTTGTTGGAAAAACTAGCTGCGATATCATAGCCACAAACTTGATGATGGGTAATTTGCTCACTGCAGCCATTGCGTTTTCCAGCCGAATTGATTCACGGTGATGCATGAAAATAGGCAAAAAACAGGCAAGCTGTGCTGTATCTATGTTGCCTATTTCCAAGATTGAGTTAATAAGAATTTTTGGATCATAAAATGGGGATTCAATAATTTTCAATGAAATTTAAATGTTTCAATTCATTTTGCTGTCACACGTTTTTTGGTGTAACATTTTCTTTCAGTATGACAGAGTTACAGACCTTGTTAGACCAAATGACTGACACTTTTTCTGAATGTTTGGGAAGTCTGATACTTTGATGTACATATCTTGATGGGTGTTTATTTATTTTTCATGGTTGATTACACACAATGTTGTGTTGTCGCTTCTTTTTATTTATTTATTTTTGTTTCTCTATTGTAGGTGGCGGCAATCCATTCCACAACCTTGATAAAACATCTGTCCTACAAGAGGTATGTTAAATTGCTGCTCATGTTAAAAAATGCTGCAACTTGAGTAAGCTGTAAACTTGAGTAAGCTGTAAAACAGCTTTTTTAACATGACCAAAGTGGTAAAAGTAATGGTTGGGTCTAGTGATATAAGACAATTGTAACCTTGGGTCATTCCTTTCTAGATCTATATTGCCTGTCATCTTATTGAGAAAGTTTCTGCAAAGTCTTCTTGAAACAAAATTTTAGATTGAACTTAATTGATAGGAATTTGCAGATGACAAAATTGAATATTGAAAGGCCAGTAGATTAGAAAACTTTCAGGGGAAAACATGATTAGTAGGTCAAAACCAGACTGCTTTAACACTTTCCAAAACAAGATCTGGTTTTGACATCCCATATAGAAAACAAAAGGCTTGGGAAAACATTGTGTCAAAGGAAGAAATTACTGATAATTAGCATTCTCTCCCTTTGCCTCAATATTTTCTTTGACATGTATGATTGTGCACAAATGCATTCCTTACTAGCACCAACTTTGTCAGCTGTAGCAGGTTTCAAATTGGAAGAGATAAGTATTCATCGTTTTGGTAAATGTTAAAAGATGCAAATGAGCCAGGATCTGGAAAAACGTCCCTTAAGGCTTTTGAGCCCAACATAGATCCAGATCAGCCTGTGCATACGCACAGTCTGATCAGGATCCATATTGCTCTCCAATAATTTCTTCATGACCTGTAGTAACGTATAGAGAGCAGCATTGATGCATTTTGGACTCCATTTGACAACAGGCTGACATAGAAACTCGATTTTGAAAAATGCTATAAGGGATGTTTTTCCAGATCCCGGCTCAAATGCTTGAAATACAAATTGTTTTCAGACATGCCATTCTTTTTAGCTCGACTTTTCGAAGAAAATGAGAGCTTATACTTTCACCCGGGCGTCGGCGTTGGCGTTGCAACCAAGGTTAAAGTTTTTTCAAACATCAATAACTTCCATACTATCAAAGGGATTCAACCCAAACTTGGAATACTTATTCACCATCACACCCTCTACCTTACTATCAGGGCCCATGACCCTGGCTCTACTTTATTTGGAGTTATGCCCCCTTTATACTAAGCAACTTAGAAAGTCGAGCGGGCTGTCTTCGGACAGCTCTTGTTACTCATACAGAGCCACAGATGAGAGGGGGTGATGACGTTCTAATTTTGTTATTTTGACTCCAAACCATATGTTGTGGGTACTGGGTACACATTAGAATTGCCTCATTGAGACGATTCTAATATGTACCCACAATATTGGATTTGATGAACATATGGTGAAATATTTCATATTCGAAAGGCATCACCCCCAAACTACTAACTTCTTGACATGCTGATTAGCTTAGAAATTATAAATGGAGACTTTCAATCATGGGATAAAAAGCCAGCGGCTCGGATTAGATTTTTTGCTTGTAAAGTTGTAATGCTATGGAAAATGCAAATAAGACATGGTTAGTTGCACCAGCTTCTTTAGGATCAATTTTATCTATTATAATTGAAAAATTTTGCCATTCAATCAATGCATACAATAAAGGTTATCCTACTCTTCTCTTCCATTTCAGGCTAGAACATTCAATGATACGCCCATCAACCCAAGAAAATGTGGTATCATCTTGACCAAAATATTGTACATGATCAACCAGGGTGATCACACCATTGGCAGTACAGAAGCTACCGAGGCCTTCTTTGCCATGACCAAGCTATTCCAGAGTAAAGATGTAAGTGTCTCATTTGACGCCAACATTCTCAAAAGATTTTGAGTTGTTTGTTTTATCAAATTAAGCTACTGGTATATATACATGTATGTAATCCCGAGTCTGACACCTGTTTATGCTTTAAATTAACTCAAAAACTTTTACTCTTGATTGTTATTGTAGGGGCATTGTGGAGTGAACTTTCACTATCGTGATCGTGAAATATGTTAACAGTTTTAGAAACATTAGAGTAGCTTGCAATACTTGAATTACTTCATTGCTATGAACTTCACAAGAGTTGATAATTGCAAAAAATATCTGTTTCGAAATATTATATGCAAGCAGTTTAATCATGCTTATAGATAAAAAAAAAATGTATTGTTCAGATTTCAATACTTTTCCTTAACAACTTATTCTTCTCTTCTTTGCAACTTTTAAATATATCTTCCTATTTGAAAAAAATCTCGAATTATTATATTTGCAGCCCATCCTCCGACGATTGATGTACATGGGAATTAAAGACATGTCCAAAGTTGCAAATGATGTTATCATTGTTACAAGCAGGTTTGTGGATTTTTTTTGCATTAGCCTTTAAAGATTTCCAAATTGGAATTATTTACTCTAAATTAAAAAAAAAAAACTTGTTGGAAAAAAATACACCAGTACTTTAATTATCTTGTGTTGTAAAAAAGATAATAATTCATGTATGTACATGTAAAGGACAAAATTTACTTTTAAAATGGAGAAAGGTATCAGATCATACTTTCTTGCTCAAGATTTTCTTTAGAGGTTAGATATTTTGCTTGTTTAAGTACCATCATGTCATTTTTCTGTGGGTGACTGTGTGGTATATTGCCGGTGTTATTGCAAACCTCGTAACTACAGCCTAACTAAAGCTGTAGTAACGAGGTTTTACAATAACACAGACAATACAATGTATTTATTACAGTTTAATGAAGGACATGACGGGTAAAGATGATCAATTTAGAGGGCCAGCCATCAGAGCTTTATGTTCTATTACTGATGTAAGTTGTACAAGTTTTTTTCTGTACTCTAGAGTATTATGTTTTAAAGACACTCATCCCAACATGTTGAGGAGACAATTCTGTAATTGTTTAGGTCTTGTCTATTAAATATAGTAAATTAACTCTTTCCCTAACCAGGCCTAGATTTGACATCTCTAGTAGAATTTGCTTGGGAAAACACAAACAAAAGAAGAAAATGCTGTAAAAGACAAAAGACTGTAAATGTATCAGATACTACATGTAATTCTGTTAAATTTTAGACAGATATTATATAGGTAAAGAAAAATGCAAATAATCGCCTTTTTGCAAATCATAGAAGTAAAAAACCCATACAGGGATCTATTCACTCACATTTGATCATATTCTACAGAGCAATAGATAAGAGGGAGTAAAGGCATCCTAAATTTGTTATTTGAAATCCAAACCCTATGTTGTGGGTACTCAGATGAGATGATTCCAATGAGTACCCACAACATAGGGCCTGATGAACTGTGAATGAATATTTACATTTTGAAAAGCTATCACTCCCTCTTATCTGTAGCTCTGTTCTAATAGTTGTGTATCTGTGATTTCAGACGACCATGCTGCAAAGTATTGAGAGATACATGAAGCAAGCTATTGTAGATAAATGTCACGCTGTCTCTAGTGCTGCTCTTGTCTCCTCACTGGTAAGTCTTTAACCTACCGCTCGACAAAAATTTGTTCACCAAGACTTAAGGTAGATTACCCATAATATGATCATTTTGAAATTCATAAAACATCTGACTTTTTCAAGCTGCGTCATTATGTGTCCAACCTATTTGAGAGCAGTCGTAAACACTTGGTGGTGGAAAGTTCCACTGCCAAATGTTTTTGACGTCGCCCAAATAATTGTGATGTCGCCGAATCTCGTTAGGGGTGGACTACCTTAATAAGAATTAACAATTTTACATAGTTTTGTACTCATTTGAATAGTCTGAAGGAAAGAATTCAAATAAGCACCTTCCTTGAAGAGCTCCATCAATGATAACTAAAATTTACAAAAAAATGAAAAATTTCACTCTGATTTTAGGAATTTCAATGGTTGCTGGTCACAAGGAACAATACACGACAGAAAATCTCGATTTCAACCAAAACTTGCATCATTAATGACCCACAGGTAAATTTCTAAGGGGTCATTTGTTTTGAAATTGTGACAATGACACACAGTTTGTGCTCATGGAAATCCTACTTTATATATTTCAGCATTTAAGTAAAGGAAGTCAAGATGTCACCAAGAGATGGGTGAATGAAGCACAGGAGGCTGTATCTAGTGATAACATTATGGTTCAGGTATGAAATCCAAACCCTATGTTGTGGGTGATGTTCTGCGCAAAGTAGGAATTAGTACAATTCTAGAATTGTCCTGCGCAAAGTAGGAATTCTTACTTTGTCCACCGATTCCGGAATTGTACTGGACAATTCTAGAATTGCGCAGGGCTTATAAATCGTATATTTGCATTCCTACTTTGTTCTGTGCGCTAAGTAAGAATATTTTGGACAGAGTAAGAATGCTAAGTTTGGTGCAAAATGAGAATAAAAAGATGGTAGTTTTCGAATAATCTGCCATATAAATGTACAGTCTATATCGTTTTTTTGTATACTTGCGTTAATTTCTTTCCCTTCTTTTTAATCGTATTTTTGTGGATCCCCCCTTTTTTGTAAATAGTTTCACATGTATTTCTTACCATCATTGTATTGCAAAACGTTTCTATTCCTTTTAACAACTGAATAAGAATTGACGAAAATGTGATTTAGTAAAGAAAATATTGATGCAAAAGGAGAAAATACTGGTCATTAGCATTTTCCTCCCTTGTCCCAAAGTTTTGTCAGGAATTTTGTCATTTCGGAAAAGGGTTAAAGTATCATGCCAATCTTTGGATCTACTATTGTAACAATACTATCACAAACGTCTCAGTCTGTATTCGAGTAATTTGTCTCAGCTTTTGTTATTTACACCTTACAGATTTGAGACTACAATACGGAAATGTGCCTTTAATATACATTCATCAGCCATTGTACATTAATTTTAACAGTGTAGCACTTTTTTATGATAAAATAACATATTATTTGCATTCAAATACGTAACCATTAGACATACGCTTACATGAATCTTAAATTATCGTACGTATGCTAAGTGATATGAGGTATTCTTGCTTTGTACCCACTATTCCTACATTGCGCAGACAGTTAAAAATCGATAATCGATTCTTACTTTGTCCCGATTTTACTTTGCGCACGGCCAATTCCGGAATTGTCCGCGCAATTTAAGAATTCTTACTCTGCCCGACAAAGTAAGAATTCCTACTTTGCGCAGGACAATTCCGGAATTGTACTAATTCTCACTTTGCGCAGAACATATACATACATGAATACATGGACATAAGAATTTGGGGTCATTGTGACTTCCTTTAACCCATTACCAAACGGCAAACTTTTAGACTCCTCAAAATTCAAAGATGTTGCAGATGACAATTAAAACTGAATGAAATTTTACATTTTTGTGTCTTTTGTGCAGAAAATATTGTGGGAAATGAAGAAATTGCTTGTGACATTTTCCACAATGTTTTCCAAATCCATTATCTTGTGGGGAGTCAAAAAGAGTCACTGTGTGGTAATGGGTTAATGACCCTCGAGTAAATTTCTAAGGGGTCACTTGTTTTGAAATTGCGACAATGACGCATGATTTGTGCGTTATGGAAAATCCTGGTATACTTAACTTATTGTTTAGCTGCCTATACACACGGTGGTTAATCACATGACTCAGAATTTCAGAAAATATTCATCAATAATCATTAATATTTGTAATTCTTGACCAATTTAAATTCGGTTTGAAGTAGAGAAGGTGGGAAAATGACAGGAATATTATAAGCTAAATGTGATGGATTCTGATAAAAAAGTTATTGAAGATCAACCAGAAGTTTGGTTGATCTTCAATAACTTTTTTATCATTTGATTTTTCAAAAATACACCATGGCGGCACACCATTGTAATGTGTGACATTTGTCCACCTCCTATGCTTTAGACCGATTTCAAATCGGTCCCATATTAACAAAATAATTGTAGATTTTCTGAAATTATTGTACCACATGATTATCCACCTTGATGCAGGGAGCTCGACAAAGCTGTTACTATTTTTCTTGATTGTTAGTGTGTTAGGAAGTCAGTCTTTGTACACAATTATTACTTTCAAAATTAATAGAAAAAATGCATTATCAGTTTTTGACATTCAATACCACAAAAGCCCTTCTGGAAGAAGTTAAGCTGTGAAATACTTTTGAACCTGTAGTGGCATTACACTGATTTACACTAAGTGGTAGTGTGGCTGATACAGCTTATTGGGCTTGGGAGAACAGTCAGAACACTGAACTGTAATAGGAAACTATTTTATCCAGTTAATCGTGGCATATTTACAGACAAGCGAATGGTTTTTCATGGGTGCTGTTTTAAAATCTCGTAACTACGGCTTGATTCAAGCCGAAGTTATGAGATTTTTTAACAACACCGACAGTTTATCGAAGCATACCGGTAAATCTAGTCTATTTCTAGCACAAAAATTCATTGCCATTCTGTATTATTTCAGTACCATGCCCTTGGATTGTTGTACCACATCAGGAAGCATGATAAACTGGCCGTGACAAAACTGGTGACAAAGTTTAGTAAACACTCACTCAAGTCTCCATATGCTTACTGTCTTCTGGTGAGTATCTTCATTCTTTTCTTGCTCGTAAATTTTACTTTAATAACAATTTATCTTACAGTACATTTATAGAATTTGTTTTTTATAAAAAAAAAAGTGCAGCGTTTCTGTTTGTCTACAATGACTAGATGAATTATTTTGCCATGAATTTGTTAACTATATTTCTACTAAAAGCAAAGCATACTGAATTTTGTTAGTGAATTTAACTAATAATGAATTGGACTTTTAAATTTAAAGTAAAATTACTTCCCATATACTTTATCATTTCATATTTTGGTCTGGATATATGTGTTAACGCATTCCAAAGCAGTGACACATTTTGATGCCCCACATGATACAGGCTCTGGAAAACATTGTGGAAAATGAAGAAATTGCTTGTGACAAGCAATTTCTTCATTTCCCACAATATTTCTACCCAAACAGACCAAATTAGGAGTAAAATTTCATTTACTTGGAATTGTCATCTGCAACATCTTTGAATTTAGACCAGTCTAAAATATGGCCGTTTGGTAATGTGTTTCTCTCAAAAATCTTGTAACTGCAGCTTAAATCAAACTGCAGTTACGAGGTTTTTGTTGAAAAATGACATTTGTGTTGGTTACAGATCAGAATAGCCAGTAAGCTGATAGAAGAGGAGGATGCAGGATCAGACAGTCCCATGTACGAGTTTATCGAGAATTGTCTGCGTCACAAGAGTGAGATCGTCATCTACGAGGCGGCTCACGCTCTCGTTAACTTGAAGGGAACAACGGCCAAGGAGCTTGCCCCTGCTATATCTGTACTGCAGTTGTTCTGTAGCTCCCCTAAACCTACACTTAGGTTTGCTGCTGTGAGAACTTTGAATAAGGTGAGAATTAATATTCAATAATTGCTTACCATACCCACCTTCAACCCTTTCCCAAAGGGCAAAAGTTTTGACTGCTCCAATTTGAAAGATCCTTCAAAAAACAAAATGGATGGAAATCTAAATAAAATTTGTGCAATTGATAGTGCAGAAAATATTGAGACAAAAAGAGAAAATGCCAAGTCTTATAGGGTAGAAAATATTTATGTGAAAGGCAGAAAATGCAGGTAATCGGCATTATCTTCCTTTCCTTTAATGTATTCTAAAGCCTTACTACTTGGGTGCATTAACAAGTGTCATTGTTTGATGAAGGGTGGGGGGTAAATAAATGAAAAAAAGTTTTTCCCAAAATGGAAATGTATTTTATGATAACAATTAGTTTTCAGTGTTTATAATATCAATACAACACTGTTACTTTGTGCTTCTAGAAAAACTTGTTAAAAAAGAGTTTTTTTTAGTACCAATCAGTGATTGGGAAAGACATTTCTTCAACTGGACAATGTTGATTCCTCTTATAAAATCCATGTGACATTTTGAAAATTGATGTGACAATTATAGGGTAAAATTCCTCCATTCTTATCTACAGTAAAATTTAATGTGACAAGGGCCCACCCATAGGCTAAAACAATGTGACATTTGAAATTTCAATGTGACTATGGCTCATGGCACAGGCCTTTCCCAGTCACTGACCAATTTTTAGCTCGACTTTTCGAAGAAAATGAAAGCTTATACTGTCACCCGGGCGTCGGCGTTGCAACAAAGGTTAAATTTTTTAAACATCAATGACTTCCATACTATCAAAGGATTCAACCCAAACTTGGAATACTTATTCACCATCACACCCTCTACCTTACTACCAGGGCCCATGACCCTGGCTCCACTATATTTGGAGTTATGCCCCCTTTATACTTAGAAAATAAGTATAAGTTGTTACGTGCAACTCATATCTCTGTTTCTACTTTAGCTATTGCTCTGAAACTTTGTACATGCTTTTGTGACCATAATATTAGCCTCTCGGCAAAGATTCATTACTCTCACATTTAATTTACTGGAATTTTAACCTTTTTTGACTTAGAAATTCTGGGTTAAGCAACTTAGAAAAGTCGAGCGCGCTGTCAGCTGGACAGCTCTTGTTATATTTGCTTAATTCCGTTCAACAGGTAGCAATGAAGCACCCAGCTGCTGTTACAGCCTGTAACCTTGACCTTGAGAACCTGATTACCGATAGCAACAGGAGCATAGCAACTCTGGCCATTACAACTTTACTGAAGGTAAGTTGTCATACCATAAAGAATTTGAGTATCTCTTCTGACAATTCATTCAGAATGATTGTTTTGATTAAATCTCGGACCATTTGAAAATTGGGACATCTGAGGTCATGAACTAGGTCACAGGGTCAAATCTTTGAAAAAAGTTATGTGCACTATAGAGGCCACAGTAATTGCCCAGTCAACCTGAAATTCTGTCAGAATGATTGTTTTGATCAATACTTTGGCAATTTGGAAATTGGGTTATCCGGGGTCGTGAACTAGTTCAAAGGGTCAAATCTTAGTAAAATTTTTGTGTGCTCCTTTGAAGCCACAGTTTTTGCCCTATCAACCTGAAATTTGGTCAGAACGATTGTTTTGATGAATTCTCGGACAATCTTGAAATTGGGTCGTCTTGGGTCATTTATGGGGTCACAAGGTCAAATCTTACGAAACCTATGCACACTGTACATGCCACAAATCTTAGTAAAACTGTGTGCATTTCAAAGGCTCAGCTACATCATATACAGAAAGCTATTATCTGAGGTGAGCGCTTCAGGGCCAATGGGCCACTTGTTCTACTACAAATTTTTGGTTTTCCCTGTTTTTTGATGGCCACTACTACTTTTCAATTGGAATTTTTTTTAAATTACAGACTGGCAGTGAGAGCAGTGTAGACAGACTGATGAAGCAGATATCTTCCTTCATGTCAGAGATCTCTGACGAGTTCAAGATCGTCGTCGTACAGGCCATCCAGTCTCTATGTCTCAAGTTCCCACGTAAACACGGAGTCATGATGAACTTCCTGTCCTCCATGCTGCGAGATGAAGGCGGATTTGAGTACAAGAAGGCGATTGTGAACAGTGTCATTACCATTATTGAAGAGAATGCCGAGGCTAAAGAGGCTGGTCTTGCTCACTTGTGCGAGTTTATTGAGGATTGCGAGCATACCGTTCTGGCTACCAGAATCCTCCATCTGCTTGGTAGAGAGGGACCGAGGACGCCAACACCATCCAAGTATATCAGATTCATCTATAATAGAGTAATCCTGGAGAATGCAGCTGTGCGCGCTGCGGCGGTAACGGCCATGGCGAAGTTTGGCGCGCACTGTGAGGAGCTACTGGATAGCTGTGTGGTGCTTCTTGAGAGATGTTTACTGGACTCGGATGATGAAGTGAGAGATAGAGCTACATTCTATGTCAGAATACTGAAGGAGAAACAGAAAGCTCTCAACTCGGCTTATATACTCAATGGTAAGGTGAAGAACAATTGTGACTTGTCACACTAAAGGGGGCCTTCTTGGATGTGTGAAAAATATTGATCCTAGTCAGTCTTCACAGATAATTTCTGAATCTGGATTGTTTTTCCTATATTTCTTTATTTTCATTTTCCAAGTGTGACATGCGGTAAACTCCCTCTAAGTCTGATTTGTTTCTTGTTATTTGATTTTATGGAATTTCACAAGTTCCATTCTAGTGTAAGGGGTCACAATACTTTTCAAAAGATAAACCCATTTTGGGTTCAATTAAGAAGTAGACAACTGAATAAATGTGAAAATATAGGAGTCACATTATCCAACTTATTTGGTCTATTGATCAGTAGATCTGTAGCTTATTTTAAGGCCCAATCTATTTTCCACAGCTTCTGTATAGATTTAATTGGAACTTCTTTGGTAGTTCATTTTCATAACTTTGTCTTCAACTCTTGTTTCATCTATGATTTTGAATGATATTTTGAATTTCGCCAACAAATTATTTAGTTCATTTCTATTGGCAGGATTGCAAGTATCTGTGGTTGGACTAGAACGAGCCCTTCACCAATACACACTAGAGCCCTCGGACAAACCATTTGATTTGAAAACAGTTCCCCTGGCCACTCAACCCATCACTGAACAAAGGACCCTGCCTGGTAAGTTGATCATTATTAGCTCCACTGGCCTTTCAGGCCAGCGGGCTATTGTCATGGCGGTGTGTCCGTCGTGCGTCCGTCCATCCGTGCGTCCGTCCGTCCGTGCGTCCGTAAACTTTTTCTTTAAAAATCTTCTCCTCAGAAACTACTGGATGGATTTCAACCAAACTTCACAGGAATGATCCTTGGGTGAACCTCTCTCAGATTCCTACAAAGAGTCTGAATTGAACCAGAATAACTTGAGTTATCTGCCCTTGAACATCAAAAAAAGCTGGTTTTGACCTTATTTTTACTCTAAAATCTACAAATATTAACCAATCAAGACAAAACTTGGACAGAATATATATAAGCATGATATCCTGCCTGGGTTTAATTTTCAGCTTGATTGGAATTTTACATCATGAGTTATGTGCCCTTGAATTTGACAAAATTTCCATTTTCGACTTTGTTTTCACTCTAACAACCATAATTGTTAACCAATCAAGATGATATTTGGAGAGAATCTTGTTGACAACAAGATCTTGCTTTTGTGTAATTTTCAGGATGATTGCATTGCTACAAACTGAGTTATGTGCCCTAGAAATTGACAAAATTTCAGTTTTCAACACTTTTTTTCACTTTTGTGGCCACATATATAGATTAATACTGACAAAATTTGGACAGACCATAAGATCTTGCTCAAGTTTAATATTCAGCTTGATTATTGTGGTGGTCAAGACATAAATTATCAAGTCAAAATCATATTTTTAGATCAGAACGTCTTTATTTTCATGACCACTATCTTACATGCACAATCGCAACTTCTTGAACTAATTATCATAAAGAAAAACAACTCTTACTGAACTTTAAATTGCTCATATCAAAAGTTACTTCCCTTAGTCTACCACAATTATTAACTCACATACTGAATTATGTGCCCTTGAATTTGGCATAATGACAGTTTTCAGCTTCATCATCACTCTAAAAATCTCCAAAATATTGGTAAATCATTTACCTTCTTTTCGCTTTGACCACATAATTGCTTCTCTTTACTTTGTTTCTGCTCTAAGAATCACAAGAATTTAAAAATATATCAGTTTAAGCATTTAGATAAATTTGTCAATTTTTTTTATAGTAAATCACAAGAAATTCAGGCCTGTGGAGCGACTCAAGACCTTCAGGTCTTTCTAGTCCCTCTCTATGTTACTGCAGGTCAGAGTATAGTACTTAAAATATATAGGAGATAAGGAGAAAAATGCTGCATTTTCTTCTTTTTGTTCGATGTTTCCATTGCTTTCTTTGAAAGAGTCCCTTGATTTTAGATATTAATTTGTTTAAAGGGTAAAGAGGCAGTGAATCTACACAAGATTAGTCTAAATGCTACCTACAAGTTACAGTTTGGTCAAGGATAAGTGCTTTATTTCTATTTTTAGCTCACCTGAGCACGAAAAGCTCAAGGTGAGCTATTGTGGTCGCTTTTTGTCCGTCGGTATCCGTCCATCCGTTTGTTTGTTCACATTTTGGTGTTACCACTCTAGTTCCCACAAATATTGACCAATCTGAACCAAACTTGGTCAAAACATCTATGACTATAAGTTCTCGGATAAGTTCGATTTTGAGTCAGATTGGACATGGAAATCAGGAGTTATGTGCCCTTGAACGTCAAAAATGGCTAGTTTTGACTTTGTTACCACTCTAGTATCTACAAATATTGACCAATCTTAACCAAACTTTGTCAAAACATGTATGATTATAGGTTCTCGTATGAGTTTGGTTTTTGAATGTCAAAAATGGCTAGTTTTGACTTTGTTTACTCTCTAGCATCTACAATTATTGACCAATCAAGATTCAGGTGAGCGATTTAGGACCTTCATGGTCCTCTTGTTTAAAAAGAAGTAACTCTTGTAAATGTAGGGATCAAGATTGGAATCAATGCAAATTCAAAATATGTCTAGGTGTGTCTGGAATCACATCAGATCAAACTGAAGTTCTGATCTTGTGTATACCAAATTCCATGTTTAATCCTTCTTCAGGTAAAGAGCCAGGTGACACAATTACACCCAAATCTACAGAGAAGGTGGCTGCTTCTAGACAAGATGTATACGCAGGTAGGTCAATAGTTTCAATAGCATCAGATAAGAGGGGGTAAAGACATTCAGTTATTTAACCCTTTCCCGAACAAGACCTGGTTTTGACGTCCTTTATAGAGAAGGCTTGGGAAAACATTGAAACAAAAGAAGAAACTGCTGCTAACCAGCAGTTTCTCCTTTTGTCTCAATATTTTCTGTGCCATATTTAACACAAATCCTATCTTTAATAACATCCATTTAGTCTTTTGTGGCAGTTTTTAAAGTGGATCACCCTAAAAATTGTCGTTTGGGAAAGGGTTAAATGCCAAACCCTGTGTTGTTGGTACTCATTTGTATCGTCTGGACATCAACATTGGATTTGATGAACTTTCATAGATATTTAGTATTTTGAAAAGCCATTTCCCTGTTATCGAGAGCTCTAATAACCTGTTACCAGACTTCAAAGTTTTAGACTTTATAAATTTAAAGTTGTTGTCTTATGACAATTACAAGTGAAAGAATTTTACATTTCTTAGCCTTTCTGGGTAGAAAACATGGTGGAAAATGAAGAAATTCAAACTTCTTCATTTCCTACGTTTTTTTTCCAAAGCCTGTATTTTGTGGGGCATCCAAAGTCGTGACTGTGTGAAAAAGGGTTAAAATTGTTTTATTTTTCAGAGCAACTGTCTGCCATACCTGAGTTTGCCAATCTTGGACAAGTGTTCAAGTCTTCTAATGAGCCAGTAGAGCTGACTGAGTCTGAGACAGAGTATGTGGTCAGATGTATCAAACATACATTCTCCAACTATATTGTGTTCCAGGTATGTCATCTAGGGTTATTATGGTTCTGTTGTTTTGGAAAATTTCCTAGTCATACAGATTTCATTTTAGATGGTTCAGTTTTAGCTTTTATTTATCAGAAATTGCACACTTCAGAATTTTTCAAATTTTATATCTGTGTACTATGATTTAAGTCTCTTTTATGTATGTTAGGCTATTTGAAAAATATGGACATGTTTTGCATAAAGGTCAGTGCCATGTTAAATGAAATCAGCAATACCACACATTGACTCTTTGACTCCACATAGGATAAAGGCTTTGGAAAACATTGTGGATAATGAAGAAATCACTTGTGATTTCATTTGTGTTTCACAAACACATTTTGTTTTCATTTGTAGCATCAGCCTAAATGGACCGCTAACAATTTTTATACGCCGCCCGAGGCGGTAGTATATTGGTGTCATCTTGTCCGTCTGTCCATCCATCCACTTTTCCTGTCAACGGAACTCCTCCTTAGTTTCTGACTGGATCTTTTTGAAACTTGGTCAATGTTATCACCTCAATTGGTAGATGTGCATGAAGGAAGGATTTTATGGTTCATTGATTTTTGCCTGAGTTATGCCCCCTTAAAACTTAGTCTGTTGGGTGGCGTATATTGTGACCATGGTACTCTTGTTACGTTTTGGAAAGGTTTCTTTTAATTCACCACTACAATGTCTTGAAATGTGCATTACACTACCATTTCAAATCCTCTGTTTCAGTTTGACTGTACCAACACTTTGAATGATCAAGTGCTGGAGAATGTAACAGTGCAGATGGAACCTTCCGAGAGTTTTGAGGTTCTGAAGTGTATACCCTGTCCTAGTCTACCCTACGATACACCAGGCACCACATATACACTTGCGAGGCTCCCTCAAGATGATCCTACACAAGGTAACAGGTCCTTTCTTTTCCTACAATGTCTAGTCTATCCTATGATACATGAGGAACTACATGTTGCTGCTTTTCAACTAAAACCTCTTAACTGCAGCTTAAAACAAGCTGCAGTTACGAGGTTTATGTTGGAAAGCGACTATATACACTTGCCAGGCTACGTCAAGATGATCCTACACAAGGTATGATTTGATCTGAAAAAAAAACAACAATTTGTAACACTCAGAAGAATGGATGTTGTAATATGTATAACAACCTTCTAGTTTGTTCTGAGCATAACTCAAAAAGTATACAAGGTAAAATCATGAAACTTCATAGTTGGATAGAACTCATTATGGAGAAGTGTGGTGCTTAAGGTTTACGAACTGAGAATGAAAACACCACTTTCTAGCCATACGAAATGCACCAAAGTACACACACTTGAAAATACCCTTCACATAAGTTGTTTCACCATGCCAGATTTCAAGATTATGCTTCAAGAAAAAAATAATTCGCAAATATTATTTTACTCTATATTCATATGCAAGGGAGGTAATTCTGAACAGTTTTGTCAAATATTTCCATAAGTATGCATTAATTCAAAATTCTAAACCGTACAAAATGTTTATGTTTGTAATTGGAATGGAAATGTAACACAGTTTAGGAATTACTGGCACTTTTCAAATTTCGCCTCTGGCTTTGCATTTCATTCTCAGTTCGTAAACCTTAAGAACCATAACGCTGTGAATCATATTCATGGAGTAATTGCCATTTGTTGATTATCATACTTGATAAATACTATTGTACTCGAATTCAACTTCAATAATGAAATATTGGAAGGCTACATCAAATGTAGGCTCTTGATGGGGCATTTATGTTTTACAAACATCTCTTGTTTCAACTGTTTGTCATTATTATTATAATGTATATAAATAATATGTACTGATATAACTCATGATAAATGGCCTGGCAGAGCATCTCTAGCTAATAGCTAGAGATGCTCTGCTAGGTCATGTATTGAGACCTATAAATTCCCATGCAAATTTCATCAGTAACTGGAGATTTAGAAAGGAGATGCTTGACTCTGCTATTTCTACTGTTCTTGTTGACCATTTCAGTGACTGGCTCATTCAGCTGTACCCTAAAGTTTATAGTGAAGGACTGTGATCCTAACACAGGAGAGGCAGATGATGAGGGGTATGACGATGAATATGTGGTGAGTGCACTTGTTGTTTAAGTTCATGTGCTGTTGCATTGAGTGATATAGTGCATAGAGTTTTTCCATGTCTGTCTCTTAGAAATAAACCACAATATTGACATGAATTTTGAAAAAAAGAGATAGGGCTTTGATATTTTATGTACAGTATTTGCAACAAAGTCTTTGTATGTGCAAGAGTTATATCTCTGTTTCTATTGATGCTTTTGCTCTTAACCCTTTCCCAAACAAGACCTGGTTTTCACATCTCTGGTATAAATGGCTTTGGAAAACATTGAGGCAAAAGAAGAAAATGCTGATGACCAGCATTTTCTCCTTTTGTCTCAATATTTCCCTTGCTATTTTATACACAAATTTGATCACTACCATTACCCATTGTGTCCTTCCAATCAGTTGTTAAACTGAATTACCCTAATTTTTTGCTGTTTGGGAAAGGGTTAAACTTTGCACATGCTTCTGTGACCATAATATCAGCCTCTAGATAAAGATTCATTAATCTGACATACCATCAAGTGGAATTTTAAGCCTTTCGGACTTAGAAAAGTCTTGATTTGTGTAACTGTCATATATCTGTTATAACCTTGTTTCTGTTAAAGCTATTGCTTTCAAACTTTGCCTATGCTTCTGTGACCATAATATTTGCCTCTAGACAAAGACCTATTACTTTGACAATTAAGGTAGTCCATCACTAATGGGATTTTACGTGATAGAATTTTTCAGGCAGAATGATAAAGATTTGACAGAGTTTTTCAGGCAGAATGATAAACATTTGACGGAGTGCTGTTCCTTGCCAAGATCTATGGCCATGCAGCCATTTTTATGCACCTGTATTGAAAGATCTGGTGCATATTATTTTACTCGTGTCAGTCTGTCTGTCCGAAAAATTAACAAACTTAACATTTGCCTTTTCTCCATATTCAACATACAAAGCTCAAATTTGGTATGTGACTTTCTTTCAATGATATCTATCTGTTCCATGCAATATTACCTTCCTCATGGTCATCCTTCAACCCTTATCAACCATTTACACAAAAAACTTAACATTGTAGAAAAGATGGCTATTTCGGGGGCATTCATGTTACCCAAACACATCTTGTATTAATACAGCAAATATTATTTTTTACTAATTCCTATTTTGTTCACAGCTTGAGGATGTAGAGGTTACAGTAGCTGATCATGTACAGAAGGTAATGAAGCCTAACTTTGGAGCATCCTGGGACGAAGTTGGACACAACTTTTCAAAATGTGATGTTTCATTTGGCGCTAATCAAATCCCAAGTTGTGGGTACTCATTGGAATTGTCTCATTGAGACAATTCAAATGAGTACCCACAACATAGGGTTTGGATTTGAGATAACAAATTAAGAGTGTATTTACCTACTTTAATCTGTAGCTCTGGCTGGCATATATCTGTGATTACTTTGTTTCTGTTAAAGCTATTGCTTTCAAACTTTGCACATGTCATTATCAAAGTTTTACTAATTCCTATTTTGCTCACAGCTTGAGGATGTAGAGGTGACAGTTGCTGATCATGTACATAAGGTTATGAAGCCAAACTTTGGTGCATCCTGGGATGAAGATGGACACAACTTTTCAAAACGCCATGTTTCATTTGACGCTTATCAAACCTAAGTTGTGGGTACTCATTTGAATTGTCTCATTGGGACAATTCCAATGAGTACCCACAACATAGGGTTTGGATTTGAGATAACAAATTTAGAGTATATTTAACCCCTTTTATCTGTAGCTCTGGCTGGCATATATCTGTGATAACTTTGTTTCTGTTAAAGCTATTGCTTCCAAACTTTGCACATGTCATTATCAAAGTTTTACTCATTCCTATTTTGTTCACAGCTTGAGGATGTAGAAGTGATGGTAGCTGATCATGTACAGAAAGTCATGAAGCCAAACTTTGGGGCATCCTGGGACAAAGTTGGACACAACTTCTCAAAATGGGATCAAATCCTAAGTTGTGGGTACGCATTGGAATTGTCTCAATGAGACAATTCCAATGAGTACCCACAGCATAGGGTTTGGAGCCAAGATAACAAAGTTTGAGATTCTACTCTCTCTTATCTTGCTATGCCTTAATTTCACTTGTTTATTTATTCACAGCTTGAGGATGTAGAAGTGACTGTAGCTGATCATGTACGGAAGGTAATGAAGCCAAACTTTGGAGCATCCCGGGACGAAGTTGGACAAAACTTCTCAAAACGTGATGTTTCATTTGGCGCTAATCAAATCCTAAGTTATAGGTACTCATTGGAATCTTGTTTATTTATTCACAGCTTGAGGATGTAGAAGTGACGGTAGCTGATCATGTACAGAAAGTCATGAAGCCTAACTTTGGGGCATCTTGGGACGAAGTTGGACCAGAAAATGAGCTAGAAGATACATTCGCTTTGTCAACAATGAAAACGCTGGAAGGTGAGTTAGCCCTTTACCAGATAACAAAATTTTAGCAGTGGCGGATCCAGGATTTCTGTGATGGGGGTTTGAACGTACAAATAGGGGGTTCATTTTCCCATTAATTCCCAACTTTTACTGAATTTCTGCATGAAAATGAAATAATCAGGCTACAGAGGGGGATTCATTTGAACCCCCCGAGCACCTCTTGATCTGCCACTGTTTAGGGTGATCCAAATGTAGATAATGATGCAGACAATTTTAAGTGAATGAAATTTTGCACTTTGGTCTTTCTGGAAGAAAACATTTTGGCAAATGAAGAAATCCTTTTGTATTGCTACGCAACACTTAAAGATGCTTGTTGAATTAAACATGTATGTACTGAATGTAGGAATAAAGTCAGCAGAAAGGCAAAAATGTGAAGATTAAAGCTTATATGTGTCCTCACTACAATAAACACAACATAAGGAAAGTTCAGATAAATGAATCTCAGTATTGACACAAAATGAAATAAATAAATTAATGATTTCTATTATCTAATTACAGAAGCTGTCAAGAATATAATTAAGTTCTTAGGAATGCAGCCCTGCGAGCGTTCGGACAAAGTACCCGAGGGTAAAAGTTCCCATACTCTTTATATGGCTGGCGTGTACCGAGGCGGGCATGATGCGTTGGTACGTGCCAAGTTAGCCATGAGCGATGGCGGGGTTACCATGCAGCTTACTGTACGATCTACAGACCCATATGTGTCGGAAGTGCTTGTGTCTGCCATTGGTTAAATAAAGATTTTCTTACAACAATTTTCAGGACTCATCCAAATTATAACCATTTGAGATATATGTAACAAGAAATTATGAATCGCACAGGATAGAAATAAATCACGAAAGGAAAATGAGAAAACGCTAGTTTCCAGCATTTTCTTAATTTTCTTTGAGGATTTCTTTACATATTGTATCCTGTATGGTCATCAAAATCTGTCACTTTTCAGAAGGTATTCAAAAAATGCAATCCGTAAGGTAATCTATATTTGTCAAATTGCACATTGTATGAAACTTAAATTATGAATTGATTTGAAGGGGAAAACCATAAATATATGTTTGATATTTATGATACAAAACAGTGTTTGATTTCTTTTTCATTGATAGTTTGATAGTTTACACATTATCGGCTTTGCCATGCTTCTATCCAAGCAGTCAAAATGCCCTTAGAAATATTTTTGAAATTATGAACAACATTTATTAACTGTTTCTGTTATTTTATCTAAACATTTTTGTGTTGGATTTCTTTTTCGGTTTAAAATTTACCTTTGATAAACATAAAATTTGTACACAATAAATCCTGAGAGAAAACATTGAGGCAAAAAGAGAAAATGGTGGTTCTCAGCATTTTCTTCTTTTGCCTAAATGTTTTTCCAAACCTTTTCCTATAGGGACGTCAAAACCAGGTCTTTTTTGGGAAAGGGTTAACATCTTTGTTGGTGGTATTTACCAATCTTCCAATGTGACAATAAATCTAGTGCTCTATTTAAGGAATACCATCAATGTTAAATGTGTTTTCTCTGAAAAAAAAAGTTTGATGTAGTCCAGAATAAAAATCTGACACTTGTGAAAATACCTTTGTCAATTTTTTTTGCACCACTTTTGCATACATTCACATAAATTCCTTCCTTCCTTCCCTTTATCTTCAAAGAAGATTAAGGGACAACATTGGTTTCACCATGTTTTCTTTAATTTGCCACAATGTTTTCCACAGCCTTTAAGTTTTTCTTATTGGGCATCAACAGCTTGTGTAGGCAAGGTGTAAGAAAGAACTTAATCCACTCCTTAACAACAGTTGTAATGGAAATGTTTTTTTAATTTTTTAATTAAAAACAGAAACGGCGGACGTATATTGGCGACATCTTCTCCGTCTGTCCGTCCGTCTGTCCGTCCGTCCACTTTTCTTGTCAACGCAACTCCTCCTAAGTTTCTGGCTGGATCTTCTTGAAACTTGGTCAATGTTATCACCTCAATTGGTAGATGTGCATGAAGGAAGGATTTTATGGTTCGTTGATTTTTGCCTGAGTTATGCCCCTTAAAAACTTAGTCTCTGGGGCTTATTGAAATTGCAGCCTTGTCAACGCAACTCCTCTTAAGTTTCTAGCTGGATCTTAATGAAACTTGGTCAATGTTATTACATCAATTGGTAGATGTGCATGAAGGAAGGATTTTATGGTTCATTGATTTTTGCTAGAGTTATGCCCCTTTAAAACCTAGTCTCTGGGGCTTATTGAAATTGCAGCCTTGTCAACGCAACTCCTCCTAAGTTTATGGCTGGATATTAATGACACTTGGTCAATGTTATCACCTCAATTAGTAGATGTGCATGAAGTAAGGATTTTATGGTTCATTGATTTTTGCCACAGTTATGCCCCCTTAAGACTTAGTCTCTGGGGCTGATTGAAATTGCAGCCTTGTCAACACAACTTCTTCTAAGATTCTGACTGGATACTAATGAAACTTGGTGGATGTTATTACCTTAATTGGTAGATGTGCATGAAGTAAGGATTTTATGGTTCATTGATTTTTGCCTGAGTTATGCCCCCTTCATTCTTAGTCTCTGGGGCTTATTGATATTTCAGCCTCGTGAACACATTGACTGGATATTTATAAAAACCTTTTTGTGAACACAACTTTTTACAGGTTTTTGTGTGAATATTTATAAATCCTTGTCAATGTCATTTTTTTGTCTCAAGTTTTATAAGTGGCGGCGTATATTGTGACCATGGCACTCTTGTTCTTATTGGGCATCAACAGCTTGTGTAGGCAAGGTGTAAGAAAGAACTTAATCCACTCCTTAACAACAGTTGTAATGGAAATGTTTTTTTAATTTTTTAATTAAAAACAGAAAATAGATTTGACCAAGATTGAGACAATGGAAGACAAGAGGACCATGATGGTCCTAAATCGCTTACCTGAACATGGTGGATCCATGTGGATAATCACTTGATACAACAATTTCAGAAAATCGTCAATAATTTTGTTAATACGGGACCGATTTCAATTCTGTTTGAAGCAGAGAAGTTTACCCTTTCCAAAACAACAATATTTTTGAGTGACCAAATTCAAAGATTTTGTGAAAGATAAAAAAATGCATAGAAATGGGAAATCTATGATGAGTAGATTATACATCCTTTCAGGAAGACTAGTGAAAAAATTCTCGACATCAGCATTTTCTTCCCATTTCACACGTGGGTTTCTTCACCAACTTCCTGAAAGGTCAAAACCAGGGGTAGTCACACCCAAAAATGTATCACCATGTATGTCTGCAAAATCATGTTGGGACAAGTAGATTTCAGTCTGATAAACCCTTTACCAAACAGCAAAATTTTAGGGTCATATAATTTGAAAGCTGCTGCAGACAACAAAATGGAATTTGATACAGAGAAGATTTGTGTGCACTATAGCTAAGAAAACATTGAGCTAAAAGGATAAAATGCAGATTATAGGCATTTCTTAGTGACGTCAAAACAAGGTCTTGTTTGCTTGGGAAAGGGTTTAACTTTATACTTGGCAGAAAAAACGTTCATGAGAAGAGCTTGTACATGTGAAAGACACAACTTTGGTGAAAATTCTTGCCCCTGATTTGACATAGAAAGACTTTTCCGGGCAAGTCATCCTTCAGTTTCAGTCAGAATCACTTTATACTTCGTCTTGGCAGAAGGGTGTGTTGGTATTTCAGCTAGATATGGGTGGCTGGAGCATCTTACCAGGAATCTCAGCAGTAACACTACTTAGTGTACCACAACATCCTATCCGAGCCCCCAGTTGCTCATCCCATTTAAGTGTTAATGTACTCACTAATGGCGGAAAGGATATTGCTGCTTTTCATAGAAAACCTTGTAACTGCAGCTTAAAGCAAGCTGCAGTTACGAGGTTTTTTATACGCCCGAAGGGTCGTATTATGTTATCGCGTGCATCGTCTGTCCGTCTGTCTGTCCGTTAGCAAATTCGTGTCCAGTCCATAACTTTGAAACTATAAGGCCTATGGTCTTGAAACTTCACAGGTGTATAGATCTCATTGCTAGGGTGTGCAGAGCGCAAGAACCACAACTCTACCATTTGTAATTTTTGAGTTATTGCCCTTTGTTTGATTAAGTTAGCAAATTCGTGTCTGGTCCATAACTTTGAAACTATAAGGCCTATAGTCTTGAAACTTCACAGGTGTGTATATCTCATAGCTAAGGTGTGCAGAGCGCAAGAACCCCAACACTACCATTTGTAATTCTTGAGTTATTGCCCTTTGTTTGATTTTGTTTGATTCAGTTAGCAGATTTGTGTCCGGTCCATAACTTTGAAACAATAAGGCCTATGGTATTGAAACTTCACAGGTGTATAGATCTCATAGCTAGGGTGTGCAGAGCTCAAGAACCACAATTCTAGCATTTGTAATTTTTGAGTTATTGCCCTTTGTTTAATTTTGTTTGATTCAGTTAGCAGATTCGTGTCCGGTCCATAACTTTGAAACTATAAGGCCTATGGTCTTGAAACTTCACAGGTGTATACATCTCATTGCTAGGGTGTGCAGAGCGCAAGAACCACAACTCTACCATTTGTAATTTTTGATTTATTGCCCTTTGTTTGATTTTGTTTGATTCAGTTAGCAAATTCGTGTCCGGTCCATAAGTTTGAAACTATAAGGCCTATAGTCTTGAAACTTCACAGGTGTATAGATCTCATAGCTAGGATGTGCAAAGCGCAAGAAGCTAAACGCTACCATTTATAATTTTTGACTTATTGCCCTTTGTTTGATTCAGTTTGCAAATTGGTGTCAGGTCCATAACTTTCAAAATACAGGGCCTACGATGTTGAAACTTCACATGTGTGTAGAACTCATAGCTAGGGTGTTTGATTACATTATCTCAATCTGATTAAATTTGTGAATATTTTAGTAGTACTCGGGTACTTGCTACACTTCGTGAATATTTTAGTACTTGGTGAATTTTGTTTTATCGGATACTTGCAAGAGACTTTTAGAAAAGAACAGGACATCAACAAATATCACACACCCATTTATTTCTGAGCTTCGGGCGTATAATGCCACGCCCAGCGTTGCTCTTGTTGATGAAATGCAATGATATGTTGGTAGTGACCAAGCATGAGATGTCATAATCAAGTTTGATTCTTTAACAACTGCGCCAGGGCCGAGGTCATTTGCACAGAGGTAGCAGGACCATAAATTAACTAAGAAATAATTTCATACAAAATATACTTTATTTCATATCAATATTGCACAAGTTTCTAGTTTAAAACAATGACTATCAACTACATTTAACATTGAATTTGCTGTTTGTTAACGCTTTACAAAATAAGATCTGGTTCTGACATCCATTGACTGTGGAAAATGCTTTCAAAAGCATTGTAAGAAAATAAGGAAATGTTGGATTCCAAGATTTTCTTTGCTCATCATGTTTTAACCCTTTCCCAAACAAGACCTTGCTTAACGTCCCTAAAAGAAATGTCTTGGGAAAACATTGAAACAAAAGATGAAACTGCTGATAACCAGCAGTTTCTCCTTTTGTCTCAATATTTTCTTTGTCATATTTTACACAAATTCTATCTGTAGTAACATCCATTTTGTCATAAGTGGCAGATTTTGAAGTGGATCACCGAAAAATTTGCTGTTTGGGAAAGGGTTAAATGCCACAATGTACAAATTACATACATGCAGTAACGCTTACTTTTTCCTCTGCACCAACTTTATCCCTCGAAAAAGTTTTAGGGTGGTTCAATTTGAAAGCTGCTGCAGATGATAAAATGGATCTATATAAAGGCAGGGTTTGTATGTAATGTAACAGAGAAAATATTGAGACAAAAGGAGAAAATGCTGGTCACCAGCATTTACTTCTTTTGACTCAATGTTTTCCCAAGCCCTTTCTATTAGGAACATAAAAACCATGTCTTAGTTGGAAAAGGGTTAAATTTGGATCAGTGCAAATATCTGTTGTATGGGAAAGGGTAAATATTATATTTGCTGTTATACACAAAAATCTATACAATTCTACATATAACAAAAATACAATGAACATTTTTGCATACAGAGAATTGATGAAATAAAAGGGGGATGGGATAAAGTAAGGTTTTCTTCTCTCACTATGTTTTCTGAAATGTTCTCACACAATTGTGACTAGATGTCAAAACCCATAATTGACTCGTGAAACAGTTGCTGATCTTAATCTACTTATAAATACCGGTAGCTTTTTCTGAGACAAAGTTATGTTAGTAAATGTGGGAATGAGAAAGTATTACAGTATAATAGAAATTTCTCGAAAATGTTTAACGCTTTCCTGTACAAGTCCTGGTTGTATAGAAGAGAATATCTTATGTTAGGTTTGATTTTATTGGGGTTTTACACCGTTTTCAACTTCTATGGTCATATCGCCCAGCTGGAGCACCTAACTGTGGGTTCCTGGTATTTCTCGCACCAGTACAACCACAATATCCAAACCGAGCCTCCAGCTGCCCTCTCACATAGATGATTCACACCCATTGGTGAGAGACAAATGACTTTCGTCAAATGTCAGAATGGATACTGGCGGAGCCGGGATTTGAACTCGAGACAGATGGATTGACAGACTCCGACATAACCGATTGAGCTATCCGGGCTCTGCTTTGGTTAGGTAACCCTTGTTTGTTTGACTACATTTCCATCCAATTTCACCAACTCTAAATTTTGTGTGACAATGAAACTTGAGACAAGGATCATATCTTTTGCTTCTTTTTCCTCCTCTATTTTAAGATGTCAAACCAGGGCTTGTATGGGAAAAAATTTGAGCCAGTATCTGGAAAAAGGTCCCTTATGGCAATTAAAAAACAAACATGGGTTCAGACCCACAGTTTGCCCAAGATCCATATTTTTCTTTGATCTTCTTTTTGACCTGTAAGACCTGCCACAACTGTATGGGAGCAGCATGCATTCTAATCTGACCACAGTTAGGAAATGTTACAGTGTATGATCTAGAAAGTTGAAACATGGTAGTCTTGACTATTGAAAGCCTTAACCCTTTCTCAAATTGTGAAATTTCAAACTAGTCCAAATTGACAGAAGTTGCAGACGACAACAGTGCTGAAAATGAAATGATTTATGAACAAAATAGTTCAGAGAATATTGAGGCAAAAGGAAAAATGCTGGTTATCAGCATTTCTTCTTCTGCCTCAATGTTATCACAAGCCATGTTTTTAGGGACGCCAAAGCCAGGTCTTGTTTGGGAAAGGGATTAACCCATTACCACATGGAGATGCTTTTTGACACCAATAAGATGAGGCTTAGGGAAAACATTGTGGAAAATGAAGAAATTGCTTGTAACAAGCAATTTCTTCATTTCCCACAATGTTTTCTACCCCCAAAAGACCTAAATATGTAAAATTTGATTCATTTTACATTGTCATCTGCAACATCTTTCAATTTGGACAATTCCAAAGTTTTGCCGTTTGGTAATGAATTTAGAGTCCTTTTTCCAGATCCTGGGAGTGGCTCATATAATTTGTTAAAGTATCTATCTGTTTGTTCTAATTTGGTGATTTGTAGACAGCCATAGTAATGTCTTCTACTCGCTTTATCAAAATAGTCCTGAAACGACAGAAAAAATACATATCATTTTATTAAGGTAGAATACTTGTAATGTGGTCATTTTGAAATTCATTAAACATCGTAATTTTTCAAGCTGCATCATTATGCATTGGAACCTATTTGGGCGCTGTCATAAACATTTGGTTGTGGCAAGTTCCACCAACAAAATATGTTTTTGATGTCACCTGAATAATCAGACCTTGTAAGAATCTCACTAGGGGTGGACTACCTTAATATTCATGTTCCAAGAAATCAAAGCTTAGTTTAGAAGGGGTAATCGTTTATTAGAATATAATATTTCGTGTATTCTTCATCAAACCCTATTTTGTTGGTAGTCATTGGAATTATCTTGTCGAGACGATTCCAATGAGTACCAACAGCATAGACTTTGGATTTGAAATGAAAAATATAGAAAGCCTTTACACCCATCTCATCTGTTTTCATTATCTCCTTTTGTGAATTGTCTATTTATATTTACTTTGCTGTATTGTACACAAATGGACCCATCCAAAATAATGTAGTTTTAAAAAGGGTAAGATAGAGCTAACTTGTACATGTACCAGGCTGAAACTGAACAATCTGGTTAAAAGTTACTACATGTATTTAGATTGATAACAAAACACCATCACAAAGGTCACTGATAACAATGTACCACTAAAGTGAGTAAACACATTCCTAAACAATACCTGCCGGTTGGCTTGGGAAAACATTGAGACAAAAGAAGAAACTGCTGATTACTAGCAGTTACTCCTTTTATCTCAATTTTTCCATGCTATATTGTACACATATTCCTTCCTTTTTATCATCAATTTTTAGTTATCTACATCAGCTTTTAGGTTACTGGTAGGACTGCCCTAAAATTTTGTCGTTTGGGAAAGTGTTAAAGTCACACTCAATCCTGCATCTCTATTTCACCAAACCCATTACATGTATCAGTAATTTGATTCGACCAAGGAATCTTCCTATCATTCAATGATTGACATTACTGATTCCATGTGATTTGTCAATTGGTCTGTTTGTCGGTTTGTGTAGCAAAAGCTTACCCATTATCACCTTCTACTGAGATGACTGGACTTGGCATATTTGGGTTTAATCTTGATGCACTGTCTGCTATACTAGCTATGTGGCCTGCTACTTCTTTACTGGCAACACCCTTCACTGAAATATACCAGATGTGTAACTATTATTAACATACAGCCAATGTGGTATTCAATGATTTTAAGTTTGCACCAGGTTAACATTTTCTTGGAAATGGGTCACAAGGGCAGATGAACAGAAGAGAGCGGGTTTCGGGTCGAGACCCCCCTGGAATTGGCCAAAAATTAAATTTTGACTAATATAACTTTAGTGTAACATTACATATTTAACCCTTTCCCAAACAAGACCTGGTTTTGACGTCCCTAATAGAAAAGCCTTGGGAAAACATTGAAACAAAAGAAGAAACTGCTGATAACCAGCAGTTTCTCCTTTTGTCTCAATATTTTCTATGTCATATTTTACACAAATTTCATCTCTAATAACTTCAATTTTGTCATTTGTGGCAGTTTTTGAAGTCGATCACCCTAAAATTTTGCCGTTTGGGAAAGGGTTAACATATTTAAAGCCATCATTTGGGCTTGGACCCCCTAGAAAAAAATCCTGGACCTGTCCTTGGGTCAAAGAAGGTCAACCTTACCTCCTAGACAAAGTCCATGATTATCTGTACACAAAACTCCGGCCACACCCGGAACACGAAACCTGAAATAAATGGAAAATCTTTTTTACCCATTCCAAAACAACAAAACTTTAGAGTAGTCAAATTCAAAAGCTAATGAAGACAACATAATCTGTGTCGAACAGGGTTGGATTCGTGCACGATGGAGCAAGAAAATATTGAGGCAAATGAAGAAAATGCAGGTTATCACAATTTCTTTCTTTTGCCTCAATATTTCCTAAGCTTTAATTTGAAAGAACATCATGATCAAAACCAGGTTTTGTTTGGGAAAGAGTTAAAACAGTCACACGGACAAAAACTCGTTTCGGACTGCCTGTCTGAGAGCTGATACTTTACTCTGATATTAATTTGATCACAATGTTACAAGACAACAAGACCACTCACCGACAAAAAAGAGACTGCTTGTCCATTATTGAATTATTTTAAAGTATCTGCCTCTCACTCGAAAGGTCCCCGGTTTGATCCCCAGATGCAGCAAATATCCTAGTATCAGACAAAAATGTTACCAATGGTTTGATATTAATTTAACTAATGTGGGCCAGCACCTGGAGAGCCGGTTAGGATGTTTTGGTACAGCTGGTATGGGAAACAACAGGAATCCATGGTTAGGTGCTCAAGCCGCCGATATATGACCATAGCAGTTGAGAATGGCATAAAACCCCAATAAACCAAACCATTACTGAATCATGAATGGTTTTATTGTTGCGAATGATAGTTTTGGTGACAGTCACAACTGCAGTCATGGCGAAGACAGTCGGACCGGCAGACATGTCCGATGAAAATTCCCTCGGTCTGATGATTTTTTGGCTACTGTTAGTCCCACTGTCTGACACAAATTTTGACCTGTAAGATAGTGGAATATAGTTCGGTATGACAAAATTTTATTCAGTCTGACAGAATAATTGGTACTGTCAGACCGAATGTTAATCCGAGTCTTCTCTGATGTAAATACGCTCTTTGATATTTTGATTTTTCGCTATTTACATCAGAGAGCGTTGCTCTTTGAAAACAGCGGAAAGTTCGGTAACGTTACAAGTAACTTGAAGCTTTGTTTTTGTGTGTCATATCGAATCACTCGGTAAAACACTGTAGGGTATAGATCAATAAATCATTTTTTTGCCATACCTGACCAAAAATTTCATTTCAAATCGGCCTGCTGGATGAGTATAACCTTTGGTTTTGAATGGAAGGTCAAGGTAAACAAAGGCTGCTCAGGTGAGGGTTGTTGCAAAACATTGCCTATTAACCTTTTAGAAATACTTTTTGGTTGTAATTTTTTCAGCAGCCATAACAATAAATGGTTCATTTATCGATATCATCAGGGGTTTTAACGATAGCGTTTAAGATCGGACGGTGAACGATGCGCAACAATTTGTTGCGAACTTCTTGATTTTTTCAAAGAGCAACGCTCTCTGATATAAATAGCGAAAAATCAAAATATCAAAGAGCGTATTTATATCAGAGAAGACTCGGATTAACCGAATGTCTGACAAAGATTTCTGGTTCTTCGCCATGTCTGCAACTGACACCCGAGGTCGTGCAATGCTCAAGACCTTCGCACAGCTAGACCAGGCACATGTAGCACTCTTGCTTACCCAGATTGCTTACTGTTACCATGTTCGAAGTTCAAAGCCAACCAATGCTCTTGAAGAGGCTCTTAATCGGTAAGTGGAGCCTAACTGGTGACATTGTATTGAGGTAACTAAGTATTCTATTATTATATATTGTTTTGATTTAAGGGGAGGGAAGGGGGGGGGGGAGACGGGGTGGTTAGAAGAGAGAGAGATGTAAAATCAGATTTTTAGAAGAAGTGTTATTTTGAACACATGACAGAACAAAAAATATACACCAACAGACGAAATTATTTCACTTATCACAGAAACTGATTGGAATAACCAATCAAATGTTACAAGGAAGTGATCCGTGGACGGTCGACCATTCAAATGTTACAAGGAAGTGATCCGTGGACGGTCGACCATTCAAAGGGACGAATTGACAGGACCGGTTTGAACACGTTTTTGATATAAAAACGACACATTTTCTATCACATACGATATTTATTCGAGTATACTCACGTATCATCTAATGTTTTCTCTAGTGGCCTTTCCATTTTGTCTTTAAAACTGCGTTTCCTGAAACTCGGATCCTATTTTGTTGTTGTTGTTTTACTATGAAGGTTTGCTTGTTTTGTATACCTACACTATACTGCATTTAATCGAACAAGACGTTTATACTCCTCCTCCTTGATGAATGTTTTTTATCCCTTTGAATGAATTTTATCCCTTTCCCAAACAAGACCTGGCCCTAGTTTCTCAAAAGAACTTAAGTACATACTCATGAGTACATGCTCAAAATTCAAAGGAATACTAGATCCATTGTTGAACAGTATTCCATTGAAATTCACTGACATGGATTTCATGCGATTTGAGTACGGTGCTCAAATTTGAGTTTGAGAACGTACTTAAGTTTCTTTTGAGAAACCAGAGCCTTATTTTTGACGTCCCCGATAGAAAATGTTTGGGAAAACATTGCAGCAAAAGAAGACAACAGGGCCAGAATGGCCCTATATAGATCTCTCACCTGAGTCTTTTGTTCCAAATCTGACATTCAATTTTGTATTCTCATACCTCTCCATATGTCCTGGTATAATTGGGAAAAAAACTTATGTGTCAATATGTTCTCCAGTTGGAGCGCAGAAATGGATTTTAAACAAATACCTTCTAAATGACCCAAAATCCCCATAGGGCACTTTCTTGGGTGGTCTAGGACAACAACTGAGTAAGGTTTCATGACCCTAGGTCAAACGGTCTCTCAAGTCTGATAAGCCCCTTCCTGCCGCACCCACTTTTTTTGAAGAATAAAAAATTTGCAAACAAGTTTTGAAAAGGATGATGCAGGGACATTTCTGCGAAGTCTGGTTCAAATTTGGCCAAATGATTGATTTATAATGAATTTTCTTATGATTTCTAGTCTGATAAGCCCGCCCTGCCACACACACAGTTTTTGACGAATCAAAAATTCACAGACAATTTTTGGAAAGGTTTACACAAGAAACAATTCTGCCAAGTTTGGTTCAATTCAATAGCCCAATGGTTAAGGAGAAGAAGATTTTTGAGGATTAATCTAACAATTTCTCTAAGTCGGTCGGATAAGCCCCGCCCTGCCATGTCCGCATTTTTTATGAAACTAAAAATTTATGACAAGATGTTGAAGAGTCACTCAAAGAAGGTTCCTGCAAAGTTTGGTTCAAATTGGTCCAATGGTTGATTTTTTAGAGAATTTTCTTAAGATTTCTGTAAATATGATGAGCCCTACCCTGCCACGCCCACATTTTTTGACGAATCAAAAACTTGCAAACAAGTTTTAAAGAGGGTCACACAAGGAAAATTTCTGCCAAGTTTGGTTTAAATTGGCCAAATGGTTGATTTTTAAAGATTTTTCTTAAGATTTCTCCAAGTCTGATAAGCCCCTCCCTGTCACAACCACATTAATTTTGACGAATCAAAAATTTGTCAAAAAAAATGAAAAGGGTCACACAAGGAACACTCCTGCAAAGTTTGGTTAAAATTGGACATATGGTTTATAGGAGGAGAAGATGTTTAAAGAAATTGTGTACAGACAGACAGCGGACAAAATGCGACCACAATAGCTCGTCTTCAGCACTTCGTAATCAGGTGAGCTAAAAATGCTGGTGACCAGCATTTTCTCCTTTTACCCCAATATTTTCTGTGCTACATTGTACAGAAATAATATCTTTTCTAGTTTACAGCTGCTTTTAAATTGAAAGTTTAAATTTCTGCTGTTTGGGAAAGGGTAAACTGAATATGCCAAAAAAGTCATCATGGGAATACACTGCACAAGGTTTGCATTTATTTTGATGGAAACTGTAGGAGTTGTGCACATATGAAATCAGATAGTTCTAATTCAAGGACAGGTAATTCAAGAACGAATAGTTATCTATATAATTAAACCTGTAGTTGACATGTACAACTTAATCTTGACTTGGTGGAGATTCATTGTGGCAGGTTTGATTATCTTCTGTGAAGTTGTCTTTCCAAGAAATTGCAAATAGACCCACAGATAGATGGAAGGACAGACATACAGAGGGACAGGTGGTATAGTACCCTTGGGGAGTATAAAGATTACACTCAATTAATTCACAGATGGCAAAATTTGTATCGTTTAACCCTTTACCAAACAGCAAAGCATTAGAATGGTCTAATTTAGAAGCTGCTAGAGAGGACAAAATGAATGTTGATAAAGATGTAGCATTTGTTTACCATATAGCACAGAAAATACTGAGGAAAAATGGATGATAAGCATTTTCTTCTTTTAGCCTCATCATGCTCTTTGTTTTCCCAAACAGTGAAACATATTTTCTTAAGGACGTCAAAACCAGGCCCCAGTTTCTTGAAAAAACTTAAGTACAAACTCATAAGAACATGCTCAACTTCAAAGGAATACTCCCCAACGTTGAAGGATACTTGATTGAAGTTCATGTGGATTTCGTGCGATTTGAGCACAGTGCTCAGATTTGAGCATGAAAACGTACTTAAGTTTTTTCCGAAAAACCGGGGCCTGGTCTTGTTTTAATCTTGTTTAATCTACAAAGTTATACATTATAGCATGGAAGACATTGAGTGAAAAGAAGCAAAGGTTTGCAATGTTTCATCATTTTCTTCTTTTCTCTCAATGCTTTCCAAACCCATTTCGAAAAGGTTCTAAAAATCAGGCATTGCTTGTTTAAGGGATAATTATTTTGGATAGTCAGGGTAAAAATGAAGACTTTGATTTGTGGAGTAATGTTTATTTTGTTTTTTAGTTTTTGTAAGTCATACATTTAACAGATATGTACACAAATTAAAATCTTTTTTTCTTTCTTGCATATATAAATTCTCGTCAAACTGCAATGTTATGGATAAGCACTAAAAATCTTTTGCTAAATGATGCAAGGACATACTTTTTTAATTGCTTACATCAACCAAATTTTTAAATGTTATTATAAGGTTGTCATTGGTAACGTTAAAGTGTACAACAAAAATACATGTGTTTTTATTGGGAAATTTAGATAAGTGTAATTTCAAAATATGCTTATCCATAAAAGAGCAGACTTGAAACTTTGCTAACTAAAACTAATTCATTTACATAACATTTACAAATAATGATAATGAATTATTTACCATGAAACTTTTGCTACAAACATGATTGTATCATTGAAGATATGTCTGATGCAACCTTAAACCCCCTTTTCCAAACATCAAAATGAGACTGGTTCAAATTTGAAGTTATTATTGCAAATGGCAAAATAAATGTCATTATCAGTGCAAAAATTGGTGTATTTAAGCACAGATAACATTGCGTGGAAGGAAGAAAATACTCAACTTCAACATTTTCTTCTCTCCTCTTTATGTATTCCTCAGCATTTTTTTGCTGAGAATGTCACACCAGAGGCGCATTCTTTAGAACGAAATTTCTTAAAATATCCGAAGATTTGTTAAAATATTTAAGATAAAGCGTTCTTTAGAGCAAGATTTTCAAGACACTCAATGGGAGGGGCCATTTGACTATAATTCATGCTGAAACCCTCTGTCAAGTCTGTAGAAACAATATCAAAGAGAATCGACCAAGTTGTTCCGAATGCTCCCTGAATCATAAACCACAGTGTTGCGAATGCTCCATACTTCATACAAATGATGTCATCAAGATGTCATTTGTATGAAGTATGGAGCTTTCGGAATACCTCAGTCAGAATCTGGGTCCTAAAACGCTTTATTCTAAACATCTTAAGAAATCTTAAAAAAATCTTGCTCTAAAGAACGCGCCTCAGGATTTGTTTGGGAAAGACTTGATCAGTGTTAGTCGAGGTATCTAAGATGAACAACCTGTTTTTAAAAGCTTAACTTATTACAACACCTCAAAATTCTAGACTGTTCAAAATTAACCATTTCCCAAACAAGACCTTGTTTTGACGTCCCCAATATAAAACGCTTGGGACAAAACATTGAGACAAAAGAAGAAAATGCTGATGATCAGCATAGTCTCCTTTTCTCTCAAAATTTTCTTTGCTATTTTGTACACAAATGTTTTCATTATTAACACCCATTGTGGCGTCCCATCTGAAGCGCCTTTCAAATTGGCCCACCCTAAAATTTTGTCGTTTTGGAACGGGTTAAAGGATGTTGCAGAACTGGTCCAAATGCAATGATGCTGCCGACGGCAATTTCAAGTTAATAAATTTTCAATTTTCTTATCATTCTGGGCAGAAAACATTTAGGGAAATTAATAAATTTCTTATCGCAAGCACTTTCTTCATTTTCCACAGTCTTTCTCCAAGCTTTTTATCTTGTAAATGATGGACAGATTGATATACAATGTATTCAGACATTTGTTATAAAATTCACAAAATCTTTTGATATGGGCATGAAAACGCAAAATAACATGAATCATGATTTAAAATACATATTTACATTATTGCAAACTATCCCCAAACTCAATAAAATTGACGATAAAAATGCCTCTCATAAAATGAATTAACTAATTTAAGGATTAAAAGTATGAAAGTATGAAGCGTGTTTGTTTTTAAAACTCACACGAACAAATATTCAGATTTCTTCATAAAACCCTTTTTCAGAAAACAAAGATTTCTGTATTTCATATCAAAAACAAGACAGAATAATGCATGAGAAAAATGTATTAAAAAATGTAGAGGAGATTGAAAATAATATCACCAGGCTTCAATTTTTCATTCTCTCCATTTAATATTTTTTCAAGTAACTGTCACTTTCAAAACCTTTTTTTTTTAAACTAGAACAGACTAAAATGATGGATAAAATAAGGTCAATAACAAACAAACAATCTATAGAAACAAGTAAACTATAACAATGGAATGTTTCAGAACGAACAAGCGAGTTGTTAATCTTAACTCGTAATGCATTAACCAGATGGCAAAACTTTTGACTGGTCTAATTCGAAAGGCCATGCAGATGACAATTTCAAGTTGTAGAAATAGTTCTTACATCAATCTCTTCAAGTTTTAACCCTTTCCCAAACGACAAAATTTTAGGGTGATCCACTCAAAAACTGCCACAAATGACAAAATGAATGTTTTTAATGATAGGATTTGTGTAAAATATGGCACAGAAAATATTGAAATAAAAGGAGAAACTGCTGGTTATCAGCAGTTTCTTCTTTTGTTTCAATGTTTTCCCAAGCATTTTCTATTAGGGACGTCAAAACCAGGTCTTGTTTGGGAAAGGGTTAAGAAGATACAATCGACAAAATTATTCTATGACAAAATTGAAGAATGTAGTACATTTGGGCAACACCTCCCCCTTTGAAAATCTTTGAAACAAAAGGAGATAAAACTGGTTATCAGTATATTCCTTGTTTGCTTCAATATTTTCCCAAATCTTTCCTTTAATGGATGTCAAAACAAGCCCTTGTTTGAAAAAGAAACATAACAAGTACATATAGATAGATTTTACTTCTTTCTTGAACAAGATTTGGTTTTGACATCCCTAATAGAAAAGACTTGGAAAAACATTGAGGCAAAAGAAGAAAATGCTGGTAATCAGCATTTTATTATTTTGCCTCAATGTTTTCCTTGATATATTTTACACAAATGTTATCCTCATCAACATCCAATTTTGGCATCTATAGCAGCTTCCAAATTAAACTATCTGAAAGTTTGCAATTTGGGAAATGGTTAACCCAAGACCTGTAATACACGCGACTGCACGGAGGCCCTTATCACTCGTATGCTGCATGAGTTGTCAGAAATAGCTTCTTAACCCTTTCCCAAACGACAAAATTTTAGGTTGGTCCAATTTGAAAGCTGCTGCAGACGGCAAAATGCATGTTTTTATGACAGAATTTGTGTAGAAGAAAGCACAGAAAATATTGAGGCAAAAGGAGAAACTGCTGGTTATCAGCAGTTTCTTCTTTTGTCTCAATGTTTTCTCAAGCCAATTCTATTAGGGACATCAAAACAAGGTCTTGTTTGGGAAAGGGTAAAGCTATATGAAGACCTTCTTAAGCTATCTGAAGACTTTTAGGTAATTGAAAATGAGACGATATGTGTCCAATGACCACTGCAATAGTAACAATAATACAACTCTCATGATTAACCCTTTCCTAAACAAGACCAGAGCTGCGTTTTTTAGAGCAAGATTTCTTGAGATATCTTGAGATTTCTTAAGATGTTTTAGGATAAAGCGCTCTTTTGAGCAAGATTTTTAAGACGATCACTGGGAGCCGCCATTGCTCTATACTTCTTTCGGAACCCCTTGGTAAATTCTGTAGAATCTATATGGGACAGAATTGACCGAGTTGTTCCGAATGCTCTATGATTCATAAACGGCGGAGTTCCGAATGCCCCATACTTCATACAAATGATGTCATGATGACGTCATTTGTATGAAGTATGGAACATTCGGAACACCTCGCTCAAAATCTCGGTCTCAAAAACGCTGTATCAAAAACATCTCAAGAAATCTTAAAAAATCTTGCTCTTAAGAACGCAACTCTGGTTTTCACGTCCCTGGTGGAATAGTCTTGGGAAAACATTGAAACAAAATAAGAAACTGCTGATAGCCAGCAGTTTCTGCTTTTGTCTCAATATTTTCTATGCCATATTTTACACAAATCCTATCTTTAACAACATTTATTTTGTCATTTGTTGCGGTTTTTGAAGTGGATCACTGAAATTTTGTCGTTTGGGAAAGGGTTAAACCGACAGCATGCAGCAAGACCGTTTTACTGAGGCCTCATACATGTGTACATGCTGTAGATAGGACCAAGGCACCCCACACCTCAATGAAGCTGGTTTGTGCATGTTTGTAGTATTTTAAGCTCCATTTATGCTCAAAGAAAATTGTCACTTTTCCTCGAAAACCTCGTTACTGCAGCTTGTCTTAAGCTGCAGTTATGATGTTTTTCTTGAAAAGCAGTGAAATTAGGAATGGACCTAATGGAGCTGGTTTTGAGGGCGTGTTTGTGGTACACGTATTATAAGGTCCCTCCATGCCCACGGTGTATTATCATGTGACTCTGAATTTCCAATAATCTTCAATATCTTTTTTAATATTTGACCAATTTGAATTAGGTTCGAAGCAGAGAAGGTGGGGAAATGCCAGGAATAAGCTGGACATGTTGGATTTTTGAAAAATCAACCACCTCCATCTAATGTGTGATGTCTGTCCACCTTCTCTGTTTCAAACAGAATTCAAATCGGTCCAGTATTTACAAAATTATTGAAGATTTTCTGAAAATAACGTATTACGTGATTATTCACCGTGATGCACGACACACATTAGGTACAAACCCTACAGACCAAGTTCAACCCCTGGTTTAATCACATGCACAAGTACCCCGACACTTCAGAAAGTCTCTTCATTAGCATATTAGGCCAGGACATAATGTTTGCTTGCTGGGTACTCAACCTTTAATCTTGCTGTCATTTAATGCATAGAAACAAAATCCATTTGTTCATCGTCCATATTTGGACTGACCGGCTGCGACGACAACATGGGATCCGACGACAACCCCGATGTGTCATCCATAAAGTCATCCACGTTGAGTGTGGATAGGAACGGAGCGTCAATTTGTACACAATGGCTTTGATCAATGGTCTCTTTTTTCACTGGTTGCATAGTCACATTACTTAAAGCGTCTGGTCGCACTATTGTAGTCAATGATGTCACTTCATCCTGAATTCCCGTCTGTAAACCTTGGGCTTGCATCATTATCTCTAATTGCTGTGGAGAAAAAAATACTTTTTTATACCCATTACCAGATGGCAAAAATTTAAACTGATCCAAATTCAAAGATGATGCAGATGCCAATTTCAAGTGCGTGAAATTTAAAATATCTTGGGTCTTTCTTGGTAGAAAACATTGTGGAAAATGAAGAAATTGATTGTTACAAGCAATTTCTGTATTTTCCATAATATTTTCAAAATCCTTTAACTTGTTTGGTGTTAAAAGGTGTCACTATGTGGTAATGGATTAATTCATCCTAAAAAATGCAGAGATAATTCCATAAATTATTGCATCAAAATAAGCAAAATCTGAGATTGATATGATGAGTAATTCTTACAATGTTCTGCAATTGGTACATTGAAAGTACATGCAAAATTTTATTTAGATCCGATTTATCCTGAAAAAGTTATTTAATTTCAAAGTAAAAAGTTGCTTCTCGTCTCAATTTACCCCATCCACTTTGTAAGCCATTATCTCCAAAAGTAAGCCTTCATCACATTTTTTACGCATACAAATTAAGATGCGACGCAACTCTACCAATTCACAGAATTTAGAGAAATTCTATTTTTTAAGCCTTTATTGCAACCCATCCTCAGGACATACAATCTCTAATGACAAACCTGTATCCGTAATAACAAGCGTCTGTTCTGTGCCTCTAATTGTCGCCGCTTTTCTTCCGTTTCTCGTAACCGATCTTGATCTTTTTTCAATTTTCGGATGTAATCAACTGAAGCCTTTAAGATGGAGCCCTTGTTTTGCCGCATATCTCTGCAAAACAGTCATAATTATGTTGAGTCTGCAAAATTTTAATGCTTCAACTTTAAAACTTCATGAGATTTTGACCTTTAGTATTATATTCATACAGTGATAGTTCTCACCAAAAGGAGAAAATAACCCCTTCACTTTGAAACATACGCATGCACACATGCACATATAATATGGGCATGTGTGCATGCATATGTTACAAAATGAAGGATTAATATGAACATAGACTAAAGAATGGTAGTGACAACAGTTACTTTTTTTTTCCTTTTGGTTATCATACTATTATTATTGTCCCTTTCAACAATGACATAATTTCCAAAAAATCCCCAGAGTTGATGTCCCTAATAGTAAAATATCTATTGAGAAAACCAACATTTTCTTCTTTTGCCTCAATATTTTATAAGCTATATTGCACACAAAATCTATTTCCATCAACATCTTTTTCGTAATCTGTAGCAGCTCCCACATTAGAAGAGTCTAAATTATTGCTGTTGGGAAAAGGATCGAGCGGCTCATAAGAAGACCTTATTTCTAATGCATTCCAACTATGAACGAAGAAAAGGCTTTTGAACTCTTTTTTTCCCATTCAACTTGGTAAGAAAGTCATTGAAAAATGCCTACGAAGTTGAAAGTCATTTTCGACCCTTTCCCAAACAGAAAAATTTAGAATAATCCAATTCGAATTAAGATTGCTGCTGATGTCAAAATGGATGTTGCTAAACAGTATAGGGAACAAGTACTGTTCCCTAGAAATACTCCCCAATACATTATAGAGGCTACCTGGCTCACAAGTGAACAATACCGAATACTTGTACTAGATACTGTAAAGAAAGTTTATATGACATAGCCCAGAACATATTGAGGCAAAAGGAGAAAATGCTGGTAATCAGCATTTTCTTCTTTTGTCTCCATGTTATCAAAAGCCTAATATCTTCTACTCACATCACAACCAGATCTTGTTCGGGAAAGGGTTAAACTTCTCTGAGTAATGATGACTAATCAAGGATTTTGATAACTCTCTTTCGTAAGCCAGAAAGCTTTCTTTGTAAAATTAGGCGAAAAGAAACAAAGAAAGCCACAGAGCGACTGACAAAAAAAATGCTAAAATGGACCTTTGGGGAAACTCATTAAACCAACAAGAGCTGTCCGAAGACAGGGCGCTCGACTTTCTAAGTTGCTTAGTATAAAGGGGGCATAACTCCAAATAGAGTGGTCCCAAGGTCATGGGCCCTGATAGTAAGGTAGAGGGTGTGATGCTGAATAAGTTTACCAAGTTTGGGTTGAATCCCTTTGATAGTATGGAGGTTATTGATGTTTGAAACAACTTTAATCTTGGTTGCAACGCCAACGCCGACGTGACAGTATAAGTTCTCATTTTCTTCGAAAAGTCGAGCTAAAAATTGGAGAAATGGATAGGACTCGGCATAGTTTAACCTTATGTTGTATTGGAAACATATAGCAAGATAGGGGAAGCATTCAACATTCAAAATATCATGTAAGCATGAAAAGTTTCAATCCTAGTCAGGCTGCGTGGATTGCATAGACTAACTAGGGTCTATACTTTGCACGCTTCTCATAAGGTCCCTCTTAGTGTGACATGTCACATATATACAATGGAGCCGTGATCAGAGAAAAGGGCCCTTGTATCAATTGATAAAACAAAGGAAAGATGATAGGTCCCTTTTGAGATTTCTGTGATAGGTCCAGTCCCTTTTGAGATTTCGGACCATTTGCTTGCCTTGATCTCTCAAAAGAAATAAACAAAGAGCCTGAAACCAGAGCTGTGTTCTTTAGAGCAAGATTTTTTAAGATTTCTTAAGATGTTTTGGATAAAGTATTTTTAAGACCGAGACTTTGACCGAGCTGTTCCGAATGCTCCATATTTATACAAATGACGTCATCATGACGTCATTTGTATAAAGTATGGAGCATTCGAAACACCGCGGTTTATAAATTATGGAGCGTTCGGAACAACTCAGTCAAGTCTCTTTTATATTGTTTCTACAGAATTGACCGAGGGGTTCCGCACTAAGTATAGGGTAATGGCGCCTTCCATTGAGCGTCCTAAAAATCTTGCTATAAAGAATGTTTTATCCTAAAATATCTTAAGAAAACTCAAGAAATCTCAAGAAATCTCGCTCTAAAGAACGCGCCTCAGATTACGGATAAGGTCCCTTGTAGATTTCTGATTGTTTGCCTGCCTCCATTTTTCGCGAGACATAAATACAGGGCCTGAAACAAGGCTATAGTAATTTTTGTGAGAATCAAGTTTAACCCTTTCCCAAACAAGACCTGGTTTTGACGTCCCAAGTAGAAAAGGCTTGGGAAAACATTGAAACAAAAGAAGAAACTGCTGATAACCAGCAGTTTCTCCTTTTGTCTCAATATTTTCTGAGCTATATTCTACACAAATTCTATCTTTAACAACATCAGTATTGTCATTTGCAGCATCTTTTGAATAGGACCACTCCAAAAATTGTCGTTTGGGAAAGGGTTAATTGTATAACTTACAGGTCAACAGATTTTGGCAGGAGTGTCCCAAGGTCTTTAATTCTGTCATTTATATTGAACCTTCGCCGTCGTTCAACTGCAAATAAAAACAGTTGACCCATTACCAAGTGGCAAAATGTTAGGGTGGTCCAATTTTTTTACTTTTTGGGTCTTTTTCTATGGAAAACATCGTGGAAAATGGAGAAATTGCTTGTCACAAGCAATTTCTTCAATTTCCATGAAGTTTTCCATTGCCATTATTTTGTGGGGAGTCAAAATGAGTCATTGTTTGGTAATGGGTTAACAGAGCTTACAATAACAGAAGGTGATGGTTTTTCAAAATATTTGATTCTGTCATTTATATTGAATGTATGCGGTCGTTCAACTACAAATACAAACGATAAACAGAGCTTACAATAATCAAAGGTGATGGCTTTTCAAAAAAATTTTTTTATTTAACTACTCACAATAATAAGATGATTCAAATGAGTCTCTGTGACAGAATAAGCTTGAAAAATATTGAGGCAAAAGTAGTAAATGCTTATAATCAGCATTTACTACTTTTACCTAAATATTTTCTATGCTATATTGTACATAAAACTCTGCTACAGTCAATTTTCTCGTATGCAGCAAGTATTAAGTTGGAAATCCCTAAATTGCTGCAGTTTAGGTAAGGGTTAACAGGGTTCACAATAATAAGCCAAGATCAATGTATAATCACAATCTTATCAAATTGATCAACCCATTACTAGATGGCAAAATTTAAGACTGGTCCAAATTCAAAGATGAATGCAGATGACAATTTCAAGTGAATCAAATTTTACAGTTTTTGGTCTTTCTTGGGAGAAAACATGATGGGAAATGAAGAAATTGTTTGTCACATGAAATTTACTAATTTTCCTTTGACGTTTTCTTTAGCTTTCTTCTTGTAGGGCGTCATAAGGCATATGATGTGGTAATGGGTCAAGACATCAGTGTATGTGCACTATATACGAGGGTTGTCCCAATAAATCGTAGACAACGTCGATAAAACAGAAATCACTCAATAGATATTTCTATTTTTTCTATAGATTATAGCCACATATATTGACGGCAGTTTGACAAAAAATCAAGTTGACTGCTTATTTTTTACAAAATATATACTAAATTTAGCAAAGGCATGTACAGACCCGCGGCGCACGTCACAATGTCATATAATAATAACGTTACATTTTCACCGGGAAATGAACCCAGAAATGTCCAGGATAATTCCATCCGAACCGCGTTTCCTTGTGTTATGATTAATCTATAGACACATCTCGCAGGTACTTTTGATGCTAAAAGATGTTTTTAAATACATGGAACCTTTATTATCTCAAAGTCCATTTTATTCGCCACCCGCTTAACCATTTACTGTTTTCCCTAATCAGTTACCTCTTTTCTTTAACGCCTGGTTTTCTACATGAATTTAGCATTCTCCGAGAAGCAATATAAAAATGTCTCTTTGAGACTCTTTTTTTAAGAAAAAATTCATTCATGTATCCGGGGACACATTGCCATGTATTTTGATTTCTTTCGTCTTCATGAAAGAGTCCTATGTCTCATTCCGCTATCCACAACAAAAACGTGTAATTTTACGGTGCGCCACAATTTTCTCAAACGTCGTCTTTTTACGTCAGCGCAACTGTTATTTGTTTTCACTTAAAATTCCTTTGTTGGAAAACAAATAACGTCAATGTTTTGAAATTTTGCTCAACTGCAAAACAGTATTTGCTTAAGACGGCCACGTAAACGGTTTTGACTGGAAATAGGAACCAATGTGTTAAATCACGCTAGTAACTCAGGAACGATGAGCGGAAAAGACGTTATTTTTTACGTGTGCCGCATGACCGTTATACACTTAAAGTAAGTGGTTATAACAGGATATAAAGGAATGACATTTACAGAAGAGGGATGAATATAAATTCGAAAATGGACAAATAATATTCTCACAAAATATAAACATTGTGCGACGTTAAAAAGATAAGTTATTAAATGTGTCTACGATTTATTGGGACAACCCTCGTATATTAGTGCAAGACCATCATAAGGGCCTACACAGGTGGTAGACTTACAACAGTTTGTATTACTCTTGCATATCAAAATTAGAAATCACATTCAATATCTAATCAGTAAAATTAGGCCATGTCAATACGATAAACCTACAAACATTGTACAGTCGACACTAGTTGTGTCGAAGTCGGAGAGACCGTCAAAATACCTCGACAATTCCGGAGTTCGACTCATCCAATTTTGTTCAGCTTCGATAAAATTGATATTTGACCGTTTTTTAAACTAATCAAGTACTATTATTATTGAAATATAGTAGGAAAAGGAAAGAAATTGCTCGTGCCGAGCAATTTCTATCCTTTTCCTACTATATTTCAATAGCTATATTTAGTTCGAAATTATTTTATTTGGAAGAATTATGTCGATTGATCAGGACGGGACCAGATTTGAACTTCGACTTAAGCGAGAATTCGACTTATCCGATGTCGACATAACAAGTGTCGACTGTATGCTCAGGTAAAGATACCAGAAATTATCGAAATTCAAAAATTTGAAATCTCATTAACTATCCACCAAACCCTATAGTGTGGGTATTAACCCTTTCCCAAACGACAAAATTTTAGGGTGATCCACTTCAAAAACTGCCACAAATAACAAAATGGATATTATTAAAGAAAGGATTTGAGTAAAATATGGTACAGAAAATATTGAGACAAAAGGAGAAACTGCTGGTTATCAGCAGTTTCTTCATTTGTCTCAATGTTTTCCCAAGCCTTTTCTATTAGGGACGTCAAAACCAAGTCTTGTTTGGGAAAGGGTTAAGAGCAACAGATAAGAGGGGGTGAAGACATTCTAAACTTTCTATTTCAAATCTATACCCAATGTTTTGGGTATGCATTTGAATTCTCTTGTCAAGAAAATTCTAATGAGTACCCACAGTATAGGATTTGGTGAACATTTTAGTGAAATATTTTTATTTGAAAAGCCATCACTCCCTCTTATCTGTAGTTCTTGGTACTCATTCAAACTGTCTAGCCCTTTTCCAAACGACAAAATTTTAGGGTGGTCCAATTTGAAAGCCGCTGCAAACGACAAAATGGATGTGGATAAACACAGAATTTCTATATTTTAGCACAGAAAATATTGAGACAAAAGGAGAAACTGCTGGTTATCAGCAGTTTCTTCTTTTGTTTTAATGTTTTCCCAAGCCATATCTATTAGGTACGTCAAATCCAAGTCTTGTTTGGGAAAGGGCTAGTCAAGTTAGTTCAAATGAGTCTATCCAGAAAATTCAAATGAGTTTCCAATTGAATGTTTCGCACCAATATGTTTCGCTACCGTATTTTTAATCATAAAACACATCATTACAATTTACCAGTTTTCGGCTGTAAAAGCGTATCGTGGGCTTTCCGCAATAGGGTTCTAACTCCACTTTTTATCAAAAATCACTTTTTTACATTTTTGGAACTAACTAATATCAATACATTATCCCTTAAAATATTTTTCAAAAATTCCTCATATTAATTGAGAAATTCAAATTTGTTTAAAAGGTTCTAACTCAAAGTGGTATTTTATGTTTCTGCAACACAGTTCTAACTGGCCCAGTTAGAACTGTGTTGCAGAAAAAAATCTGAGTTAAAACCTCTTTTATGTCTTATTTCATCAATGACATCAGTAAATAACATAGTAAGTTAATGAAACATGTAATAATGGTTTTCATATGATTTTCTTGTGTTTTAACCCTTTTCCTGCAAAATATAATTCCTATTAAGTCTATGTAAATTTTCGGTCAATAACAGTAACTTAAATAGTTCTTTCTATGTATATGATTCTTTTAATGATAAATTCTTTGAATAAACCTGGCTTGCAAGTGACACATATTTTAGTTAAACTAAAATCAGACAGCTTTACAGTATGATCTTTGTCTATTAGCCCATTTTTTTAAATTTTTGAAGAGAAAAATATGGCTAGGACTCTAAATTTTGATAATTTCAGTGCAAAATAGAGATATGTTTTTTTGCAAGAGATTTAGTGGATTTATTAAAAATCTTTGACCTAAAAGCTTTCTTTTGACTCAATTTATTATAGAAATAATTATGGTCCATCAAATTAATAATTATACAACATATTGGAGTGAAGTTTCACTGAACATGTAAGCTCAATATACCTTATAAAATGATTGTTTGAATTGCTTCCACTTCATATTTGGAATTATAATAAGGCAATCCACATCATTATTATAGCATTGAAAACCATTTCAAATGTTACAGTATGGCATACATTGTCTTAGATATGAATATTTCTACTTGTAATTCAGTAGTTATAACTTATTACCTAATGATTAACAACAGAAAAAAAGCTAATGACCAACGGACCAAAGGACAGACAAGCTTGTTCTCTTATAATGCCAGTCTTAATATTTTTGAATATAATATGTACGGTAATATTTGTGTCCCATTGAACAACTAAAATCTTATGTGGATGTCAGTGATGGTGTGTTCTTTAAACAAGAGGACCATGATGGTCCTATATCGCTCACCTGAACCAAAATGATATGAGCAACACTTTTGTTCAATTCAATAAATATGTATGACTTTAAGACTGAAAACGAACTTATGGTCAACAGCGTTGTGAAAATCGAACTCATCCACGATCTTATGGTGCCCAACATTGTCCAAGATTTGTCTTGTTTGATAAATAATTGTAGATTCTGGAGTATAAACAAGGTCGAAAACAGCCAAAAACAGCGATTTTGTCAAATTCAAGGGCACATAACTCTCAACTTTTTGATCGGATCAGACTGAAAAACAGACTCATCCCAGATCTTGTGATCCCCAACATTTTGGTCCAAGTTTTGTCTTGATTGATCAATAATTGTAGATTCTAGAGTATAAACAAGGTCGAAAACAGCCAAAAACGGCAATTTTGATCACATTCAAGGGCACATAAATCTCGACTTTCTAGTCAAATCAGGCAGAAAATAAAACTCATCCGACATCTTATGATACCCAACATTGTGTCCAAGATTTGTCTTGATTGGTCAATAATTGTAGATTCTAGAGTGTAAACAAGGTCGAAAACAGTAATTTTGTCAAATTCAAGGGCACATAACACTCGGCTTTTTGATCAGATCGGACTGAAAATCAAACTCATTTAAGATCTTATAGTTTCATACATTGCTTTTAAGTTTTGTCTCAATTGATAAATAATTGTAGATTCTAGAGTGTAAACAATGTCAAAAACAGCCAAAAACGGCAATTTTATCAAATTCAAGGGCACATAACTCTCATCTTTCTGGTCAGATCAGACTGAAAATCAAACTCATTTGAGATCTTATGGTCTCCAACCTTGTGTCCAAGATTTGTCTTGATTGGTCAAAAATTGTAGATTCTAGAGTATAAATAAGGTCGAAAACAGTCAAAAACGGCAATTTTGTCAAATTCAAGGGCTGATAACTCTCGACCTTCTGATCAGATAATACTGAAAATCAAACTCATCCCAGATCTTATGATCCCCAATATTTTGTCCAAGTTTTGGCTTGATTGATTAATAACTGTAGATTCTAGAGTGTAAACAAAGTCGAAAACAGCCGAAAATGACAATTTGGTCCAATTCAAGGGCAAGTAACTCTCTGCTTTCTAATCAGATCAGACTGAAAATCATACTCGTCCAAGATCTCATGGTCCCCAATATTGTGTCCACGTTTTGTCCCGATTGATGAATAATTGTAGATTCTAGAGTGTAAACAATGTCGCAAGCAGCCGAAAATGGCAATTTTGTCGAATTCAAGAGCACATAACTCTCGTCCTTCTGGTCAGATCAGACTAAAAATCGAACTCATCCTAGATATTATGGTCTGCAACTTTATGTCCTAGATTTGTCTTGATTGATCAATAATTGTAGATGCTAGAGTGTAAACAATGTCAAAACTAGGTATTTTTCGCATTCAAGGGCAGATAACTCCTGACTTTTTAGTTCGATCTGACCCAAAATCGAACTCATCCGAGATCTTATGGCCATACATGTTTTGACCAAGTTTGGTCAAGATTGGCCTATATTTGTAGATGCTAGAGTGTAAACACGAAATTGTGGACGGACGGACGGACGGACGGACGGACAGACAGACAGACAGACGGACGACGGACAAAAAGTGACCACAATAGCTCACCTTGAGCACTTCGTGCTCAGGTGAGCTAATAATTTGGCCAAAAATGGGCACTTCTGAGCAAAAGGATTTTGTCAAACAGACCTAGTGACCTCATTTTTGACCTCACATGACCCAATTTTTAAAAGAACCTAGATATCCACCAAAAATACATTCTGAGCAATTTTCACAAGATTTGAGCCAAAGGTAGCACTTTAAGAGCAAAAAGAAGGATTTTAAATCATTTGACCTAGTGACCTACATTTTGACCTGGCATGACCTACTTTTTAAAATGACCTAGATATCATCAAGACAAAGATTCTGGTCAACTTTCACAATGATTGAGCCAATACTGTGACTCCTAGAGCAAAAATAAGATTTGACCTAGTGACCTACTTTTTGAGCCCATTCTGACCCCGATCCCAATTCTTTGAAGTATTCTGAAAAGGGATGACCCAAGGATCATATCTGTGAAATTTCAGCCAATTCTGCCCAGAACTTTAGGAGGAGAAGATTTTTTTATGATTGTGGACGGACGGACGGACGGACGGACGGACAGACAGACGGACGCCGGACAACAGACCGATCACAATAGCTCACCTTGAGCACTTTGTGCTCAGGTGAGCTAATAAAGCCATAACTGATCAGACACATTAGAATGCAATTAAATTAAATCATAAGAAATTACTTCAAAACCTAACTAAGATGTAGATTTCACTGATCATTCATTCATATGTCTTGCTCAATATGGTCAATTGAATGAACTAATGGTTAGTTTTGATTTTATGCAAAAGATCAAATTAAAGATTAGTTAGATCTTATTGCAAATATGTGTACATGTAATACATAAAATGTTATAACCAAGAAATCATACCATCAACCCATGTCTAGCATTTTATGCCCTTAGGTATGGAATTTTAAATGAATCTTCACTTGTTCATGAATGTAAAAGTTTGACTAGAATAGTGGTGAGCTAAAGTCCTTTCATCCTATCTGATTGGAATATTAGACTTTAGCTTCAAACAAGACTAGAAGGGGTACAGGAAACTTTTTCTGAGGATAACATGTCTATGGGCAAGTAACAAAAGAAAAACTGCCAGTTCCATGACCAAACTTTTACAGAAATAGGCAATCATCCCTGAGTTTGCTTTGACAAAAGTTGTTTTCTTCTGTTTTGTTCAAATCTTAGTTTCTCACCATTCATTATTTTAGAAATAAAGGTAATGGATACTTTGAAATTCTTGTCATCATCAGATCATGAGATTTTTAAAGTTCCATAAGCAGACATTGACCAGGGTTCTTGATGATGTAATCTGAAGCTTTGTTGTTTGTATCTATCAGCATCTAATGCACTGATTATAGATATTGGTCTGGATATTTCTTGCTGTACATTATATAAATGTAATATAATTTAGGACTGATTGTTAAGTTGATTTTTATCACAGTTCAAGAATTAGCAGAGATGTGGGCATCAAAAGCTAAAAACTGTTCCGAAGATGAGGGGCTCAGTATTCTAAGGTCACCAAATTCTTTGTAAAATGCTATTACTCAAATTTCTTAACCAGTAGTCAGACTTCCTTAAAGTTCAGAAAAAGTGTCAGTCATTCAGTCTTACAAGGCCTCAAAATTTGTTAGTCCAAAAAAGGATCTGTCACATCGAAGGACCAAATCAATTAAAACAAAAATAATATTTTTGTTAGTAGAAATAGTAAATTTTTATAAACTATCAATTTGTTGTCATTTGGCTTAAAATGAGTGACATGACACCCGCAGGACTGTCAGACAGTTGTACTGACAGAGAGTTGACAAATGTCAGTCCTTCTGAAAAATTGTCTGATGGGCTGATGAATTTTGGGAAGTCTGAGTAGTATATATCAGCTCACACTGGATCTTTGAAACTTTGTACATGCTGGGTGACTACAAAAGGTTGTCAGCCAAAAACATTACTTTTAAAAAATTTATTCAGGACAATATCTCATTTCAACTTATAACTCTGGTTAAGGTTTGATATGATACATTCTTATATCTGGAGTCTGGAACCTGTCAAATTATTGCTATCAAACTTTGTACATGTTTTTTTTTACTATTGCATGGTTCCACAACAAGATACATAACTCTAAAAGCACTACACCTACAATTATTGATAATTTTTTGCTTTGCATTCAGAGGCGCATTCTTTAGAGTGAGATTTTTTAAGATTTCTTAAGATGTTTTTTATACAGCGTTTTTAAGACAGAGATTATAAGCAAAGTGTTCTGAATCTTCCATACTTCATACAAATGACGTCATCATGACATCATTTGTATGAAGCATGGAGCATTCGGAACTACGTGGTTTATGAATCATTGAGCATTCGGAACAACTCGGTCAATTCTCTCCCAAATATAGATTCTACAGAATATACCGAGGTGTTCCAAAAGAAGTATAGAGCAATGGCGGCTCCTAGTGATCATCTTAAAATCTTGCTCAGTAGAACGCTTTGTCCTAAAACATCTTAAGAAATCTCAAGATATCTCAAGAAATCTCGCTCTAAAGGACGCACCTCAGGTCAAAGTTTCACGTGTCATTGGGTACCACTAAAACTATTGGTTCAAGAGCTTGCTTTGTTCGACATCAGACATAAATAAATTCAATTTTCATTACTTGATCAACACTTTTTAGAGAAATGATGTCTCATTATAAATAAACTACAATATACAGCATTTTCATGCGATGTAATTTGACAATTAATCTCCATCCACCATCTTCTGAATCTGAGATATTTGATATGTGAGACACCTAAAGAGGAGTCTGCTCAAGTTGTTGCCTTGGAACTTCTTTATACTTCTAAAATATTGTACTATAACATTTTAGATTAAATGATCTTTCTAATATATGCTTGCAAGTGTATTCTAGACTTGAAAAAAAAAGCTTATATTTGTAAATGTTTTATGATGAAAACAATTTCATTTTAGTGTAAAGCATAAATAAATGCTTTGATACATATTGAAACTCTTGTCATAGATTTTGGCGACAATTTTTCTGGTCTTCATCAAACAAAAATACAGAATTAACATTTAAAACTATTTGGGTAAAAAATAGACATGATTTCCAACATAAATACCTGCCAAATTAACCCTTTCCCAAACAAGACCGGGTTTTGACGTCCCTAATAGAAAAGGCTTGGGAAAACATTGAAACAAAAGAAGAAACTGCTGATAACCAGCAGTTTCTCCTTTTGTCTCAATATTTTCTGTGCCATATTTTACACAAATCCTTTCTGTAATAACATCCATTTTGTCATTTGTGGCACTTTTTTGAGTGGATCACCCTAAAATTTTGTCGTTTGGGAAAGGGTTAATAGTGCTTTATGAATTTTTTTTGAGTTAGAACTGTTTTGCGGGTAACATTTTTGTAGATTTTTATCATTTTTTTCTGCAACACGGTTCTAACTCAATTTTTTTCAAATACAACATTTTAAACAAATTTCACATAGAATTGATTTAAAATAGTATATCTGTTATGGAAAAACAATTTCAGAAATGTTTCTTTTTGAACAAAATTTTTCTTTGTAAGAAAATGAAACAGTTTTTTGTCTCTCCTGTAAAAAAATGAAAAAGTGAGTTAGAACCGTGTTGCGGAAAGCCCACGGTATTTATTATGCGAAACTGGTTTCCTCAAGATGAAAATCGATTATTTAGAGCAATACAGTCGTAAGTGTGTATGCAGTTACCACTGTTTTGCATCATTTTATTCATACGTAGCTGATAAAAATTGCTGTAATTCGCTAATAAGTGTGCTGACCTATACATTTTCTTTTTGAATTATTACCAGGACATGTTGCTTAATACAATGAGGGAGTTTTATCAAATTCTATTATGTAGAGCTTGAAATATTTCCAAAAATATGCAAATTTTGACATAAAACTCTCCAGCTTCGTTGATCTAACCGAACACGTGAGCATGCTGTTTTATACATTAACATGTTTATAATAGCACATACTTTTGGTTTTCTGTTCTTATCAAATGTAAGACGTTACTTTAAATCCGTTTTCGGGACTAAACGATGAATATACAGCATTTTATTAGCATTTTAGTAACTTTGGACAGGTGTAAGAAATTGTGCATTTTTTCGATGTAGGGGTATGTGATACGAATGCCTATAAAATTCAAACAAGATCGCTGACCATCCATTTTTATTGTATTTTTTAATTGGTAATAACATGTAATTTCAGCATACAATATATAAATAAATTCTATTATTGGGAAAAAATTTAGGAAACTGGAGCATTCCCCCTTAAGTTTTTTCGAGAAACCCGGGCCTGGCTTTAACATCCCTAGTAGAAAGGCTATGGGAATACATTGAGACAAAAGAAGTAAAGGCTGATAAACAGTATTTCCCCTTTAACCCCAGTATTTTTCTGATCTATATTGTCTACAAATCCGATCTTTATTAACATCCATTTTGTCGTCAGCAAAATTTTTCACCCTAAGATTGTGTTGTTTGGGAGAGGGTTAAATATACTACGCACAAAAAGTTTAGCACACTCGGCAAATGTTGTTTCCTAGTCAAAAACTATTCCAAAATCCTTAAAATGAAAACACGTGTTTGAAAATTCAATTTTCTGGCGCTTCCTGAAAATTTTGTTTCAAAATTCTTAAGCGTTAATTAAGTATCTTACGTTAAAATGCTCAGGGGTCAGATATTGAAAGTCAAGCAAATTTCAATGAAGCGAATGTCCAGCATAAGCAGCTAGGACCGCCATTCAATGTCTTGCCATGTAGCAGACAAGCTTCCTGACCACACAGAAAGGAATTTTGCCCATTGATACTGCAGATGACGCTCAATGCCTTTGACGGTACAGACGTCATAACTTTCTCTAGCCTGACGTCCAACAATGTTCTCTATGTGTTCTTTTGCTGGTAATTAAGCAGTTCAGGCGTAGATCATTCTGTATGTTCCTTGGAGTAAGTGGGCGGTGATTATCTTATTGAAATATCACAACGTTGTGTCGTTGTAAGACGGTCCAGTGACAGGTTGGATAATTTCATTGCGGTACCCTTGCACCGTTTGGTTGCCATTAACTGAAATGAGGTCTGTTTAACTGTTTTCATCCATTCCTGCCAAAAATGACTCTGCACTCGACGTAACAGTCTCAATGATGACATTATTGGCATCCAGCCTTACGCATCGTCTCCAACCACAAAATCTGCTGTCAGTTAATGACACGTAAAATGATATTCGCCCGGACATTTGTCCAATGTCTCCTGAATCCATATCGATGTGTCCATACCCACTGACTCCTTGCCTGTCGATGCTTAACGTCAATGGCGTAAGATCGGAGGACCCTGATGCAAGTTGTGTGGAGCCTGTTCCGGACAGTCTAGTCACTAACGTTATACTCTGTGACGTCCTGGAGGAGTAGCACTAAATTCATACTAGACAGGAATTCGAAACGTCGTCACGACGTAGCTGTGAAACGATCCTCCTTGAACGTCGTTTTACACAGTCTACAAGATTTAGGTCTGTCGTTGGTCGCTAAAGTTGCATAAATCAAGTGCCGTAGGCGCGTAATTGTCAATTCGAGCCAATCGAAATGCAACGCGACATCTCTTACAGACATATCTGCGTGTAGCATGCAAATAGCTCTCTGACGTCGACCTTACGTCATCATTTCTTGCCTTCCCATAATCATTTTCAAAGAACTTGTAACAGTTAAATTGATTCTGCTAACAGATCTGTGTAATCGTGTGTTTTTGGACAAGCTAGACATTATCTATGTCACTGCACATGTGCCGCACGTGACTTTTGCTAATCTGGACTTTGTCCAATACACTGAATGCTCACTCTACACATGCACTGTATGCGTAATAGTTGTCGATCGGGACAACTGAACAGCACAAAGCAATGTTCATTTAATTATCATAAACTGAAAAAATAATGTGTTTAAAAACGTGCTAAACTTTTTTTGCTCAGTATATTAATCTATTGCTTAACATTGGCCTACTTTGATTTGTCTTCTTGATAATATTACTTGACATCTTAGAAAGGTCAGTATTGAATGTAGTGTTGAAAACAAGAAATTAGCTGTAGATATTAACCAGATTTTTATCTTTTGCTATTCAATATAGCTAACAATTAAAGCAATTTTTTTCCCAAGACCAATTTTGAACAGTAATGCTTTTTGGCGCCTGACAAGATAAAGGCTTTTGAATACATTATGGAAACTTATCAAATTGCTTGTGACAAGAAATTTCTTTAATTTTCACAATATCTTCCATAGCCATAATCTTAAAGGGAGTCAGAAAGAGTCATTGTGTGTGAATGGGTTAATATTAACGACAGTACTTACTCATATTGTGATTGTCTTTTTTCTGTCGTTCTTTTGCCCACATTCTAGCATCATCTTCTGTTTGAAAATTTGTTGGCGTCATTATTCTTTGTCCAGGTAATAATGTAGGTGCAGACTGGGCCGTTTTGACTGGGTGACTGGATGATGGTCTAAATACATATTCTGATGATGCAGGGTTCTGTAGACAAAATAATAACAGAGCTACGGATAAGAGCGTGTATTGACTTTTTAAAGTGCAATATTTTATTCATTGTTTATCAAAACCTATGTTATGGGTACTCATTCAAATTCTCTCGTTTAGACGATTGAAATGAGGACCCATAACATAGGGTTTGGATTTGAAATAACAAAGTCAGAATGTGTTCACCCCATTATCAATTGCTCTGATAAAACTTGTTTTTGTGTATACATTTTGTGACATTTCATGTATACAAAAGCACAGTTCTAGAAAATACAATACTCTGCGCACATAGAGCAATGTCGGGTACTTTCGGATGTCGTGTCAACTCGGACATGTGTCCTTAACGCTACATGCGCGTGAATTTTTGTGTCCTCTGTGCATGCTTAAATAGCTCCAGCGCAGCTATTCTTTTGAAATTCTTCTTCGCCACCAATACTCAACGTTTAGGGGTTTTTCCCCGAAACAAAATTTCCATAGAGGTTTGTAAGCAATAATCTATTTCAGACACAAGATTATGACGATGTATTATTGTGATTAAATCTTTTTTAGTCTGGTTTAAAAAGAAGATTAAAATGTTTTCGAGAGGTTTTTACCTGTCGATGGTAAAAATATTAGTTATTTTCGGAATAAAATGGTGTCCGATCTGACCCGAAGGAAAATTGACCCGTCGGGTCTTACCGGACAAATAGTGATTTTATATATTATTTATATCCTACAATACATAGCATGATCAGTGGTTGAGAGGTTACGTCAAGGTCTCAGAACTCGGGGAACCGGCATTCAATTCCGGCCATCGGCGTATATTTTTTTTATTTTTTTTTATGAAATACTCGATGCAAATAAATATCTTAGATCGTTCGTTTGTAATTTACCTTACCTAAAACCTTTCCAAACAAAATTTTAGATTCTTCCAAATTAATTACGTAATAGATGCAAACATAATTATTTGAAATAAATCTAGCTCGATTATCGGCCTGTCCGATCAGACCCGAAGTGTCCGAAATAACCCGTCGTTGATGACTCATTTTATTTTCCTTATGGTACCCAGTTTTAAACGCTTAATACATACTTCTCATTACCGATGTCGGGGAAAAGGCTTAGAATTTTCTGATTGTGACATAAGATTCAATTTTTCTCTTCACCTATCTAAATAATGGCTGACGATCGCTTAACTGTCCGAAAGTACTCGCCGTTGCTCTATAGGCTTATTAATTGAATGGACTTTTACATCTCACAAAACAGCTACTGTCATGTGGAGACAGGATCACTGTTTTAAGTCTAATCCGAAAGACTGGAGGGAATCAAACTCAGGACGTTACAGTACTATAGGGCTGATCACTTACCGTAGTTGACATCTGTATGAGGGAGGGTGTGATGGAGTTGAGATCATCGTCAAATGTGGGGTCTACTGTTTCTAGATCACCGAGGTCATTTAGTATACTTTCAACCTGAAACATTAGTTAGTCCAAATAAACAGAGTGGTCACTGAGTTTTTTTTTTCAAATCAAAACCCTATGTTGTGGGTGTTCATTAGAATTTTCTCAATGAGACAGTTGCAATGAGTACCCACATAATATGTTTTGATAGAGATCACCTAGGTCATTTAGAATTCTTTCTACCTGAAACATTAGATAGTCCAAATAAACATAGTGGTCAGTGAGTTATCTTAAATCCAACCTTTATAAATTGTGGGTACATAACATAATGTAACAGGTGGTGAAAAATATCGTGGCTTGACCGGGATTCGAACCCAGGGCCTCAGGAACACCGTTCCTACACTCTAACCACTGAGCTACGAACCACATGTCGACATTGCCATACGATATAATTATCACCAAATACCTGTACCCGGCTACATACCCCGTCTAAATTAAGAATTCGTCCCGAATTCTGGAGACAAAGAACAATTGTGAAACGTTCTTAAGGTGCCTAAGCAGTAGCCATATACAAATCCACCGTCCCTCGGTGGGTGCCAAATGTAACAGGTGGTGAAAAATATCGTGGCTCGACCAGGATTCGAACCCAGGGCCTCAGGAATACCGTTCCTACACTCTAACCACTGAGCTACCGAACCACATGTCGACATTGCCACACGATATAATTATCACCAAATACCTGTATCCGGCTAAATATACCCCCTCTAAATTAAGAATTCGTCCCGAATTCTGGAGACAAAGAACAATTGTGAAACGTTCCTAAGGTGCCTAAGCAGTAGCCATATACATAACCACCGTTCCCTCGGTGGGCGCCAAATGTAACAGGTGGTGAAAAATATCGTGGCTCGACCGGGATTCAAACCCAGGGCCTCAGGAACACCGTTCCTACACTCTAACCACTGAGCTACCGAACCACATGTCGACATTGCCATACGATATAATTATCACCAAATACCTGTTACCGGCTACAATAATTTGCAAATTAATCCTAGAAAGTCTTACGATTCCTAGTACTTGAAAGTTTAAAGTCATGTTTGACACTTTCTCAGTGTGTATATTACATGTTATCAGATTCTTCGATTCAGGAAGTCGGGTTTAATGAATAATGAATAAAATATGGCATTTCGAAAAGCAATTAACCCCTCCTTATCTGTGGTTCTGCTTACCTCTGAAATACTGGTACCAGTGCTACTCATGCCCACAGACAGCGGGCTATCCGGATCAACTGGCGCGCTGCCGCTGTGTAAGCCCTGGGGAAGGTTGTTAGACGAGGTAGCAAGACGGAAGTTAGGCATAGACTGGATTCTTCCCGCCCCATGATCCTGCGACTTGCTGATGTACGATTTGATCTGATTATTCTGCTTTTGTAGGACGTGATACCGGGTTGGATTTTCTAGTCTTGTTTTGACCTGAAATTATATATATGTAATAGCAATGAATTTTGTGCTAAAAATAGACTTCATTTATAATTATTTATTGATAAACTTTCAGTGTTGGTATAAAATTTCGTAATCGTTCCCCCATTGTATGAAATTTATTATTTGATACACTTGACTGTAAAATGATTTCACACTAACCCCTTGATAAAAACTCTGCAACTGCTGCTGACAGTCCCAACCTTCTTGAAAACTATAACCTTCATATGGATGACCTTGACCTTGATACCAGTAACCATGGTAACCGTCAGAATAAAATCCACTATCGTAACATCCATTCTCTATACAACATGCCATATCATAGTGTTCTATGGGCTCTATGATCTTACTTCCACAAGCTGGATACATATAGCCACTATTGCAGTCAGGAGAACTATTAACATAGTCCTGGTCTGATCCGTAACTTTGTCCAACAATACTTGGATCATCATACAAGTAATCATCGTAATGTAAGTAAAACATAAAGTTTTCCATCTTTCAAAGTATGTAAGGCATAAATCATAGAGCACTAATTATCCAAGAAATTATAAGGTTCAATTTGAACAAAGTGACTGATATTAATTTAGTTTACACCATTTATATTTCATGACAACATCCTAATAAATAAACATTATCTAGTCTGTGAAGAAACTATATCATCCAATTGATCAGAATTGTATTATATTAATTCAGTCCAATAAAATAAACAACATCTTTACAACGATGAAAACTTTCACTTATGAATTGGGAACATAAAAGAAATCTCAGGAAATCATAGGAATATTAGCAAAGTATTATTATTTCATCAAGTCTATCACATGTGAATTAGTAGGATTTCGCAATTTGGTAATCATTCTTTCCATCAGTGACCTTAATAAAACATCTTATTGTTTCATCATTTCTAACCACATTTAATATTTTACGAATTCTGAAGTACCTTAACCCATTACCAAACAGCAAAATTCTAGCCTTGTCCAAATTCACAGCTGCTGAAGACAACAATTTCAAATGAATGGAATTTATTTTTGGTCTTTTGTGGTAGAAAATCTTGTTGGAAATGAAACAATTTCTTGTCACAAGCAATTTCTTCATTTTCAACAATGTTTTCCAAACCCGTCATCTTGTAGGGGGCCAAAAAGAGTCATTGTGTGATAATGGGTTAATCTCTTTCCTAAACGACAAAAGTCAAAACTCAGCTCCAAATTGAAACTTTGACATACCAAATAAAAAGATGTCTTGGAAATGGAAAATTTGCAAATTTGCTACATACTTTTAATCATGCTGAAGACTCAAATTTGCAACACAAATCTCATCTTTATGAAATTAGAATGCAGATTTAACTGTCAACAATAGTTGTGAACTAAAACAGTCTAAATTATGTGGTTTGGGAACGGTCTGTCAAAATCAACAAAATTATACTCCCACACAGATCTTTTTTGAAATATATTTCTTGGCAAATTTACCTATTTTGGATCTTTTTTCAAAATATGGACAAGCCTTTGGGTAATTTTTCTAGGCGTTTTTTTTTCCCTTTCCTTTTTGTTGCTTCAATTAGCAGTTGCGAATAAAAAAGATGAAATACAATCCAGGGATTTATTTTTGTTTAAAAAAAGAAAATGAGATCATCTTGGGAGTTCCGGGCTTTGAATTACAATAAAGAATTGAAGTGCTCCTCAACAGTTAAAGAGTAGTTTTCCGTTTAACCCTTTCAAAGCATTCTTTGGGCTCATTTTGAAATATCCTGAAGAAAAAGCCTACAGAAACATCAACAGAAAAGGAAAAGAGGACATTGCTGACAATTAGCACTTTCTCCTATAGACATCCAATACTCTCTCTAATTGAAAGTAAACTTTTTTTTATTTTGTTGTCTAAAACTCCTTTCAGGTTACGTAGATCAATCAAGCTTTGTTAGAACTTAGAAAGCGAAAAAGAAAGCTCTTACGAAGCAATTGCGCATTAGATAAGTCTGACCCTATTCCCTTTCAATATGACCTAAAGACATTTAAACCCTTTCCCAAACAAGACCTGGTTTTGACGTCCGTAATAGGAAAGGCTTGGGGAAACATTGAAACAAAAGAAGAAACTGCTGATAACCAGCAGTTTCTCCTTTTGTCTCAATATTTTCTGTGCAATATTTTACACAAACTCTATCTTTATCAACATCCATTTTGTCATTTGTGGCAGTTTTTGAAGTGGATTACCCTAAAATTTTGTCGTTTGGGAATGGGTTAAACCCTAAACAACAGCATTTTAGACTTTTCCGATATGAATCTACTGAAGCCGATAAAACGGATGGTGAGAAAGATATGACTTTCATATAATATACCACAGAAAATATTGAGATGAAAGGAGAAAATGTTGTTTATCAGCATCATTCTCCTTCTGCATCATTGTTTTCCAAAGCATTTTACATTAGAGACATCAGAATCAGGTCATGTTAAGAAATAGGTTACTTTTAGATAGAATTGATACTGATAGTACTTTAAGGGAGTGAATTCTTTAAAATGTATTAGGACATTCTGCATAAGCTTTCCTATATCATGATAGAACTCCGTAATTGATTATATAATCAAAAGAAATTCCACATTATCATTACTGTTAACAAAGCATTGTTCAACTAAGAGTGCTTCAATCCACTTAAAATAAAAGCTAAACAATAAGTACAAAGACATTTTCTTCGTTTTAAACAGTCTTGACTCTTTCTGTAAAGGACCTGATTTTGATGTCTATGAGAAAGACAGCCTCAAAAATACTGAGGCAAAAGAAGAAAATGCTGGGACCTTTTCTCCTTTTGCCTCAATATTTTCTCTGCTAAATTATGGTACAAAAGTTCTATTTTCACCAGCATTATTTCTGCTGTCTGCAGCAGCTTTCAAATTGGTCCTAGACTCCATTTTACTAATGAATTTACAATTATTTTTTTGCATAATTACTTGTACCAACAAACCTAATTGGCCCATACTAATTTCTCATGCAATCAAATGTTTACCAAAAAAACGTAGTCGAAGATCGCTTGTAAAACTGGACCCATGTCTTAACCCTTTCCAAAACGATAAAATTTTAGGGCGATCCAATTTGAAAGCTGCTGCTGACGACAAAGATGTTGTTGGAGATAGAATTAGTGTGTAATACTGCACAGAATATATTGAGACAAAAGGAGAAACTGCTTGTCATCAGCAGTTTCTTCTTTTGTCTCAATGTTTTCCCAAGCCATTTCTATCAGGGACATCAAAACCAGAGGTGCGTTCTTTAGAGCGAGATTTTTTAAGATTTCTTAAGATGTTTTTGATACAGCATTTTTAAGACCGAGATTATAAGCGAGGTGTTCCGAATGTTCCATACTTCATACAAATGACGTCATTATGACGTCATTTGTATGAAGTATGGAGCATTCGGAACTCCAAGATTTATAAATCATGGAGCATTCGGAACAACTCGGTCAATTCTCTCCCATATAGATTCTACAGAATTTACCTAGGGGTTCTGAAAGAAGTATAGAGCAATGGCGGCTCGCAGTGATCGTCTTAAAAATCTTGCTCAAAGGAGCGCTTTATCCTAAAACATCTTAAGAAATCTTGAGACATCTCAAGAAATCTCGCTCTACAGAATGCGGCTCAGGTCTTGTTTGGGAAAGGGTTCAACAACAAACGTTCTCACCTGTAGCACCTGTGGGGGGACCTCCGACGAGTTTTGTGTTTGTGAGGGCGGAACATCGATCACAGTGGTGGGCACGTAGGACGTCTTTAAAGATTGGGAATATTGTTCTTCGCGTTTGTCCTCTTCCTGCGCCTGCATGCGCATGAGCTGCATCTTGAGGCTCGCCCTTGTTGGAAGCGACGCATGTTTGATGTCTGTGTTGTTACTGAAAATAGACAAAATGACATTGTCACATTTCAACGAAAACATCGTAACTGCTTGTTTTATGCTTTTTTGAGGTTTTTGTTGAAAAGCACCGATATTATGACTCATCATATTTGATTCATCAAATCCATTTAAAAGGCTTGAGAAAAACAGCATTTTTCCTGTTGCCTAAATACTGTCTGTGCTATATTATACAGTCTTTTCTAGACATTGTAAGCAAATCAACATTTCTATATTGGTTTTCAAATTAGAACAGCAAAAAAAATTCATACAGGAAAGGGGTGAAATCCTTTGTTTGTGTCATATCATGATATGCAACAGCTTTCGATTTTGGTAGATATAAATATAAGGCCTCTAGTGATGTTCTTTTTTTATTGGAAACTTTAAACTTTTAACAATTTTTCAGTACTTTCTGTTTTAAGTCACTACTACTTTGTCTGTTTTAACAGGTTCTAATTCAGACCAGTCTAAACTGATTTATTAATTAACTCTAATGTTTAGACCTCTTTTAACCCTTTCCCAAACGACAAGATTTTAGGGTGATCCTATTTGAAAGCCATGGCAGCCGACAAAATGAATGTTGATAGATAGGATTTGTGTAAAATATGGCACAGAAAATATTGAGACAAAAGGAGAAACTGCTGATTATCAGCAGTTTCTTCTTTTGTTTCAATATTTTCCCAAACCTTTTCTATTAGGGACGCCAAAACCAGGTCTTGTTTGGGAAAGGGTTAATAGTTTCTCAGTCATATGTGCAGTGACTGGAGCACCTAACCATGGATTCCTTTAGTTTCTCTCACAAGACTACCACTCCTATCAAAGCCTCGAGCTGCTGCCCTGCATTATAAGGTTTACAAGAATTATCATCAACACATTAGTGGTAGACAATATGTCACAAAGGTTATATCGTCGCTTTTCAACAAAAACCTCGTATCTGCAGCTTAAAACAAGCTGCAGATACAAGGTTTTTGTTGAAAAGCATCAATATGCCAAAGCTAGGCATCAAACCCGAGACCTCATCATTCAGATTCTGCTATTACAACTACGCTATGGCCAGCGCCCAGTATAAACTGTGTTGTTTGGCAAAGGATCAAGCTATCTTACTTTTTATTTTTCTGTATAATCCATGTTTTAGTTACCATCATGTTGGAATGTTCTAGTTTCATTTCACGTTAGTTTGCAAGATCTAATTACACTGTTTTTATTTCCGAATCAAATGAGGAAGTCATCATCATTTTTTTATTATTTGGGGCACAGCTCGTTATAACTACTGAACCAAAAAGGACCCCATTATTATCCTTTAGCCTTTCCAAACCAACAAAGGACCTCTACGAATAAGGCGAGAATTCTCCCTAAAAGGCTCAGCTCGATGGGTCAATTCTCAAAACTAACACATTGAGAAACAAAATTAAGCTTTATGGTTAGGTAGACAAAATAAACACCGATTTTTATGTCATTTTAAAAGATCTATAGGTGCAGATAACTTTTGATTTTAGTACCCACCTAAATGGTTTCGTTTTCTTACACTACCGGTATTTAAAGAGGTAAAATGAAGATTCTTTTATTTTTATTTGCAATTTATTTTCTACAGATACAGGGATAAATGGTGTTGACATCATATGGCAGCTTTGGTTTTGTCCGTATTGCGCATGCGCACCATTGAAACAACTTTAAACGCGCACTTTCCCGCCAAAAACCGAGGCATACCTACCTTCCCAAGGCTGGCTAACATCGTTCCCCCCCTTGACCCAGCTTCCCATTGACATATGTTGTGTAACTGGATCATAGGCTTCCTTGGTAAAAAGGATTTGCTGGGTCACGGGGGGGGAACGTACTTTTATACTAAAAATAGTACTCATATACCATATGCCATAATTTTGGCGGGAAGATTTCGCCTTTAAACTCGTTTCAATGATGCGCATGCGAATTAAGGACGAATCGAAAAATGGTTTATGATTTCAACACCAATTGTCCTTACATTTACAGAAACTTTTTTGCTTATAAAACTAAAGAAAACTTAAATCTGGTTTAATGAATAACGGTGGGGTAAGAAAATGTAATTTTGGGGGTAGGTACAGAAACCAAGAGTTATCTGTACCTGTCGAATCGTTTTGATCGTACAAAATCAGTTTTCATATGATTTAGATACATATCTAACAATACAGTTCGAAATAATAATCAATTTGCATGTTTTGAAAAATGCCTTTTCCATTTGAGCCTTTTAGGGAGATTTCTCGCCTTATCCGTAGAGGTCCTTTTCAGACTGATACAAATTGGCATTGGCTATTGCTAATTGCAAATCAAAACGAAAAGTCTAAATAGACACATTTTAACTAGTTATAGATCTCGAGAAATTAGCTTGCAGATCATCTCTAGCTTTAAGATACTAGGGAAGCTCTGCCAGGTCATTTATCGGGATCAACGATAAAGCAACATTATCAAAACATTTGGGAGAAAAGAAGAAAATATCTTATTCTCTGCAAAATGTTTTCTAAACTGTCTGGGGCAGTAAAACAAGGAACTAATTGGTAAAGAACAAGACTTGTTTTGCACTTAGTGCACATGTCAAAAATCACTTTTTTTTTTTTATAAAACCACATTTTCCCCAATTTGAAACTTTATAAATCATCCCTAAATGTACACAATTCTTTCACAGTACACAACAATTTAGTGGCTCAGCATCATTTTGTACATGTCGAAGCACATTTTGTATCAAGGAGTGGAAAGTACCTAGTTTTATCAGATGTGACCCATTCATATCTCTTCATTAACCCATTACCACACAGAAACTCTTTTTGACTCCCCACAAGACAATGGCTTAGGAAAACATAATGGAAAATGAAGAAATTGCTTGTGATAAGCAATTTCTTCATTTTCCACAATGTTTTCTACCCAAAAAGACAACAAAATTTAAATTTCATTCAATAGAAATTGTCGTCTGCAACATCTTTGAATTTGGAACAGTCCAAAATTTGTCGTTTGGTAATGGGTTAACTCTTCACCAAATTATCCCAAACTGTGAAATTCAAGATTGACTGAATGGGTTTAATTGAGTTTGAGTTTATTGGGGTTTTGTGCCGTTTTCAACTGCCAGGGTCATATCACGGCGGCTGGAACACCCATCCATGGATTCCTGTTTTTTCTCAAACCAGTACTACCACAACACCTTTATCGAGCCTCCAGCTGCTCGCCCACTTAGGTTAACCATTTAAAACCCATTTGTGGGTGACAATTTTGTCAGTAATGGTATAAGCCGCGGCCGGATATCGAACCCTGGACCTCTCGAATGAGAGGCAGATGCGCTACCAACTGCGCTAAGGCCGCGGTCCTTGACTGAATTATTGGGGTTTAACTCCTCTTTCAACTGTGGTCATATCACGGTGACATTAATAAAGAAACAGATAGACAAACAGACTAGCTGGGTTTAAACTGTTTACACTAATCATTCTATAAAGGAGGGGGCATAAAAATCCTTCAGAAAGAAACAGTTTCACCCTTAGCCCAGATTTCCGCGTTCCGCTTTCATTTGCGGAACAAAATCGGAGATTCTGCGGAAGTCCGCAGATTTTACGCAAATTCTCCAAAAAGCAGCTTCCGCATTATGCGGAAGAAGAAAAAATGTGGAGAAAATGCGGAATAATGACACTTTGAAACTGAAAGTTTGCGGAATTCCAGACTTTGATTTTTTTTACATGGAGAAAATGCGGAAAAATGGCACTTCGATTTGTTTTCAGTTGAAAATTGTACTTATAATATTTATGAATGCAGAAAATTCATACTTCAACTTTTGATTCATTTTAAAAAATAAAATATGAACACACATAAAATGAAACTTTGTTCATTAATAACAGTTATTTACTATTCATATAAACCAATGCTAAACAACTTATTTTGAATAAGGCCTTAGGAGGAGATGTCGTTTAAAGGATATTTCTATTTTTTGCTCTGGCGGCCATCTTGTTCAACGGAGCGGAATGATTTTAGCCATTTTGGTAAAGGTCAATGACGGCGAACATTCCTGTGAAATGATTATGAATTTGGCCAATCATTGGCTTCAGAGGAGATGTTGTTTAAAGGATATTTCTAATTTAAGTTCTGGCAGCCATCTTGTTCAACATAGCAAAACGATTTTTTGCTATTTTGGTAAAGGCCAATGAGGGGAATTTTTTTCCTGTGAAATTATTTTTAATTTGGCCAAAAATGGCTTAGGAGGAGATGTCGTTTAAAGATTTTTCTATTTTTAGCTCTGGCAGCCATCTTGTTCGATGGAGCAGAACGATTTTAGCTATTTTGGTAGAGGGCAGAGAGGGAAATATTCCTGTGAAGTTTCATGAGAATCTGACCAGGGGTTAATAGGAGGAGATGTCGTTTAACTATAAAGTTAACGACGGACGACCCACGCCAGACAATGAGCTAAAAATTGATAGTGATCACTGTGAAAGACAGGGCACTATGGCACTCACTCTGTTTGAATCTGAGACAATTTTTTTTTAATGTAAGCAAAATGAAAATTGCACTCATCAATTAACCCTTTCCCACCCAATCCCTTGTTTTTACGGGTTTATAGCAGACAGCTTTTGAAAATATTGTGGGAAAAGGAGAAATTCCACAGAATGTGCAATTTCTCCTTGACTCATAGGGTTTTCTACCTCGTCAGAAAACCAGAAGCAATTTTTAACAATCCTTCAATTTGGAAAAGTTCAAAATTTGCCTGAGTGGGTTAATTCAATCGTATACAGATCCTCAGCTGTCGAAGTACAAACATTGTAGATCTCCATGGCCCATCTGAGTATCATTTATTGAAATCTTCCAAATACAACACTTGGTATCCCTCTTTTCTGAGTGAAATCGAAGTTATTTGACAGAACCCAAAAATCAAAGGTTCGAACTAAATTAGGGCCGAAAAGAATGAGTTTATCTTGCGGATCGGGATATATATACAAAAAAATATAGCTACTAATGCACTTTGTCGTTTGGTCGACAAAAGGTCGATAGCATGATAACAAATGAACTGTTTGTTCAAAGAATAGAATCTCGTGAATGATATATATCTTTTATTCAAAATTAAAAGACCGGAACTTTGCGTTTGTAAAGAATGCGTTGGCAAAAGTGCCGTATATTAAACTAACTGAAATCTCGCGAGACTTGAAGCGGAAGGCGGGCTGAAGCGGAAGGCGGGCTGTTCAAACCAAACAATTTACGTCAAGATTATTCCTCATTTAGAGATCGATTACGCTTTATTTTTGGCCTTGTATAAACAATATGATATATAATCTAACATATGATAATATGTTATTGAATGAATCAGACCGGATAAGTGCTGAATTTGACCCCCCAAAAATCTCGGTAAAATGTAAACAAAAACCGGAAGTTGCCATTTTGTCTTGAAAGAGAAAGTAGACCAACCTACGATTTCGACCGATTTTTGTTGCAACTGGGCTAATAAAGAACTGTATAACTAAATAAATTGTTCGCATATAGTTCTTTGTAGGCATGCAAGAGTCTCAATTTCATGATTTAAGATCTTTGTACTTTGTAGCTTAGTAACAGTTATTCTCATGTTTCGTCCATGTTTCTTTCGTTCCATACGTAAAAATGATTAAATGGCTCTTCTTCAATTTATTTCTCATTTTCTTATGAGATCTAACTCTTTAAGTGTCTTTGACAAACTATTATAACTTACCTATTTGTTTAATTAACTAGCATTACAGTGGCGGATCCAGAGGATGTTCGGGGGGGGGGGGGGGGGGTGGGGGGGGGGGGCGCCTGATTATTTCATCTTCATGCAGAAATTCAATCAACTTTTTTTTTTATACTAGGAAAACGAATTCCCCTAATTGTAACTTATTCGTTTTAAGATCTAGCTTTACAGTGGCGGATCCAGAGGGTGTTCGGGGGGGGGGGGGGGGGGGGGGGGGGGGGGGTCGGGGGGGGGGTTGTTGGTGGGGTCATAGCAGAAATTCAGTCAAAAAATTTTAATACTAAGAAAACAAGCCCTGGGCCCTAATTGTAATGATAATAATGATGCAGAAGGTACTTGATAAAGAACTTTTTTTTCCAAATATATAGAAGCTTTTAGCAGTATTTTTGTGATTTTGCTTTCACCTCCACCGAATGAGTGCAGGACCGCACTTTATCACAGACTGATGACGTTTTTGATTGGCTGAAGAGATTGTGCCAACAGAATCTGATATGCCCCAAGGGACGTATTATGTTATCGCCACGGTTGTCCGTCTGTCTGTCTGGAATTTCTTGTGCGGCTTATGCTAACTCCTACAGTTTTACACAGATTTACTTCAAACTTACTACAATGAACCACTATGATGTGTAGTTAAGCGACTGTGGCCTTTAAAATCTGGATATCTTTATGGTTCTAAAATTATCTCCCCTTTACTTAGAAAAAATGTGTGCGGCTTCAGGCGTATTTATGCCACGCCCAGCATTGTTCTTGTTCAGACTTTCCGGTCTGAGCCTGATTTATAAGTCACAGGAGCACACTTATTCTTGACAAGAGGACCGGTTTCATATCTGATGCCTGAATGTCTACAATATTTCGGCATGGATGCGGAAAATTTCTCCGCATGGATGCGGAGAACATCTCCGCATCTGTGCGAAGAACATCTCCGCATGCGGAGAAAATCTCCGCATCTATGCGGAGAAAATCTCCGCATCTATGCGGAGAAAATCTCCGCATCTATGCGGAGTAAATGCGGAAAAAATTCCGTATTGCATGCGGAATTGTCCGAATACTCCGATTTCCGCAAAAATTCCGCTTCCATTAAAATTCCGCATTTAAAATGCGAACTTCCGCGTCCGAATACTCCGCATTTATTCCGCATTTAATGCGGAAATATTTTGCGGAGAAAATGCGAAATTCCGCTTTATTTGCGGAAATCTGGGCTAAGGGAATGCAGTCTTCATTTTCATATTATTCTGCTTATCAGTACTTTCTATTCTTTTATCCAAATGTTATCCCAAGCTTTTTGTACCATTATGGACAATGTCAAATTACAAGCAGTTATTTTTTAACTACAGTCAAATGTCTTTATGTTGTACATCCCTCAGCCTCAAAGTACTTTTCAAGTCCTGATTATTTTGCCTGGGGGAGGGGAGTGGACTAGCCACCTACTCTGAGTCCGACCAACATGACATGCCCATAAAAGCTTCCAAAATATCTCTTCGTTACACATTCTATACATCAATTTTTTCGTAGGTCTCATGAAGTTCAACATAGAGAGATTTGACTAATACAAAATGGCTGACTGCTGTTTAACACAGTGAAATTTCATCATTTTAGGCTTATCAGTCAAGGGAGCAAGACAATTTACTGGATCCTTTCCCAAATGTTATCATCAATTTTTATCCTTAACCTGAATAAACAGCTTCAAAGCCAATTGAGGTAAAAGGGAATCATGTATTCATCAATATTGTCTTATGTTCTTTCATTGTTATTTATCTGTTATGAACGTAAATGCCTTTTCAACAATTCTTCGGTAATATTTCAACAGTTGGTGCTTCTAGCATTTCATCAATAGAGAGACTGATTTTATCAAATGTCAGAAAAGATGTTCACTGGCAAAGTTTAGGGTCTCAAACCCCCAATCCCTGAATTTATTAGTCTCTGAAGTTAAAAACTTGACAGTCCTGATAGCCATTTCAATACTTAACCCTTTCCCAAACGACAAAATTTTGGACTGGTCCAATTTGAATGGTACTGCAGACGACAAAATAAATGTTGAAATATAGTATTTGTGTAAAATAATGCACAGAAAATATTGAGACACAAGGAGAAACTGCTGGTTATCAGCAGTTTCTTCTTTTGTCTCAATGTTTTCCCAAGCATTTTTTATTAAGGATGTCAAAACCAGGTCTTGTTTACGAAAGGGTTAACACAACATATTAACTGAACCAGAGATAAAGGTCAAATGAACTTTGCCTTATTTAATGAGGCTGGCTGGCTGATAATCTATCAAGTATCATTTCCCTTATACAGACACATTAAACCCCAAACAACATTTTTTCAAATTGTAACGGCCCATTTTGAAAGCTGTTGCAGAAGATAATTATATCAAAAGCATAAAGTGTACTAGATAAGGCACAGAAATTCGAAGAAGGTGGGAGGGTGGAGGGCTGAGAGAACGAAAATGATTATAATTTAAGCATTTCCTGCATTTTCTTCTTTTCTGTCAATTTTATAACCTACTGGATCGCAAAACAAGAGGTCCAAGAGGACCTGAATTGCTCCACTGGCTGATTAATTAAAAGAATTATTTAATGTCACAGGGATTTTTTTGGGGTGCCTCAGGGGCCGAATTTCGGCCCCTTTCCCAATGGAATTTAGCCTACTTTTTTCCCAATCTGAAGAAAAAATTCCCAATCACAATTTAGAAACAATATCAAAATTATCAAAACATCAGTAAAATTGCTTTTACAAGTCATTTGAGAACAAACTAAAGCTCTCTATTCAATATCCATATCAATATATTGATCTTTTCTGTTTATAAATGAATTTCTCTTAATCTAACACCTTATATGAGGTAAGTGTATAATGTTTGAAATTTCCCAATTTCAGGGTTTACGCCGCTAATTTTCCCAATTGAAAAGGCCCCAGGGCCCCTTCCCAAAATTGCCCAAAAAATCCCTGTAATGATTTCTTGCAAGCCTCTGACTGCCATACCACTGTTTTCTGACAAACTTTGGTCTGAATTGACTCAATGGTTGACTTTTAAAGAATTATTTTCTGACTTCTGTAAGTCTGATAAGCTCAGTCCTTCCACACTCACACTTATGGAGCAATCAAATTGCCATGAACATTCAAGTAAAGGGCCATCTAAGGAACACTTCTGCCAATTTTGGTAAAGCACCACCGAAAGAGCATGTCTGCTAAGTTTGATCAAAATTGGCCTTATGGTTTGAGATAAGAAGATTTTTAAAGAATTATTTTGATTTCCCCCAAGTCTGATAAGCCTTGCCCTGCCATGCCCACATTTATAAACCAATTTTAGAATTTTACAATCAATTTACATAAAGGTTATATACTCAAGGGACAACAATGAAAGTTTGATTTAGATCGGCCCAATGGTTGATTTTAAAATAATTATTTTGTGATTTCTCTAAGTCTGATAAGCCCAGCCCTGCCATGCCCAAATTCATGGACCAATCAAACATTTTTTCACAATTTAAGTAAAGCACCACCGAAAAAGCATCTCTGCCAAGTTTGATCAAAATTGGGCCAATGGTTTGAGAGAAGATTTTTAGAGAATTATTTTGTGATTTCCCCCAAGTCTGATAAGCCACGCCCAAATTTATAGACTGACCAATCAGAATTTTACCATAAAATTACATAAAGGTCCAATTTTACCAGAGAAACCAAAACTAGGTCTTGTTTGGGAAGAGCTTGACTGATGACGTCAAGACATTAAGGAGTTGAACAGTTCATCCCCCAAATATTTGAGCCTGTTGTTTTACAACATATTTGTTTTATGACATATTTAATTAGTCATCTCATTTTAATTACTCTTTTCATAATTAACATTTTCACCAGGATGAAACATGATTTTCTGAAAACTTTATTATAGATTCACAATTAAACGAGGATGATTACAGAACTGTTGAATTACTTTATCAAAACAATTAACCGTAATCATTCTTGTTTAATTGTAAATCTATTATACAGTTGTCATTGAAAAACCAAGTTCCAAATCTTTAATCCAATTTTTAGATAACAAAACTGAAAGACTGATTAAGACTTATAGAAGTTGCAGACAACATTTTCAATTTGATCTTAAAATCTTACAACTTTCTGAAAGGAAAATGATGTGGAAAATGATGAAATTGCTTCCTCCAATGGGGCAAAAACTTGCGCCCTGTATTTTATTTAAGTTAACATACCGCTTCATGTTCAGTCAAGTAGCGAGGCTTTTTTCTCAGTTAAATTTTCTGAAACTTTTTGATTTAATGAATGGATATTGTCTCACTTAGATGATTTTAACAACCACTGGCGAGAGACAAAAGCCACTTCATCAAATGTTAGAAAGGAAATTCACAAAGTTATTTTGTACACTTGAAAAAGGCTGAAGAAGCTGAAGAAGCTGAAACTTAGTGAGCCAATTAAATAAGGTGAATAAATGTTGAAGTTGGTTTAATTTAAATCCTATGTTGCCTCTGATGAAACCCAAAATTGCATGAAGCGTTTGGTATCTAATGATGGATGCCATTGGATGGAATACCTTAAAACCCCTGTATAACTATTCATATAAGAGAAAATATAAGTACAGACCAAAGGTCATCATTTTGGTATCCTGGTATTAATTTGGCCCACTTAAACCTTTCATAACCAAGCATGGTTTTGACATCTTTAGAAATACAAAATGCCCCTTAGGTAAACATTAGGGCAAAAGAAGAAAATGCTGATAACCAACATTTCCTGTAGTCTCAATATTTTCTGTGCCATATTGTACATAAATCCTTCAACTGTCAACATCTATTTCATTGTCTGCAGCTCCTTTGAAATTAGAGCACCCTGAAAGTTTTTGGTTTGGGAAAGTGCTACTTAAGTCCACTTAATGAAACCCAAACCTCCCATTTTACATCATCTCAACCCTTTCCCAAACAACAAAATTTGAGGGTGATTTAAAGCTGCTGTAAATGTCAAAATTTATATTAAACACGAAAGCATTTATGTGAACAATAAAGCAAAGGAAATATTGTGGAAAAGGAGAAAATGCTGGACATCAGCATTTTCTTCTTTAGCCTCAATGTTTTCCCAAGCATTTTAACAAGGACATCAAAACCAGGCCCTGGTTTCTCAAAAAAAAGTTATGTATTATATACTCATGAGTTCATGCTCAACATCAATTCAATACCAATCAACGTTGATAGGTATTGAATTGAAGTTCACATGAATTTTGTGTGTGATTTGAGCATGGTGCTCAGATTTGAGTCTGAGAATGTACTTAATTTTTTTTGAGAAACCGGGGCCAGGTCTCATTTGGGAAAGGATAAAATATATGTAATATTCTCTAGGATGTGGATAAGTTTGTAACTACTTGAAAAATTTCCGAAAATATCAAGAGGTCTGACATCATCGAGTTAATTTCTAGAACTACATGAGCCCAAATAGGGAAAAAATAGTCCTTATGACATCTTAACCCTTTCCCAAACAAGACCTGGTTTTGACGTCCCTAATAGAAAAGACTACAGAACATTGAGACAAAAGAAGAAACTGCTGATAACCAACAGTTTCTCCTTTTGCCTCAATATTTTATATGCTTTCAGCGGCGGATCCAGGATTTCTGTGAGAGGGGTTCGAATACATGTATACAAATAGGGGGGTTTGTTTTCCTAGTATTACACAATTGTTACTGAGTTTCTGCATGAATGAAATAATTTGGCTACAGAGGGGGTTCGTTTGAACCCCCCGAACCCCCTCTGGATCCGCCACTGGCTTTATTGTACACAAATTTTACTTAAATAACTATAAGTGTGTTGTCTGCAGCAGCTTTCAAAGTGGAACTCTCTCAATTTTTGTCGTTCGGGAAAAGGATAACACATTACCAAATGAAATTTTTGACTGGTCCGAATTCAAAGATGTTGCAGTTGACAATTGCAAGTGAATGAAATTTTAAATTTTTGGGCTTTCTTGGTAGATAACATTGTGGAAAATGAAGGAATTGCTTGTCACAAAATTTTAGGGTGGTACAATTTGAAACCTGATGCAAAAAGACAAAATAAAAAAGAATGTGTGAATATCATAGAATAGAAAACATTATATACAAAAGGAGAATATGCCAATTATAGATTATCAGCTTTTTTGTCTTTTATCTAAATATTTTCCAAAGTCTTTCTTTTCAGGGACATCAAAACCAGGTCTTGTTAGGGAGAGGGTTAAGTGTGACACATGCTATGAAGAGAAAAAATAGAACATTGAACTTATGGTTTGATAGATGTTCAGTATGTGATGTGTGGGTGTCGATAATTGGTACTTGAAATCCATCTTGCGCATGAAAATTATTCACTCACCACTAGGTTAAAGTGACATTCATTGCATTTTAAGCACCCTGCAATTTCATTTGCTTGGAAAAAAGTTAAAATGTATAGTAAAATCAAGTAGAGGCTGAGCTAGATCTAGGCATAGTGACTATACTGCTGTGGATCCAGCATTTCTGTGAATGGGGTTCATTAAAATTACAAAATTTTACATGTATTACACAATTGTGACCTACTAAGGGGGGGGGGTCAAACCTCCCCCTCCCTGAACCCCCTCTAGATCTGCCACTGGCAATACCTCACAGCCGACAAAATAAATGTTATAAACACATATGACAGAAATGTATTTCATGTCACAGAAAACATTGAGGAAAGGTGAAAATGCTGCTTACCATTATAATTGCTGCTTACCATTATCTGTTTAACCCTTTCTCAAACACGACCTGGTTTTGACATCTCTTGCTGAAAAGGCTTGAGGAAAAATTGAGACAAAAGAATGGTGACCAGCATTTTCTCCTTTTATCTCAATATTTTCCATGCTATATTATATACAAACCTTATCTATAAAACTACTTATTTAACCCTTTACCACTTGGAAAAATTTTAGACTAGTCCAAATTCAAAGATAATGCAGAGGACAATTTCAAATGAATGAAATTCTACTTTTTTGTCTTCTTGTGTAGAAAACATTGTGGGAACATGAAGAAATTGCTTGTCAGAAGCAATTCCTTCATTTTCCACAAACGGCCCCGGCCTTAGCGCAGTTGGTAGCGCATCTGACCCTCATTTGAGAGGTCCTGGGTTCGATACCCGGCCGCAGCTAATACCCTTTCTGACAAAATTGTCACCCACCAATGGGTTTGAAATCGTTAACCTAAGTGGGCGAGCAGCTGGAGGCTCAGTAAGGGTGTTGTGGTAGTACTGGTTTGAGAAACAAAAGGAATCCATGGGTAGGTGCTCCAGCCGCACGATATGACCCTGGTAGTTGAAAACGGTGTTAAACCCCAATAAACTCAATTCATTTTCCACAGTGTTTTCCCAAAGCCATGATCTTGTAGGGAGTCAAAAATAGTCATTGTGTGGTTACTTAATAGTACCTGCACTAGATATTGTTGTTTTTCTCTGTGGCTGTATGAAATGTGATGCCCCCACAATGCAAATGTTTGGATTGCCCAGCATTTTTTATGCCTAGGCTGGCTACACTAGATCTAGCATATATAAATAGGTGTTTTGTATGCAATAACTTTCAATTTATTATTTGGAAAAGTTCAAAATATTGTCGTCTGATAATTTGGATCATTTAACTAACTTTGAAGGAAAATGTCAGTGACTTGGCATAACGCATATCGAAATAAAATAATTAATTAATTCCTATCCCGACCTTTCATTTGAAAGTAGGTAAATCAAAATCATGTTCTTAATTTTAACGTTTGTTATGTGATATAGCTTGATTAGTGTGACGTCACGTGTAGGCCTATTGAAAGTGCAATTATCATGAACGATAATTAACGCATAAATACCTTAGCGATGGCGGGTTGCTCTTTAATTCGTAGTATTTACCATTTGGTTGAGCTTCGTCTGCGCTTAACAACTGGGAAAAGTCGATGTCAATCCCAGAATCGGACATTTTCCGAGATATTTCGGTTCCGACCTTTTTCTCCTAGCAAAATGGCTGTCGCAAATTGATAACAAACCTTCTACACGCTGATTGGCCAGTTTCATCACGAGACCTCGTGACGTTCCTAATTGTTACTAAATTTAGTAAGTTAGATCATCAAACGGAAAAACCACTATTTGCAAACAAACAACAAGGAATATGTGTTGTTTGTTTCAACTTTGTGTACAGAATTTGAATACATGTAGGGAAAAGGAACGGAAACAGCATCTTTCAAAGAATTTGCTGCTGCATTTTCACATTTCTTTTATATTTTCATTGATGATTTTCTTTTTATCAAAAATCGTTTCTACAGAGCAAAGCGAAATAACTCGTATTAGAAATATATCCATAAATTTAAGGGGGTTACTGCCCTTGTAAGGTGAGATTATTAACCCTTTCACAACCACAAATTTAGGGTTATCAAATTTGAAAGCTGCGGCAGACAACAAAGATGGTGATAATAAAGACATGATTTGTGTAAAATATGGCACAGAAAATATTGAGACAAAAGGAGAAACTGCTGGTTATCAGCAGTTTCTTCTTTTGTTTCAATGTTTTCCCAAGCATGTTCTATTAGGGAGGTCAAAACCAGGTCTTGTTTGGGAAAGGGTTAAGGAAAAAATTAAGAAACACATCTTGAAGTCACCACAATAAATGATGGAAGCTCTTTATTTAAAATTATAATTCTAATGAAGTTTCTATTTTCGTCGATATTTTTATTCAAAGGTTGCTTTCTATTCAGAAAGACAAACAATGTAAAATTTCAATTATTTGAAATTGTGGTTTGCAACATCCAAAGACACAGGCCTGTGATAACTATCTATGTATCTGGACAATTAAAAAAAGCTGTTTGGAAAGGCTTCTTAAAGGGACATTTCATCCCCATGTCAATTTTTAAAGTATATCTTGATGCATAGATTGGTTATTCTAATGGGTACAAACAAGGCATAATTTTGACACCTCAATGGAAAAGGATATGGAAAACATTGATTTTTTTTAAAGAAGTAAATGGTAATAACAGACATTTTCTTATTTTGCATCAATATTTTTTTTCATTTCCGAAGAATCTATTAGTGTCTAGGCCTATTATCTAGTTTAAATTTTCCCTGCATGATAAATACCACCAAGCTACGCATACGCTATTCGTCCGTCGAAATTGGCAAAACCAACTCCATCAACTCGATCGCCTAAATTCCCCGATCAAACTCGATTAAACTCAATCAAATGTATTTACATGACTTCTTATTTATTTCTTGTCGATTAATTCTCGACCATTCAAGTTGCCGATCACGTTCGATCGTCCCGATCACTCTTGCCGACCAATCTCGATCAGTACTCGATCGCTTGATCGAGTTGATTTGGTCGACAATGGGAACGCGCCTTTACAGAAATGACCCCTTAATATGAAGCCATGGGTTTCACAACGATCCCATCTTAAAGGCAAATGATAAAGCTTGCACTTGATCACGACCGTAGGCCTACATTATATTTCTGAAATATTTCTACATAACATGACATGGTGGGATAAATTGCTCCGTTCACAGGCAATTTATGGGTTTTACGTCAACAGTAGCGAAGTTTTCCATGGAAACATTTAGAGAAAACGCTGACATTCAGAATTATTTTGCTTATAAACATTGTTCTTTATATCCATATGCTCGTGCACAAATGGCATTTCACCAACATTAAAATTATCGTCGAGTTCAACATGCTTTCTTCATTCAGTTTAAAGGGACATTTCATTCCAATTTCATTTTTTTAATTATGCCTTGATGCCAAGATTGGTTATTCTAATGAGTATAAATACTATTAGTTTATTTTAAGTTGTTGCCAATAAGCGAGAAACACGCATTTAAAGTTGAGACATAATCGATGAATTGCATATTAAAAATCCGAACTGTTGTCCACAACAATTTGTTCAATTTTAACACAAAAATATAAGTTTCTCGTAAACGGCGCAATATTTTGGCTCGAAATTTTCAGAATTTTCAAAAGGAAATATGTTTTTTCAGATAAAAATAAGAGTAAAATTTATGACAAAAAAATCTGAAATGTCACTTTAAGGTTATAGATCTACCCTGATATGAGGCCAATCACCCCGAAGAAGACCTTGAGATACCCGTGTTGTCAAACAAAGTTAACATGGGCAGATTACGTAAGTCGTCGGTGTTATTGCGAAACCTCGTAACTCCAGCTTTAATCAAGCTGGAGTTACGAGGTTTTGCTATAACACGGACGAAATGTCTGTTAATCTTCGGTGTTATTGCAGAACCTCGTAACTCCAGCTCGAATCAAGCTGGAGTTACGAGGTTTTGCAATAACATAGACGAAATGTCCTCTAGACAAGGGCATTTTGTGCATGCAGTCAAAATTAAAGTAGTTTAGATGTCATTTATTCCCTTTGCAAACATCAAGCTATTTAAAATTATTAATATTATTAGGGCGATCTCTTTTGAAAGCTGCTTCAAGAGCTACGGGTGGCAAAATATATGTTTATGAAGAATGTGATTGTCGAAATAGCCTATAAGGCTATAAGGCATTGAAAATGCTGGTTATTAGTATTTTTTCTTTAGTCTTGATTTTTACTATGCATTTTCTGATAGGCACGTCAAAACCAGGCATTGTTTGAAAAAAATGTTAAGAGTGGGCATAGAATATTGCTGCTTTTCAACAAAGATTTCGTAACTACACAGCTTGGTTAAAGATGTAGGTACGAAGGTTTTATTTAAAAGCGACGATATGTAATCGTTGTTTCACAGTGTTTTTTTTTTTCAAATTTATGATTGCATGTAATAGAATATACTGTAATAAATTGCACAGAAGCATAGTATCAATAATTTAATACTCTATCCTTAAACTTTCATAAACAACATAGATTCTAACACTAGACTTTTCCAAATTTGAAGCAGTTGAAAACCACAATCAGAAATTACAAAACTTTCAGAAATTTTATGTCACAGGAAATATTGACAGAAAATGAGATATGCTGTTTATCAGTATTTCGTCTCTTCTCTAAATGATTTCTAGACCTTTCCCCAGCTGACAAGTCATAACCAGGTGTTGTTTAGAAAGAGTTTAAGTACCAACACATGCTTTCATGTACACATTACTTCATTTTCAACAATGTTTTCCGAAGCCTGTATCACGTGGGATGTCAAGAAGCGTCATTATGTGAGAATTGGTTAGTAAAACACTGTTGTCACTTGAATTTGATCAGTTCTGCAATTTTTGTATTCTAGGGAGAAAAAAAGATTATTCCACTTAAATTTTGATCGACACACGACAACATGTCAATTACGGTCTTATGGTTTATCATGGGTTTTAATATAGAAGTCCTAGATTTTGAAATATATTTTCTTTAAATATCCTTTCCCAAACAAGACCTAATTTTGATATCCGGAGTTGATCAAGAAATCACCGAGGGAGGTTGCTGATATGCTGCTAAAAAGTATTTTTTCACTTCCCCAACGGATTCCTTTTGTTAAAACTTCCACATTTTATATGTTCAGTACCATGATTATATTTTGTCGTCTGTGAATGTTTTAATAAGCGAAGCAGTCCAAATGTCGTGGCTTGGCAAAAAGATAGTGCAAGTCAAAATTTGTGTAAACATATCAAACACGAAGAATGTCTTGGATATTGCGGAATTCGCGACCTGAAAACAAGGTCTTTGTGACAATGCATAATACAGTCGACACTCGTTATGTCGCCATCGGATAAGTCGAAATTCCGCTTAAGTCGATGCGAAAGTCATGTCCCGTCCTCAACAATGGATTATCAAAAAGTTTAATCAATATTATTTCGAAACAGATACAACCATTGAAATTTAGTAGGAAAAGGATAGAAATTGCTCGATTCGAGCAATTTCTTTCCTTTTCCTACTATATTTCAATCATGGACACAAATTTTGCCCATCAAAAATGGTTAAATATCAGTTTCATCGAAAATGATTAAAATTGAATGAGTCGAGCTCCGGATATGTCGAGGTATTTTGACGGTCCCTCTGACTTCGACACAACGAGAGTCGACTGTATATTCGAATGAACCCTTTCCTAAACGACAAAAGTTTGGTTTGGCATGTCGGAATAAGTATTTGGCACAGAAATTTCAAAAAGCATGGTTTTGAATATTATACGACGGAAATTTGGAACATTCTTTCCCTCCAAAAATCTCAACTCCTTCTCTAATGGAGATGTCGAAAGCAAGCTTTTTTGTGAAAAGTTTAAAGACGGAGCGCATTTTTTTTAAGAAAGAGAGAGATGATACAAGCCACATAGGCATTGAATTCCGAAATCAACCCCTTTCCAGCTTTAAATGCTATCCATGAAGGCAAACTAACTTTTAAGGAAGTGGCTAGAGATACGGGCCCGTATCCCTAGCCTATGGGGGCTAGAGATACGGACCCGTATCTCTAGCAAAACCCCCCATGTTTCACTAGAGATACGGGCCCGTATCTCTAGTGAAAACAAGGGGTTTTTGCTAGGGATACGGGTCAAACGACTTCCGGTCTTACATACGGGCTAACTTATCGGGTCAATTATGAAAAATCGATAATATTGATCCTTTCCCAAACTGCGAAATTTAGACTACGTTTTGAAATTAGTTTCAGACGACACATTAAATAGTCTTTAGGCAAATGTCTCACTTACAAAATATTGCAGGGAAAATTGCTGAAACTATTTCTTTTTGTTTGATAAAGGTTTAAAATGGAAATTATTTATTTCATAGATATCTTATCTCGTTATTCATACACTTTATGCCGTGTGTATTAACCCTTTTGTTTGTTAACCCATTACCAAACAACAAAATTTTGGAGTTGTCCAAATTCAAAGATGCTGCAGACGGCAATATGAATTGAATGAAATTTCGCATTCTTTGATCTTTCTTTGTAGAAAAAAATGTGGGAAATGAAGAAATTGCTTGTTACAAGCAGTTTCTTCATTTTCCACAATGTTTTTCAAAGTCATTATTTTAAAGGGATTTAAAAGAGTCATTGTGTGGTAATGGGTTAATATCATTCTTGTTTGACAAGATACTGTAAATGTGGATAAGGCGGATCTAGGGGGCTTCGGGGGGCTCAAACGGCCGATTCTTTCACTTTTATGCAGAAATTCAGCCAAAATTGTGTGATACTAGGAAAACAAACTCGGGCTATGTGTACATTCGAATCCCCTTAGCCTCACCGAAACTCTGGATCCGCGGTAGTCAGAAATATGATTCAGTTGATCATATGCAGATCTGTATAAGCCTACCCGCCTCCAGATCTATGAGAAAATTAACCGACTGTTAATTAAATTAAACTGTTAATTTTGAATATCTCGTATATCTAGACCTCCTTGTATCATGTAATAGAGTAATAAGAGTAAGGGAATAATAAAGGGTGTTTATGTCCATAAGGAACGAGTTCATTATCACCTGCTAAATTTTCTGTACATTTTTTCATCTAAAAAAAAACATTTTTAATAAAAAAATAATTAATAAGTACATTGGCATCCACCTATTGCGTTTACCTGTTTATCCGATTAAGACACATCTTATTTCATACAGTAACATCTGAGACTGACCAGTTGTAGGTCATCTTCACTGACTCTGGGATTTCCACAATAAATATCTTATTTCTTCGTCAATTTTCAAGCGATTTGTTGCATGTACCTCGCCTTACTGAGTTTTATAAAATATAGTAATACATCTGAGCAAAGAGCTTAGTAAGGTCGGGTAGGCTACATGCACCAAACCGCTTGAAAATTTACTCTAAAAGAAGGGTTAATTCAAAAATTCATACCTGAAGCGTGGCTAATTTGGCCGAAGTTGTTATCAATTCGTTTTCTGGTCGGTTGAGATCAAATTGTGAAAAAGGTAAAAGGATTCCATAAATAATCCATATATCTGATGAAAAGGCTCAGTAAGGCGGCGTACATGCAACAATCCTTTTGAGAATTGACGCAGAAAAAAAGGTTATAGCAAAATATTTGACCAGAATTGAGATTATAATTTCGTCCGTAGTCGTTATCCATCCCATGAAGCACAATCTCCATCGCGTGACTGCATTCAGACCATAAATTGGATGATAAATATGAGGTGTGTGTAATTTTGCAGCTCCAAAATGTTAAAGCATGGGGAAAATGATGGTTTTCATCACTTTCTCCATAAATCTCCTTTATCTCAATATTTTCCAACGATTTCAGTTCTAACAAAGTTTAAATCGAGACACGTTCGGGGAAGAGGTATGCGTATTTACCGCTTCCAATGAAATGACTTTGATACAGGCGTTTTCTTTTAGTCCACCAATGGTGGTAACCTTTCGAAGAGAGTCATGGGCGACAAAAAAGGGTTTTCAAAATAATGAAATATATAGACGATACTGTTGGTGGAAAAGGAAAAAAGTAACTTTACTATTTTTATCTTTTCCCTCAACAGTTTACCATTTCACACTTTCCCAAATATTAAGACAATTGACTGGTCCTAAGTTGTCCAATTGCAAAATTTTGCGTTGCATGCCACATACAAAATACTTTGGTTAGGAAACTCGCATCCAACATGAACGGCATCAAGCTGAGATAAGAACATGATTAATTTCATCAATCTATTTAAATTTTAATCACTCATAACGTACGTAAAAAACATTATTTGTTCTAGGAATTGGATAATCTAACAAATAGATTTTAACGCTGCGTTCAAAAAATTATCGATTACATTTCGACTGCTGGTGCACATAACCAATTGGTCCTACCAGTATTTATCCATAACAGTAGGCATACAAACACAATATATGCCTACGATCGAAGCTGTCCATTCGGC